>OZ026622.1:71104987-71462487 GCA_964020975.1 Hermodice carunculata | reverse complement strand
GGCACTCTGAAAGTTTAAGTGTTGAATAGATTCCAAACTATGATAGGTAGAGATGCCATTCCAACTTCAGATCATATATGTCTGCTGTAGGTGCTTGCGTTAAACAATCAAAAAAATTTGGACAATTTTTAATTTATGCTAATTAGGGCCGCTTGAAAAGTTATGATATTGAATATATTTGAATCTATTACAGGTAAAGGTGCTGTTCTTAATTTATTTCATAGGTTTGTGTTGGATTTGCATCTAATAAACCACAAACAAATGTTTTGGTGGCACACTGACATATTTGCTTTTAAGAAAATCTGTTATAGTTCACTTTATCAATTTAAAAATAACAGTTCAAAAGTTCTGTACTTCTCTTGAGATTTTAATGACTTGCAACACTGATTGGATAGTAATTATTTTGGGAGAAGAAAGTAAAATATTTATACTGGTGGTATATCAAAGTATCACTTTTATCTTACTAAGTGCAAAGAGACAGAGTGCAGTATAACTGGTATAAATAGTTTACTTCCTTCTCACCAATCAAGAATACATAATGTGTGGAGATACAGAATAAGACTATGTCACGGTAACATATAATGTATATATAATGAAGGGTCTCCCAATTGTAGAAATCGAGTTGGTGCAGTTGCCCAAAATCTCTAGATTTTTTTTTTTTATTATTTTTATTTTTTTTTTTAGTTTACATGTGTTACACTTGGACGCACAACGGCCTGTGACACTTTTTAGCGATTGTGTGGCATGTTATGCGTAATAATGGGATAGGATGCCCATCCACCCATCCCACCCAGCCAAAAAGGGAAAAAGACAAAGAAAAAACATAATAAGGTAATTCAGGGACGGATTAATATATAGGATTGAAAGGAAACAACTGTTAAAAATGATGTTGTGTAACATTAAAGCAATATTATCCATTTTTTTTATATTATCCGCAGGCTACATTAAAACAGCACCAGCCCAGTTACGTCATAATGCACTTCACTCTTTACCACAGCTGGAGGAAGATGACGTCAAAAAGATTTTCCCACCAAAGCATTATCAAGGTATGGTCAGACATATATTTTCATTATTCATTAGTCCAGCAAACTTTGTAAACGGGATGCAGTTGGTTCTTTAATGTCTGTTTTCAGTCGATCTATATTATGCTATCATTGTAGTTGCATTTTTTGGTGATTACAACTTTTGCAACGTATGAAGTACACTTTTTTTTCCCAAGTTCGAAAAGCGGGTTCTGTTAAAACCAAAATTTAAAAAGCTTCTAACAGAATAATTTTCCACTTTTTTGACTTTGGGACATAATTTGAATGGATGTGAGGATGTATTGCATTTTTGCAATGTTTTAAATATGTTAAACAAGTCATTAGTATTTTTGTTTTCAATGAAGAAACGTTCTGCCACAAAGTAAACAGGCGGAAATGGTTGGTGTTAGAATTGGTGCAAGCGGCGATATAGACGGGGTGAAAATGAAGTAAAATCTCCTTTTGTAGCCTAAACACATTGAACAAATCACCATATATTTGTGAAAAACAGACAAAAACCAACACAGAAAACAAACAAACCAAAAAATAAATAAAAAAATAAAATAAAACCAAGACAAAAAAACGAAAACAGATGAAAAAAATCCAGAAGAAGTGTTTAGTCAGAAAGTAAATACGCTGAAATGGTGTAAAAATTGGTGCAAGCGGCGATAGACGGCCATTTGATTGGTGAAAATAAAATCTGTTTCTGTAACGAGATTCCAACTAATAAGCCGTGTTCATTTCCGATAGCCACTGGCTGAACTGTCAATGCCTCATCTTACAAAGGCAAGTCAAAAATCCCCCCCCCCCCCCATCAAGTTTCGACGCCTTGAATACTTACACATATCTCTCTCTCTATTTCTCTCTCTCTCTCTCTCTCCCCCTCTCCCTCCCCTCCTCTCTCTCTCTCTCTCTCTCTCTCTCTCTCTCTCTCTCTCTCTCTCTCTCTCTCTCTCTCTCTCTCTCTCTAGGTAAGTCCAATCCGAGTGACATACTTGTGGTCCCCGTCCTTGAACAGGTTACGCACCACAGACCCAACCTGCAGATATATTCGTAAATATCTTGTGGGAAGCTTCAAATAGCCTGCAAGGAATTTAAATACTCTGCAGTGTATTTAAATACACCACAGATCATTCCTAACTCTATTAAAGCGGCGAGTTTTCAAATGTGCGCAAAGTTTTTCAGTTATCTGCAGAGAATGTATGAACGAAATAGCCCGCAGAGAGTTTAAATCTCCCTCAGGTTTGGAACACAAGAACTCACGTAGTTGGGATGAAGCCACCATCAATATCATCATCATCAGTCACTGCGACCTAAGTGTACATCACTGTGGCCTATTAAGTGATAAGCATGCTTTGATTTTTTGGGAGTGCCTGGTCGAAGACCGGACCATCCACTTTTACTCATCTATACTTCATGACGTTAACAGAAAGGGGCACACCCGTCAGTGCGTGCGTTTCCAGTTCCTCCGGTGCAAATTAGTTCCGATAGAGAAACGGGTTGAAGGTTCCCATTGGACGCACTCAAAATAAGGAATCTCAGGCCAGTTTGTTGTTGGAATGAACCCCAAAGAACGAACAGACAGATTTCATTTCCAGACAGATGACTGGGTTGCATCCATGAATGAAGAAGGTGGTGACAAATCAACACTTTATCATCGCTACCGTGTCTTTTAGTAAGCATCAGTTATCAGTTTAATTTCTCTTCACGTAATGGTAAAATCTGTATATCGAATGTAGTTATGATAAAATTAAGTAGACGGAGACCTATATGACAGGACATTTTTGAAAATGTACACAACATATCAATGCGTGTCTCTTTCAGGGTACAAGTACTGTGGTTTGGTGCCCGTCTTCCAAGATCACAGTGTTGTTGGAGGTGTTAAAGTGAGTGGCTCCACACACGGTCTCAGCAAGGAAGGGAACTATGTGATCTATGTAAGTCACACAATGACAACTGGTTTTACTTTTTATTTAAACTGAGATGCGTCATTCAATTAAAATGTTTCTCTACTTGTCTGGTAACTGCTTAGGTTTTTATAATCATTGGTTTGATGATACCACTAAGTATGACATGACTAACAAAACCGATATGTTCTAGTCAGGTTACAATAATGAGTATATATATAATTAGAAGAAGAAGAAGAAGAAGAAGAAGAAGAAGAAGAAGAAGAAGAAGAAGAAGAAGAAGAAGAAGAAGAAGAAGAAGAAGAAGAAGAAGAAGAAGAAGAAGAAGAAGAAGAAGAAATAATAATTTCCAATTGAGACAAACTTGTACAGAAACTATATTGGTATCTCTGTAAGTAATTTAGAACACCTGTACGGATGTATGAACGCTGTGAAAAGATTGTATTTTCGGGTTAAGAATAGCCTGAAACTATGCTTCAACAGCAACACTGCATCTGTCACAAATTAGAAAAAACAGACATAGGTTTATGTGCGTACTTTGCTGCAAGCAGGCAACTCTACACTTTTAATTCCGGTGTAACAAAGCAGACAATTTCACATCCTTAATTCTGGTGACGTGAATGCCAGCAGGCAATTATGTATGCTTAATTCTGGTGAAACACCCAAGCAGATCAAGATCATCGAATGAATTTTTAAAACTTACATCTTACTGAAAGTGAACATCCTGTCCACATTTTGGAAAGTTATGCAAATATTTGTCAAATGTTACTTGTTGATTCAATAAAACCCAAATATCAAAGAAATAGGGGATTTCAAATTACTTTTGTCAGGTTGCTGCCACTTTGATAAGTTCCTGTCTTTCAAATTATACCTCATGGAGTAAACTTGGAGACAATTGGAAAAAATTGCAAGGAGTGCAAAAATCGGAAGACAATGAGACAATTGTGTCACGGTTTATCCAGGAGTTTGAACCTATGAGGGCAAAACTGGAAGGCAAGTATACATGAAACCACAGGGTCTTGTTTTATATACATGAAACCACAGGGTCTTGTTTTAGCAGTTTTTTTTTAAAACACGTCCATTTACAGTATTCTGTATTATCAGATGGGAAAGATGTATAATAAACTCTTCGATTTTAAGTGAATAATACAGGGTATCGTCTCGGATCACAGGAAATAACATGTCGTATGCTCTTCCGTGATAGGTGAACAACACACAGTATACTGCCAACCGTGATCAACAAGAGTTTTCTGAAAATTTAATTCTTACGTGACATATTGAAATCAGAGCATTGGCTCGTTTGTTATCAAGACGTCAATATAAGTATGCAGGGAAAAAAACAAACTTCGAGTCTAGTTTTCTTCAACTGCACAAAAACCAAGGAACTACTTATACATATTGGTAGAAAGCAAGGAACTTCTTATACGTACTGGTGGAAAGCAAGGAACTACTTGCGCGTACTCGTACAGAGCAAGGAATAACATACCATATATTTTGAGAACAAGGAACTAATTATACATACCAATGCAGAACTAGAAAATACTTAAAAGTATTGGACATGGAAATCCAGGATCCTGGACAAGAAACAATAGTAGAAAATACACCCTCTCTACATAATAACACTTTCGTGGTAAGACAGTGATGATGCAATTATTTTTAATCAGTGTGTTCTCATGTGAAAAATGGCTCTAGTTGTGAGGTCCATTGTGTCTTTATTACATTGTGTGCTGAATTTTTGGAATATTAATTATGATTTCAGTGTTCAATTTTAACTCTGTATTGATGTGTCTGTCTGCGTGACATCCGATTCCATGTGTGCATTCCAGTGCTTGATCGCAAATAAATCCATTACTATCATTGATAACCCAGTGGTGTCCTCCGTAATAGATGATGGTTGGTACACTAAAGGCGGCAAAGAAACATTCCGAAAGAAGGTGGCCAGGTATGTGGAACAGGGTCTGGCTGTTCCTTTCATACTGCTCGGCTTCTCCTTGAAATCAACCGATGAGAAAGAGCAGGTGCTCGGACAGCTTCCGGACATGGCGGAATACTTGTGTATAAAGCATATAGATGAATGGTGAGTACCAGTATATTAAATGTACACGACTTGTTCAGTTTTGGAAGAGCTTATGGAAGCTTTGAAAAAACGTTTCAAAAATTATTCTGTAACTTTGATAATAAGGAAATGGGGGTGGGGGTGGGGTGAGAGGGTAAAAGGTTCGTTTGGCCTATTGTGGCATCAGCTATGAGTGATTCTGTTCTTTTTGTAGTTTTTACTGTAAATTAGATATTCTTTCGTGATGTAGAAGGTTATACAATTGGCAGTGTGTGACTTTTTGTCGTAGGTTTTTGTAATTAACATTTTTGGATCGTATTATCTGCTTGCTTCATATTTACATTATGCATATTGTATGCACATTCAGGTGTACCGCTGTAAAGTCCGTGTACCCGCCCGGAGTTCGGTTTGTTATATTTAGTGACGGGAGGATACATGCACCATTTTTACAGGTGTCTGATGAAACGGTAGTTAAGTACCATCGGCAAGTCATTAAGCTGATGCCCAGCGAAGTAAGTTAAAAAAACTGAACGAAATTTTTGTTTATGTTCTAATTTGGCAAGTACGATTGTTAAAATCCTCTTTTCTCTCTCTCTCTCTCTCTCTCTCTCTCTCTCTCTCTCTCTCCCTCTCTCTCCGTCTCTCTCTCTCTCTCTCTCTCTCTCTCTCTCTCTCCCTCTCTCTCTGTCTGTGTGTCTGTCTGTGCGTGTGTCAGGAGCAGCAGTCTGAACCAATCTGGGCTTTAAACTATTCCTGCCTGACGCATAGTACTTTTTTTGTCAGATTACCTCGTAAGAAAGTTTGCAAAACGATAGTTTGAAGTATATACATAAACTATCAATAAGCAATCACAAAAGGAAATGATGGTTGTGAAACTATGTAGTCTTTATCGAGTAACGTTTAGTCATTTCTTTGTTAAAAATTATATTCTGACCCAAGTTTTTTCCTATGGTTATGCATAATGCATGTGTTTGATTTTTGATTTGTTCAGCACATAGTATGGCTAAGTCTTGACGACTTTCTTTCTGGGGTCATGTTCAGCCACGAGGAAATGAGGATGGCCCTGGATACTTTGTATTCAGAAACTATAAGTGATATCCGCAGGTTAACGCAGGTAAGTAATAAATACAGCAAAATAGCATGTCCTCTCTGAAGAATTATTCATATGATATTGTTCTGTGGTCGCATGCCTGGGTACCCAACGATTTTCTTCCCTGTGCTTATGGTTCCAAAATATTTGATTATCATTACAATTAAAATGTATGACACCGTGGAATTCCGATGTCATAGATTTCATCATCAACATGCGATTATTAAGCAAGTTATTTTTTGTTACTCTACACAAAAGACTTGATATCAGTAAATTAAAAAATACACAGATACGTAAGCCGATGTAGTTGGTATCTCTTTTGTAAACTACTGGTACAATAACCTTGCGTAAAAATACATGGTTTTAAGATATCTCGAACTTGACTCTGAAACGTACAGGTTAGAACTCACACCAAGGACACCACCCGGATTCGTGAACCAATGCACTGCAACAATGCATTCGTGGTCGTAAAGCGTCAGCTACTGGAACTGATACCTCCCAAACATATGTCAAAAGCAAGGCCACGACCACCATAAAGCCAGATGCGAGGCTCGCAATATAGCATCGGTTTGGTTCATTACGTGGGTAGATTACGTCATGCGACGACATAGGACACTTTAAGAAATGCAATAAAGATTTTGTTGATATCACATTAATTCAACAGTACATTTGCAGGCAGCAGTTCTTTTTGTATCAATGTATTAATGACCCCCTGAATGAAAAATCTGCAAAAAAACGTTATACTACAATAATGTTATGTCAGATGGGCATCCTTTGGCAGTTTACTGGTTTAAACACATGCGTATTGTTGTAATGTTTGCAATGACAAACCAGAAAATAATACAAAAATATTAATCTGTGCCTATTTCTGGTCATGATAAGACATATTTCTGCTCGACAGGAGGACGAGAGTTTCCGGTATGTGTATGAAGCATTTTGGCACCATTTGGCAGAAGAAGAGGAGTACAAAAAGCTCGGACCAGATGAAAAAGAAGAGCGTGTAACAAACACTGTCCTAGTGATGGTACGATAACTCATGTTACTTTCGATGTTGTGGTGATGGTACCCTAAGCAAAATCAGGTACACAAAAAGTGGTTGTCTCAATGCTGGGTATGTAACATGCGCAAACAAAATGTGGCTTTGTGAGAGCTTGGTATGCCAAATTACGCATACATAAGGTGACTATATGTGCAGTCATTAGTCTGTTAGTTATACTTGCTAATCTCCAAAGGTATTTGAAGTGGAATGAAAACGGCTATCGCCAGAAATATACTTTTATTCTCATTTGGAAATTAGATTCATCTTGGGGTGTACGCCAGCGAACTTACGTTGCTTACCTCAGTGTCCTCAATGGCTCTTACTTTGATATCCATTTTTTCCATTTTTAGACATCGGGATTTCTTTATATTCACATATATCCATTTTACAACTACTACTTCTCGTGAGATTCTATGCAGACTATGTCAGATATCCACTTAGTTCAGTGTTCCGATGACGTGCGCAAAATTGGTAAACAGAGACCATAGCAGTTTCAAAATGTGGATGCTTATTTTCAACTGCCTTTGTAAAACTGGTACAAATTCGACATTTTTTGCACTTATCAATTTTTATTACAATAATCCTCCACTCACTTTCATAAAATCTTAGACACACTGTTAAATGTCAGTGATTCACAAAATGGTTTAAAAATGAATCAAAAACGAAAACAATTTATAATCAGCTTTCAATGCCAAATTCTACACGAAAGTGTATGGAGTTTCATCGTATAACCTACTAACTGCTTTTTTTTTGGTCATTTTGCAACAGTGTAATTGCTGGCTGACGTCGACCGGTTTTCGCATAAAGTGTTCAAAGTATATATATATTCAGGACTGGCTGTATTAAAAAAATTGTCTGATGTATGTTGCGATGCCCACTTTTTGAATATTAGCAGAACTTAACAAAGAATGACAACAATGATGTAACTTTAGCAATAACAATATATTAACAAGCAAAATCAGTACAAAGTAGGTAAACTTATCTCGGCTGGTATTTCAATAGTTTAACAGTCTTAGGTAAATCCTTATCCCTGGTGAGATTACCCACAGGTACTATCCTACAGTTCCAAGTCCTATGACAGGTGCCAAATGATAATAATAATAATAATTGTCTTTGGCGCTCCACTTGTTTGCCGTGGTCCTGAAAAGGAGGCCAAGAAATCAACACCTATCCCACAATCGCATCTTGCGCTCGGCATGCCCACAGTCCCTGTCTATGTTGCCATAGACAGAGCCGTGGGAGCCCTTATAAGGGCTACCTTCTCCCTTCCCCTCTCTCAGTTCCCTACTCTGGCTTCAGACTCCCTCAAACCTGACACGTTACTTCTCCTTTCCCAGCACTTCACCAGAAAGCCCTTAACTAACTCAAACCCTACTCCACTTCCTGGCGTATCCCCTTTCAACCCCAACATCCAGGCTAACCTATCACCCTCTGCCATGCTCTGAACTTGTTCTAGACTTCTACATAATTCATCCTTCTCTTTCCACCCTTCAAACAGACTCTCTCAATCCCTGATACTCTGAACACCACACAAGAAAATGATCTATTGTCTCATCCTCATCCTCCCTGCATATCTTGCACTTCCCATCGCTCCCACTGGTCCACTTCTGTGTCCGTTTCTCAAGATTAATCACTCCTGCTCTTCCTTGAAATAGCAACTTGGAACCCTTGCTACAATCCCAACACTTTCCTCTGACTAGTTTATCAAGCCCTCTGTATGCAATGAGTGTGCTCTTTTCGTCCACCCCTCTCTTCCATTCAACAACATGCTTCTCAGTAATCTACTTTCCCACGTACGTTTTCCACCACATTTCAATCTCATCTGGCCCCTTCAGATCATACTTCTCTGCCAACGTATTTATATCTGTCATCCACTTTGTCTTCTCACTAACTGCCTCAAGATACACCTTTCTGCACCAGCTGTCTTCTCCTACATCCTGCAAAAGGTGGTGCAGAATGATCTGGTACAAATCCCACGGAGGTACGGTTTAGTTCCAATGTGGTGCTGAAAGGTGCGGTGCTGATCCAATCCCACAGATGTGCAGTTTGGTTCCAGTGTGGTAAAATTAACACCAAATATACCAGTCCACTCAAAGACACTGTCCACCACACAGGTACAATGTAAAATGGGTATCTGTCTCACTGGCAATAACAATGGCTCGACAGTCCCACTGGCTTGACGTCACACAGCTTCTGCCAGATCTCCGAAAATTCTCTCTTCTCAGTCAGGAAAACAGCCTCTTAAGAAATCTCACCATTATGCCAGAGTTTTCCAATTAGTCACACACCATACCTCTCTCTGATCTTTCCAGATCACCTCCGAAATGTGTACAGACAGTACAATGAAATGAGTCATATGAATGTAGGTCAACACTTTGTTTACAAGCTGCCTGAGAGTCACCCCAACAAAGCAGGCTAACTCTGTTACCTGGTACACACTCAATGAATACAGTGACCTCTAAAATCAAAACAAATACGCACCACACACACACACACACACACACACACACACACACACACACACACATATATATATATATATATATATATATATATATATATATATATATATATATACATATATATATATATATATATATATATATATATATATATATATATATATATACACTCGAGACTGACATTGACCAACATGTCTGTTATATATACTGGGGACTGACTGCACTGAACGAAGTGTCTGTTCATATATATTCAGCTAAGAATAGTGTAATTTACATTTTTTAACGTGGCATGTCGCATTGTTAAATCTTAAAAAACTCTGAAATGTTGACTGGAAAAACGTTAAATTATGAAAAAGATATGCTTAAGAGTCAACTGCTTGGAAAACCAATCATGAGCGAACTGCCTAAATTAAGAGAAGAAGAGCAATTATGCATTGTACGTTGTCAGACTGAGTCAAGAATAATTCTAAACAGGTAATGTTATTTATTTTATCAGATGCAGAGAAACAAAGTATACAGTGACTTCGTGTTTAGCTTGCTGCCTGATCATATCAGACTCTCCTGCCACTCACGGGACAATACAGATGAGATTGGCATCAAGCTTTTTGGAAGCAAAGATGGTTCTCTGACGCCGGTACGTCTTTCTCTGAGGAGAACTTTATGCTCTATTTTGTTCTGACGAGAAAAAGTAAAGTTGCAGGGAAAGAACATTCGAATTATTTGATGACAACACTGAAGTCAATTTTCCTTGCCGTCTACCGTGACATTTCATCATGAAAATAATAAAAAAAAATTGTAAAGAGTCAACATCAAAGTCAAAACTTGGAATGCATGGTTCGTGTTCGAAAATTATATAATTACATTTTAACAAAGATTTGAAAGAAAAATATGGTCAAATATCCACAAAGACCCAGTTTTTCGTGTGTCTCAAGCAATATGTTTAAGGACTTAAAGGGAAGGTCCACTGCATTGAGGTAAAAAAAGGAAACGCTTTAAATGAGAATTTTGGCATGATCAGAAAGTGACAGACAATATAAGCGGGAACAAGATATACCTCTGACAGCTTCCTGTTAAAACGTCTGTTGCATATTTTGTGTCAGAAAGTATTGTTCATCAATTAAGTATTGGTTTCATCTGGATTTCCAATGATATGGTAAAGATTTCATCCAAAAATTGTGTATTTAAGTATCAAAGAACTTTAATTTGCTGGCTTCAAGTGGTATTTTGCATGCAAACATTGGTGCCTTAGTCTAATTGTCTGCTATCTGAAGTAGGTTTTTCAATCTCAAACAATTTATCATAAAAAAGCACAGCAGTGAGTTGCTACTTTGGTCAGCGACCCTAATTACAGTCCAGTTGTGCCGAAGGAAGTTTAAGCCGTCAATAAACTGTGGTATTTGTGTTAACCAGAAATTTGGCGGCAAAGATTCCACCCCCTCACAGGTTGGTCAGCCAGCAAACACAAACAAAATTCAACCAATAAAGTTAACAATTTTGATAATGCAATTTGCCCCATGATAAATGGAAACAATTTTTAAGTTATGTATGAAATGACAGTTGGGTCTCACTGAAGAAGGTTACAACAGTTAACCGAAATATTCGAGGATATTTATAATATAAAAGCAAGAGAAAAAGTTTTTAAAAAAATCTTATCATTTAAATTTTCAAGTTACCCAGTATGATTGTTAATGCCATTTCAGTGGCATAGCTGTGCAGTGCTCAGGAAGTCTGGCACGTGGGAACTGATGGAACGACAGCACGCAGAGCAACTGGGTTGCGAGATACGTGGACAGCCGGGCGCTGATGCTACTTCCCAGCTACAGCACTTTGCAGAGATCTAACCATTATGCATTTGACAACCGCATTCAGATGTCGTCTGTTTTCATCGAACTTGAACTTCATGTTTTGTTAAAATATTAGGCATAAAATTACAGATTTGATCAAGATCCGCCTTGTTTTCATCGTCATCAATATCGATGTCAAATTACAAAAAAAAAGCAAAAAACGAAAAAAGCAAAAAACAAAACAAAACAAACAAACAAACAAAAAAAACCACAAACCTTTCATATCATCACCAGGTTCAGCACTTACAGATATACTTTATGTGCTTTATTTTTGTTTGTATGTTAAAATGTTCACCGTTTTTGTATTTTTGATATTTCACTGTGGTTTTAATTTAACTATTTTGGGCATAATTCCTATGCAAACAATGTTAAAATACTATTTCCCTGTTTTCGTTTTCATGGTTTTGTGCCATCAGCAAAATAAGAATACAGCGAAATTAAAGCAATTTACAGTCAGATTGATTTGCAAAAAGGAACCGCCTTACAGACAAGGACTGTGTGTTCAGACTTATAGGGCATGCTTTTCACTGAAAAAGACCTAGATGATGGTGGATGATGCATGCAAACTACAGTTCTGTTGAGTAGTGATTTTTGATACCGTAGTATCCGCCGCACGGGTACAAACTGTACCCGGGTACCCGACAGATCGTGTAATCTATCAGCAACAGTTGACTTAGTCCCAGATTTTCGTCATTTTACAAATACATGCATATAAATCTCTATAATAGTTCAGTGTATCGTGATTGCACGAGTGCGACTATAGTTCAGTTTACTTATTATTGGTGCTTTTCATGTGAACATGCAGGAAGAATAAAACCTCTGGCATTTCGGGCGACAAAAAAGTCTCTTGTTGGTCATTACATGTCCAACGGCGGAAAACAGTCGTTCACAACCACGTGGCACACTGCTAGCGAGTACACCAACATACATTTTTGTAATATTTGACAAGTATTTGTATGCATGTATATGTAATAGCCTTATGATTTGGACCCAAATGGCCCAAAGAGATTTTCTGATGTTGTCACGGGTGACGAGTCTTGGATTTCCTTCTTTACCATGAAGGATAAACGCTCAAACATGGTGAGGCTGACAGAACAGGGACCACGTCCAGAGGTCCCGACAAGTTTTCGTTCAAGAAAGAGAATTTTTTTTCCAATTCTCATGGTCCCGTCGCTGTCCATACAATGCCTTACAAGGTTACAATCACTGCCACATATTACACCACCTCAGTTTTTCCAAAAGTTCTGAAGCATATTGAGGCAACAACGCCAACTCGAAGACGGTCTCGAATCTTGTTTCATCATGAAAATGCAAGTCCCCACAAAGCCCGCATCACACAGACTTAACTGGACGAAAATAGTGTCACTTTTATCCAACGTCCACTATTCTCGTCCGACTTGGCTCCATGCGACTTCTAACTCTTTCCTGAAATTAAATCCAAGGTTACTGTGAGGCCTTTTTCTCGGATCCAAGACCTGGCCAAAGCCGTATATTTAGAGACGAGGACCACACCTGCTTCCAGTACCGCCAGCAGTGGATGGTAAGGGTGCAACGATGCATAAACGTCAAAGGGGCTATTTCGAAGGAATGTGAATGACTTTGTTGAAATTATAAGTGTATCACGGGGAATATGGGCCAAAAAATCTTTTCGATCTGCCCTCCAGTAAGAGAGGGTCCTTGTGTATGAATAAGTAAGAAATCACCACGGGCAAAACGCTCACGTTGTGTATATGTATATGTATATGTATATGTATATGTATATACTTTTTTTCACTTTTCTTTTTCCGTATTCTGTGTTAGATTTTTTTGTAGTTAGGCTTTGGGCCGAGAGCCTGAAATGAAATGATTGACTGATTGGGATTGATTCATGGAATGACAGATTATACTATTTGCTACCTCAATAGTTGCTGATGAAATTACTGATAAACCCAGCCCTGTCTTGCTTTTATGCTTAATTGAAATGTCTGCATAAAATATGGTAAGTTTGTTTTGTCCAAAATATGTCTTGGTTTTTATTTTTTTATTTTTTTTATTTTTTTTATTTTTTTTTTTTTTAAATTTTGGTTTTGTTTCAAGCTTGATATTCTCAGTGTTCCACCTGGTCATGACAGTGCCGTCTGGACTGCCTGAAGTATGTCGTTCCTTCATGAGAGTGAGCACTTGAGTGGTCAATGGTTACAAAGGTAGTCTATGTCCCTCACAAAGCAGTTATTTCGCAAGACCCCACCACAGCGTTGGTTTTGGTGCTTCAGTGTCCTCTATTTTCTGATACATTGTTATGATAGTTTCGTTTCGAGTCTCTTACATCTTTAACGCCCTTGTTTCTTATTTTTCGAAATTTGGCCCACAGATCCAATGTGGCACGTCCTTCAGCTTTCCAATGTATACGATCATGCTTTCTCGGTTTGCACCTGATAGCATTGGTCAACCACGGTGGGTCATTGGGTCCCGTGGTTACCAATTTGTTAGGGACGTAGCCTAACTGTCGACCCTTTCCATGAAGAAATTTGTCCATGCTTTGTCAGTACCATTTACTTTCAGGCAGTTGTCATGAAATATATTTCAGTCCACTGTGGATAACTCAATATTTAAACCGTCAAAATCACCCTCTCCATAATTCCAAACTTAACGTTTAAACGTCTTCTCTCTTTTTAACTCGAACTTTACTGCGCAGAAAACAGCATCATGGTCACTATATGTATAGACCTCTTAACGACTCGTCAATAGGTCCATGCATGCTATGTGTTACTGAAATAGTTGCGGCTAATGATACTTAGGCCTATACATGTACACACTGTCATGAGCGGTGTTTCTGGTTCGCTGCGACTGGTTTCCTTCCGGAGAAGCATCCAGTCTAGACCAAAAACACACGCCAATGATGGTTTGCATTTATCCCATAATGTTTCTGTGGAATATTCTGTTTAAGTAGACAAGAAACAATAGTTTTTATGCAGAAAGAGGCCAGAAATACGTGGAAAAGCATAACTACCCATCACTGCCATGCGCAGATGAATATCAGTCTATTTTTTTTAGAAATGTAATGGCGTTCAATTCCGAATGGCACAGCAAGTTGACAACCGGCCAAACAAGCGTGGCAGTGCATGGCGAGGAATACGAAACAGTGGAAATTATAAAAACATTGAACCATTCTTTTTAGGAATGGGGATTTGGTCGAGTGGATATGTGCTTTTCTCATTTCATCTAGGCGACTGGTGCCAAAGGTTGCAGGTTCGAGTCCCGCTTGTTCCGAACATAAAATATATATTTTTGGCATTTCCTTAATGCTGGTGGATTTAAGTCCCCGATTCTGGAAATAAATGCCGACTCAGTAAATATACTGCATTACCGTGTTGATATGGCACTCGCACATAACTACCTCCATTGAACCATTCTTTTTAGGAATGGGGATTTGGTCGAGTGGCTGTGTGTGTTTCTCATTTGAGCTAGGCGACTGGTGCCAAAGGTTGCAGGTTCAAGTCCCGCTCGTTCCGAACATAAAATAGAACGAGGAGCTTATTTGCAAACCAAACATCGGCTTGAAAGAGGAAATGGCAAATGACATCAAAGCACATAAAACAGCAACATGCAAGTCGCACCGGGGAGTCCAAAAAACAAGGCGCTCCTGGCCAAATATGGTAGTGTACTATGTGATACGGAACAGCAGACGTGATAGCCGTTACACATTCCTTTACTGCCCTCCAAAGGGCCCCACTATGGAATATATGGTCCGGACCAGATTGGGCAATGACATCAATAGAGGTGCCCGATGTGTCCGTAATACGAGTCGGCCAAGAAATTAATTGAGTATGCGTCACAGAGAGTTAACAATTTACTGCTTTCAGGTTTAAATAAATTGTCCCTTAAATCTCTCACAATCAAAGTATTATCAACGTTTGTCTCTTTAGCTAGATCCAGATTAAAAAAATAAAAACAAAAAACAAAAAACACGCCCAAACGGCACCATCGGTGGGGGTGGAGGGATGGGGGGGCCGTAAAATGTGATCTAATTCGTGTCTTTAACTCTGAATATTCAGGCTCAGCAAAGACATATCTTCATGATAAGGATCCCTCGGATTCCACGTCTTATTACGTTTATCGTCATTTGAGAAAGATGACAATGCAAGTATTCACAAACTTTCTTGACGAATTGAAAGGTGCACTAGGCCCCAGGTTCGATTCAATAAGCCAGCATAAGCAATTTATGATGCTGGTTTATAGAAAACGGCCTTCGTCTGATCAGATGTTTGGACGATAAAATCAATCGAAAAAACAAATCGCAGACAAGGCTGCAATATTTATCTAATACATGTACAAAAGTCTAACCCACATTGGGTGGATGAGAAAAGTTCCAAAAATTGCATGGTAAATGGCAGCCTGGCTTGCACCTGCCCGATACAAAATAGTACATCCAATACACTGTCAAAGTTGTTGAAAATGTGAATGTGGATGGGTGACGGACTATCCTATTTCTGCAGCTGACTTGCAGTCAGATGCGGTGAAAAGCAGATTTCTGTTTGCCTTCACAAGATCACCGCTTGAATGCAATTCCCAAATATATATTTGTATACACTTTTGCCGCCATGTTTCATTCTTAGTATTACACATCAATTCCTTCTTTTAAAAGGTTGTCTAATAACGAATCATTTCACTTCTTTCCGATTATTCTCTCCCAATTTTGTAATTTCAGTAATCTTGAACGTTTTGCTTCATATGATATGGTTCTGACAATAGTCGTGCCAAATAAATAGCTTTTACGTTCTTAATTACAGAACATGGTTCAAATTCCCAAGTTCCCAAATTTTTGTTTATCAAGTTTAGCTTTTTACATTGTGCGTTAACTAAAGATAGACAGCTGTTAACAACACAAAAATGTCCCTGTGAAGATGTGAACAACCTGGGCTGTTAATCACAGGTAAAGGTATTTTGCTTCATTTTTTCATGTTATTAAATGTGCATCTAATCATGGACCTATTAACGAGACAGGTCCATGATCTAATTCTAAAATTCCCATATTTCTTGTACACCAATTTTCTTCCAAAAATAAAGACTGTACTTAAAAATGTTCGGCAGTACTTGCCGTTGTGTTAATTGGTGTCAAGGACTTCAGCGTTCACTTCATGGCGTCCTCGAGGTTGCTTTGTTTGTTTGTTCCCGTGCGCAACGTAGCATTTGTGCTGATCAATGCATTTGTCAATTGTCTGAAATTCTCCATCTGTTCATACAAAGCATCCAGCCGAAGATCAATCTGCGCAAACATTCCTTCCATTTTCTGTCCCGTCTGAACTTTGAAGTCATGCAGCTGGTTTTACAAACATGTCAATCTCCCATCTGTCAAAGCCAGTGGTGCTTTCTGGTAACTTTTCGGAAGCGTAAAATTGGTCAGCGGGTCAGAAATACAGGGTTTTTTTCTTGTCTGTTCAGAGCATTGGCAACGTTATTGTCTGTGTTCCTGGCTGAGGTCGCAATACACGATGTGGTTGTCATTAAGAGGATGACAGGTCCTGGTTGTACAACTTTTACAACATCGTCAGGGAAGTAGTCAGATATCCTGGTTGCCACAAAATTCTGAAACTCTGAAATAGAGCTGCATGGCCCCATGACGCACTCTTTTAATTTAGGACACAGCAGAAAATAGATTAATCACTGCATTAGTCGAAAAAGAAAAAAACTAGAGAGCCATGATGGTTCTGTGCTCGGCTGACTTTTCGTGCATCAGTTGATAGATGTGGAAACTTAAAGTGCTGAAGCGGAGGAAGTAATTATGTGAAAATAGTTGGGAAATAGTACACACATTGCTACCTGGTTGTACATCGTATATGTTTTTAAGTTGGACCGTGGGATTTTTTAATCCTAATTAAGACTGGAAGTTGAGGTCCAATGACCTACTCTCTGTACACAAGTTAAGCAACTGAGAAGTTTCAGAATTGCCGGCAGTACAAGAAGGGATAGAAACCTAGAAGACAGTTTAGGCAGTACCAACGAAAAGACAGAATGACCAGCAAAACAAAACAAACAAAAAAATAAAAACATCAAAAACAAAACAAAACGAACAAAAAATAAAACAAAACAAACAAAAAACAAAACAGAACAAAAAGCAAACAAACAAACAAAAGGTTAATGTTAAGTCTCACACAACGCAGACTGCGACGGTAAACAAGCATAATAAATTGGGTCTTCCAGACATAATGAGAGCTCTTTGTGAATGTGTGCTATTCAGGTATATAAGTGTTAATAATCTGCTTTCATCACGCATTATCTACCTTTAATGATAAACTTGTTTGAGTGGAACATTTTTGTCTTTATTTTTTATTTTATAACAAACAAATTATCGTTGTTTCCAGAATTAGACCACTCCAGCAACCAGCATGTACCCAAACTGCCTGGTTATGCGAATCAGCCTTGTTTAGACAGAAAATAGTCATCTCCCCACTTGATTATGAAATGCAAAGGCTGCTGTGCCAAGGACCGCGGTTCATCTGTGGAAACGAACATGCCACCTTGCAGACTATATGAAAAAAATGTTAACCTTTCCAAGTAATCTGTGACTTGACCAGATATACACGTGTCATTGCAATGTGTAGAGGGTCGGATTGGAGCGCTTCTTTACACACCAAAGATTTTATAAGCATCAAATCAGCATAAGTACGTTCTGAATTCTTGTTCATAACACTTCCAGGCTACTGCCCTAGACTTCATTACAACAAATTTAGGTGCATCTGAAAGACAGTTTTGAAGAATTATGGTTTAAGTGGGCAGCAACTCAAATATATCATACCAAGACTGCTGTTGCCATGTGTACTCAATGATACACATATGAACATGAAAACTCATTGTAATTTCAAAGCAAACGGCCCAGGAATTTTGCATAAGGGCATCTTTAATATTTTCCATACAAAATAAACAATAAAACTAAAACAAAACAAAACAAAACAAGAGGACCATGATGGTCCTGTGCTCAGCTGAAGATGATGCTCTAAGTCCAAGGGCAATAGAGTTGGAGCCCAGACATTAACTGTAATAGCCATTCTGTCAGCATAAACTCCAGTTTGACCTTTCAAAGTCACTCAACGTCAAGATTAAGTACACTAAACGAAAGCCCACGGGTACTTTCCTAGTAATGTTTAACAGTTACGATGGGTCTAGGATTCACCATTACCAAGATAAGAGCCAATATGATCAGTTGGACCTTTTAAGGCCACTCAGGATCAAAATTAACTGAACCAATTAAAAGCCCATAGATACTTTCCTAGTACTGTTAATAGTAACTATGGGTGCAGGATACACCGTTCTCAAGATACAAGCCTATATGTGAAATTTGCTGAGTCTGCAGAAAAATGAAAAGTATTTTAATTTAAAATTTATTTAAAATCCAAAATTGACAGGAGGGTGACCATTTGAATACATTTGGCACAGACCCACCGAAGTCATATCCCAGTGAATCTGGTTGGTGGTTTTGGAGGTGTAGAATATGTGAATTACCATAGCCATCTCCATACACTTACACAGTAATCAATAGGAACACATGCATTAACAGTGAAGTTCCAAAATTTAAAAAAAAAAAAAAAGAAAGAAAGAAAGAAAAAGTTAAAAATCATGGATTCCTAGTGTAGCCACCTAATGAAGAGCTATGTTTGGCTTTCCCACAAGGCACATTTAAGTAGGTTTCAGCATAATCTGAGGGACCCTTTTGGAGATGATGTTTAAATTAGCAACAACACGAAAAATTCATAAAAAATTGCAACCCCACTTTTTGAACAAATGTAGGTCCAGCTGTCCCCAGAAGTGTCCCAATACAATTTCAAAGCAATTAGCCGAGCGGTTTCCGAGAAGAAGTTTTTAAAATAGTTTTTTTCTTCTTCTAAAAATGAACAAAAAATCATTTAATAATAAAAATATTTGGTAGAGACACACCAAGGACACATTCCCACCAATTTTGAACGTGAATCTGGCCAGTGGTATTGCAGGAGAAGTCGAAAATGTGAACTGTGGACGGACGACGGGCCATCCTGTAACTTCAGCTGACTGACAAGTCAGGTGAGCTCAAATTGCTGCAGCGCCACCAAAGTAACAACGCTGGTACAAACAATAATGGAGTAGACTGTTATATTTATTACATAAGAGGAAGTAGAACTGACATGATGAACTTGAATAGGCGACATTCATATTTAACTGCGATCCTGCTCACTTCCTGTGTTGCCAGGGCAACAGACTGATGCTTCCACCATGGTCAGGGCAGATTTGTATTATATACTACATAAACATCCGTAAATAACACATTTTCAACCAAAAGAGAGCCCATTTCTAATCACTTTAGGCATCCTTTATGTTTCAAGTATCTGTTAAAACATTTTCTTAAGATTATTCTGTGTTCGTGTTGTTTATTTTATTGAGAAAGTACTTTTGACCATGCTAAACACATGAATCTGCCCTGATGCAGGTGGCTCCCTCTTTTGCTCAACACGTGTTAGAGTGGGCCCGCATTGAAATATGAATACATCCTATTGCTGCCTTATCCAGTTCAATCTTGCTAAGTACTTATACTACACCTTTGAAGTAAAATGAAAAATGTAGACCTGTGTGTTAACAGCCAAAAATATGACGTGGCAGTATTAATGCCGATACAGGTTATTTAGATCAACATGTATGTTTTTGTTGCATTGTCTAAACCAAACCTCCAGTTGCATATAGGAAGCTATTTGGCATGATTCACTGTCTTGCAGATTTTTGCCGTCCACACGATCCCTATCAACATCATGAAATATTAAGTTCGAGCACTCTCTATAGCACACACACACACACACACACACACACACACACACACACACACACACATACATACATATATAAATATACATATATATACATATATATATATATATATATATATATATATATATACAAGTTCGTATTCTTTTCAACCTTCAAAAAACATTTTTGCTCATATCAGATGACATTTTTGTCTCTGACATCAAATATTTTTGTCGTCACTCCCAGGGTTGCCTGCCAACGCCCCACCTCAGCAAAGTGTCTTCTCTGGGTAGTAAATCGGGGGATCTCAGTGGCACAGCGATCCCGAGTCCGTTTTATAATAGCGTGTCCTTCTGATGCGGAGCCTGTTTGCCAGGTTACACTAACTTGTGTCAGTATTATAAGAATAGTCATGAGATTCTGGTCACACTTTGTCTTATTTGACAGCATAATAGTCCGTGTCGTTTACAGTTACTAGGGAACAGATCCGTGCTCAGTAGTTCGCCTGATGGGGTGTTGTTAAAAACCCACATCTTCATAGAGGGAAACTAGTCAGCTCGCAATATTCCTTTTTTTTTTTTTTTGTTGTTGTTGAAAATATCCTTTTTGTCACAACACTAAACATGTTAGGAATTCACGATAAAACGCAACTTAATTAAAGATGATCAAATCTCATTATAACTAAATCTGGTCTGGTATGAAGACTCGTGCTTTTGAAAACTTTAACTTCAGTCTAATAATCCTTAAGCTTATTGTAAGTCAAGATATTTATATTTTCTGGTGAACATTCTCTCAGTTGAAAAGGTGTTAAGTTTTCGCTTTGCACCGTTTTGAAGTTTAAGAATGGTAGTTCTGCATATATCTTAGAACTAACTGCCCTTGAAACAATTTTAAACTTGATAGTGAAAAAATAGTTAAATGAAAAGTACATTCGCAAGACTACAATGAATAACGTGATTATATTACACTTCAACACAATGTACTCTGTAAGCCATTGTGTTGAATCGGGCCCACAGGTCAGCCGCATTAAAGGAATACCAAACATTGATTTCATTTAAACATATTTTAGTAGTCAATTGAGAAATGGGGCCAGGCCCCATACGATACGAATCTCGCTTGAGAACATTACATTATATCCAACATGTTTTGACTATGCAGCGATCGGGTATCGAATTGGTTACTTTCGGCATATATCACCCTGCGTAAGTAGAAAATGCACGCGTCCCCACTCTGAGAGTACAAATGCAGGTTCTTGTGTCAGAAGGAATGAAAAACTGACGGGCGCAGCGCCGATTGGTTTGTAATTCACTCTAACATAAGAACCGGCCACTACGAGTGGCATCTGGAACCATGCTGCTTGTATATGATTTTTGAACAGTAGCATCTGTTCATCCTGGAGAACCATATTGTAATATACTGTCGAACCTCCAATGCAGTTATTGCGTCATAATGTCTACTTGCATGCAGCAGTAGTTCCACAAACACAAAGTGAAGTGTCGCTCGGTCAGTCCCAACACACCCAAGGGTGTAGCGGATCAGACATGTTCTAGCAACACACTTGGCCAGGGCAGCCAAAGTTTGAATCCCACTAGATCTCCTAAGCTTAATTTTTGTTAAAAAAGTGAGAACATCTCAACAGAAACCAAGTAGTGATCTGACTGAAACCACTGAAGAAGACATCACTTGTGGGAACAACAGAAGCTTAATTTGATTGAGAACCAAAACTCCGAATACTCCATTTCACAAAAATGGGACAATGATCTTACTTAGTCTGCTAAGGAGGCAACACGGTTTTTAAGTTCAGTGCAAAAGACTACCAGCGTTGAGGGAGTAAGAAATGTTTATTTGTCATCTATGCCTCTATTGTTCCTACCAGTGTTCTATTGTTCACTGATTTTAGGCAAAAAACCACTGCCTATTTTCCTTTGTATTTGTGACTCTGCTGTAGCTGGACATTTGATGAAGGGGGGGGGGGGGGGGGGTTCAGTACGCTGGTACAGGTAATTATTTTTCTGGAGTACGCAGTACGGAAAACAAAAATCTTTCAAAATTTTGGATAGTACGAAGTACGTAAAACAAGAGGGTTTCCAGTACCCCAGTACGGTAAATAAAAAGCCCCAGTACGGGAAACCCCTTACCCACCCTCTTTGATGTTTTCTCCTTTTTAATACAAACTTTTTAAGTATGGGGTCCAACATGTTTCAAAATTGGTCGGCTCTAGACAAGGACACTTGCTGTTTGAACGACATGTCTTAATCGTGGATTGTTGGAACACTGATGAACGATCATTTACTGTTTTGGTGGAAGTGAAAGCTATTACGAAGACCGCATCAGAGGTTAGAAATAAGAGTTCAGTGCGGTTTCAAGGTTGTCGAACAACATGATTGGAAGCTCCAGTACAATGAATGGTACTCTCCTAACATAATGTACAAGCAGCATGGTTTAGCAAGGAGTCACCACTCGTTGCCATTGGTTCTTGTGTCAGAAGAAATAACCAAGACGCGCGAAGCGCTGAGTGATTCCTTATTCATTTTGACACAAGAATCCACTCCTGCTCATGGTGTCCTATCAAAACTTATTGTTTAACCTCAAACAGCCGGGTCTCAAAACAGAAAACAGTCTCCATGTTGTACCCTACGTATGTGCAGAAAAATGACTATATACATACATACATACATATATATATATATATATATATATATATATATATATATATATATATATATATATATATATATATATATATATATATATATATATATATATATATATATGCACACACACACAGATACGAATATTGGATTGTACCGCCATCCACAGGAATTCTTATCTGTAGTCGAAAGGTGTGAAATATGTACAAATAACACCTCTGGGTTGATACTGAGTTTTTTTCGGACCTCGAATTACTTGTATGGAGAAATGGCCACGACGACCTCTAGCTGATTTCTTCTTTTTGTTCTTTCTGCCACGGTAACCACTGTTTGATCTCTTCCTTTCGATACTTTTCTTGTATGTGATGTAGTACCTAGAGCACAAGGGACACTTCTTTCTACATCTTCTGCAGCTCCACAAAATATCTTCATCATACTCTGTCCCAGTCTCCTCCCGCATGCCTAAACATAAACGATCAAACACATGTTTGGATTTTTTGAAATTCTGGAATTGTGGCTTTTGCAAATGATCTCTAAAATGTTCTCTAAAAAGTTGCACACTTTTAGCTATTTCTTTGCAATTTGTGACCGTATTGTTTATTTGTGTTTGGTCTATTGTTTGTTTATTCATTGTTTGCTTTCGTTCGTATTGTTTGACAGGTTTCTCCTTGTTTTGTGGGGACAAGATTTTTAAATATTTTCATGGGTTAATGAGAGGTTTAGCTTGTTTGTTCACCTGTTTCAATTGCGTCTTTATGTATGGTATTATAAATGCCCCGTTTTCAGAATCCAACATAATGTCTATGTGGTAGCCTAATTTTTGAAAGGGGGCGGGTAAGGGGGGGGGGGGCTCGGTACGCTGGTACATGTAATTATTTTTCTAGAGTACGCAGTACGGAAAATAAAAATCTTTCTAAATTTTGGATAGAACGAAATACGTAAAACAAGAGGGCTTCCAGTACGCCAGTACGGTAAGTAAAAAGTCCCAGTACGCCAGTACGGGAAACCCCTTACCGACCCTCATTTTTGTCATGACTCCCTGTAGTCTTTTCCCAGATCTATGAAGAAACGATGCTTTATGTATAAATAGCGGTGGGGACGCCACACGCAGGAGCAGGTAACCAACAAACATTGCCCATCAGCAAACACCAGCCTATGACCCAGTATGTTATTGATCCTCCTGAGCCATGGCCATCAGCTCGGTACAGAGGATCCCTAACATTATGTGTCTTTAATGCTGACTAAAGTGCACTTTAAAATGCCTCGGCATGAAAATAATATTCCTTCCCTCGGGTGTACTCAACAGTGCTGTCATGGGTATTCAAAGATTAATTTCAATCATCAACTGATCTTTACCAGAATATTGTAAGAGTGAAAAACGCGTTTTAAAATTGCCTCCGTTACGGTCATGATATCGACGAAAAATAACGACCTAGTCTGATCTTTCAGCCAACTATTAAAACATGTAAAAGTATATGTAACCTGCTAGAAATTTGGTTCACGTTTACTGGCAGATGTTCCAATAGTCATTATTTTTGCCTCTAGAGCCTTGAGAGTCTCTTTCATGGCTGCTAATGTTTCTTGTACCAGCATGCTGTCTATAATTTTATGCAGACGGGCTGCACTTTCAGCTTCACCAACAGTTTTTGGATTTTTTCCAAGCACAAGTGATCTCAGCTCAGGTCGAAGCCCGTGAACAAACAAGGACAGCTTTTGGGTTTTTTTTGTTTGTTTGTTTTTGCTTTTTTTTTTTTTTTTTTTTTTTTTTTTTTTTTGTTTTTGTCAATTTTATTCAGTTTGGAAAAGGTCTTCTCATTTCTGTTGCATAGATTTCTAAACCTTCTGCTGGCAGCTGTTGCCTGGTGTGGGGCACAGGGGCAACCAGCAGAATGGTTGTCATCGTATTATGGTCAATACGAACCCGGGATACGAACCCATTCAAACTGACCGCCAAAGTCACTTTCCACGGAAAATACTGATTAGGGTAAAAAGCATTTCAGTGGACAGTGACTTTGCTGCCGGTCAGTATAAACGGGTTCGTATTGACCAGACAGAATATGATGTCAACCATTCTGCTGGTTGCCCCTGTGGTATGGCAGGGCTGTCCAACTGAAGCATTTTTGCTACAAAGCTCTTCAAAAATGCTACATATTTTCTCAAAAATAAGTGTTTCTCATGTAAAGAAATGGCAAAAATGCTACAAGGAAAGAAAATTTTGCTACAGATATTTTCAGCTGGACAGCACTGTATGGAGTGTGCCTTCCAGGATCCATTTATCATCCTCATTACGGAACTTTCTGTTGAAAGCTTGGAGTAAGGTGCCCCATGCAACTGGCCCTTGTCTCTGCTGCGAACTCTCGAAACCATATCTCAGCCATGTGACTCAATACAATGCAAATTGCACGCAGCTTATTTACGAGAACGATAATTAAGGGTGATAAACAAAGTTTGTGACCGGTAGATGGGAAATGCATGCCTCTTTATTCCTTTCTTTTGAGCAGGAATATTTATTTATCTTGGTCAGGGTTTGTAATTTCTTTGTTGACAATGACAGCTTCGACGAATAAAAGCTAGACTGGATTGCACTATTTACTGGTCAGATTGTGAAACAAAGTGACCTTTACAAGGGCATTTTTGCTACACCTGTAATGATCATGATTACGGCTCGCGTATCTTGCTGTAAAATTCTTTCACCAAAAACACGTAAACTGCGTATAAAGTTCCATGCTGCTGTTCTGTGCAGGCTGTTTTCACCCCATTCACGCTTCAGACAGGTAAATACATTATTACTCTGTTGGTAGCGAAGCCTTCCCCGAGGTCAAAGGGCACTGATCCATGTGGACTGTGGACACTTCAGGCCTTTTTTTGTAAACAAATCCATGTGGTCAACTGGATACTCTTTCTTTCTTTCTTTCTTTCTGTCTGTCTGTCTGTCTGTCTGTCTGTCTCTCTCTCTCTCTCTCTCTCTCTCTCTCTCTCTCTCTCTCTCTCTCTCTCACTCTTTCTTTCTTTCCTGTGTTGTAAAATCACAGGTTCATTGGCACTCTAATTTTTTGGGAAAGTAAAATACTACACCCTGCTGAGGGGAAATACATTTATACCACCATATGGATAGCGGTGTGAAAGGTACACAGGTAATTAATCTAACTTTGTTAGTGATGATGCCTCAGGCATTCTAACGTGGCTTAAGGTCCATAGGTGGGGCTGAAGGTCCATGGGGCTTTAGGTCCATTGGTGGGGCTGGAGTTAGCATCCTACTACTGTCATTTCTGTGAATGAAATAGGTCTGCCGTAAACAAACTTAACAGGTCCTTCAATTTAAAACTATATAGGCACCACTGAAGTTGGCAAAGGCCTGTGTAATTACAAGCTTCCCTCTGCGTCATGTTTAGGCCTACTAGATTTGATTCAGGATAATGAATCCGGTAGCGTGGCCCGACGAATTCCTGGGGAATGGCTTACTATCCGATCTCTTTGATATGGACATGGGCAAGGTCTTTGTAAGGACTAAACGTTCTTTCAAAAATAATAACTAGTTCCTCGCATTATATTGTAATGGAAGAGTTTAACGTAGATGTACTACATAGATACATAGTTTTTTTATCCTCAACACAGCTTTGCTGAATTTACCATTTTTAGTAGTGCATTTGAGCCGAGTCACGATATAAAAGTAAGTAAAATCAATACCTGGTTCGTTGTCATTCCGTTTTCGAAAACAATCCAGAGCCCATGCATATGCAATCTGTACAGTGGCAAAGATCGCCATAATCGACAAAACATCGATGGACCCTGAAAATGAAATGAACAACAGCACAACTTGTCAACGACTCAGCTTGTCACAGCAACACGTTGTTCCAAACGATGGATACTTGTGGACATGTAACTATGGTGTTTACCTCTACATTGTAGGCCTTTTGCACTTACTCTACTTTACCGTACAATTGTTCATAAAAAAAAATCAAACTATCATGGCTGTCTCCAACCAAAAATGCACATTTTATTTAACGTTTAGCAAGTTGAGCATTAGATCCCTTCGCTCTTGGAAGTGGAGAATACATCTAGAACTTTGTTCAGTAGGCAGATTGGCAGAAAATGTTTGATACATGTAGCCTACGTAATGCCGGGATTTTATTCTAAACATGCGAACCCTTAACGCTGAAGCGGAATGACTTGACGGTTTCAGAATTTTCGCCGAAGGACGAAAGCTCCCGACTCACAAGCAATTGAAACATACGCTACCAAAAGCTAAAATCTGACACACTTATGATTTTTTTTTAGCTCAGCTGACTTGTCAGGCTGAGCTTATCTTGTGGTCCTTCGTCCGTTGTCAACAATACGCCGTACCGTATGCACATTAATTTCCCACCACAAAGCACGGGTTTGACGCCAGGCGATCACGGACGTGCGGGTCGCATCACTGTCACAGACGGGGCCATATGTTCATTTCTCACAAAACTGGCGGGGTTTTTTTGAAATTTAAATTCATAAATGCCAAACTGGTATTCATCTAGTACTTCCGGAGCCATATATAAAGAAAAATTTACATCTGCCTTTAATAAGTATTTTTTTCTTCCAGAATATTAGTAATTCCCGCTTGTCCCTACAGGTATCGACCGGTATCTCGCCATATCCAGCCAAGCGAGACTAGACAATCAGGTATGCAGTTCTGTTGGGAAATTAATATGCATATCTCCTATTCACATTTTCCACGACTTCTCCAAAACCACTGGGCAGATTGACTTCAAACTTGGTGGAAAATAGTTTGGGTAGGTCTCTACCAACTTTGTTCAAATGGTCAAGCTCCATTAATTTTTGGATTTTTTATGAATTGTTTTGCTTAAATAAATAAATAAATTATATATATATATATATATATATATATATATATATATATATATATATATATATATATATATATATATATATATATATATATTGGTCAAATCTTAAAAATCTTCTTCTCTAGAACTGCTCAGCCAATCACTTTGAAATTGTATCGAGACACATCTGGGGACCCCTAGACCTGAATTTGCTCAAGAGGTGGCGCTGTGATTTATTTCTATTTTTATGATTTTTTCTATATTTTTGCTATTTTTGAATTCTTCTCTGAAACTATTTACGAGATTTTGTGTGGCATGGGTGTGTCTAGACAGCTGACCTGATATCAGTATATTCAGCATGGACTACGTGCATAACAACATGGTCAAAATCAAATCGTCACTGCGCCATCAGACAATAGCTCGAAAAGTATCACGGATCCGCTGTTTTGATTCAAGGTCTCTGCTTAATTTGTTCACGACAGATGCTGAGCAGTGGCAATAGAAACTGTTTTGTATTAAAGTAATATATAATTAGACCTGATTTCAGCTTTGTTGTGATCTGTGCATATCGACATTGGAATTGACACTCTCTGTTTCACACCACCACACATGCACAGTCAGTCGCTAGCTTGAAGCACTTGTCTAGTAAAGTTGCATTAATTTTACATGAGACAAGCAAAAGTGATCAGTCTAGAGCTTTCCAGGATATACATTTTATTTCAATTAATTGGCAAAACGCTTAACAAATTGACAGAAGTAAAAAGTATCCGCAACTTCACACACTCTTTGCCATGTTCGTGGATGTTTTGAATGATCGCCAGACACACTATGCAGTGTTAAAATGTTAATAATACGAATCCAATGCATATATTTACAGTTGCTGCTGGTGCATTTTGTCACAGTTATGAAAAGGAAGTTGGGAAAATCATTTGTTTTACATATCTGCTTCAGTGGACATGGTAACCATCGGGTTGAGTAACCCCTAAGGTACCACAGACTTGTAAAAGTTAAGTTTTGCTGGCAGGATTTCTTACTATATTTGCACATAATATGTGTGGTTGACTGATGAGTGCATATGCATATGATTTGCCATTGGAGATACCTGGCGCAACTGAAAGTTTTGATTGGAAACAGGTGACCTTGCTATCATAGTTCACAGCACCACCTCAGTCTGTGCATGCACAATTCCAAAGTCAGCTGAGCACAGGACTATCACAATCCTCTTGTTAAAGCAATGTGATTGTATGAAAAGGCGATTGTCAAAAACATGTGCACATGACGTCACCATCAGTTCCACATGGACCGAGAGATGACATCGGGACCGTCAGGTTTTGGATCAAGAGTGAGTAGCAAGCTTCTTATCTCGATTTCTTGGGCGTCATGCCCAGATACAGAGGTCTTGGCAATGGTAGTCGAGAGGTAACGTTACGTAATTAATGTGAGTTTACTGTGTAAGCGCGCAAGTGTGTGTGTTTTGGTAAAAGGGATAATTTTTGCACATCAATCAGGGATGGCTCATCAGAGTCTCATCATTTTGACAAGAGTGCAGACAGTAAGCTGCAGGGAACAGGGAACATGATGCCGTAAATTTTAACAATGTAACAAAATTAAGATTAAGTAATCAAAAAGAAACCATTGATTTACCCCTGGAAACATTTCAGAAATTTAAACCCAATAAATGTTGTTGATACATTTCCACTTGAAACAAGAACCAAAAGCTAGTTCGGATCTTTTATGCCTTTGCCCCGTTTTATTAGCAACTCAACTGGGAGGCCATCATCTTAAATTGGAAATGTTCTCTTTCAAGAGGAGGGAGTGGAAATGAAGAAGAGTACTTTGTGCACTATCTTGAACATGATGAAAATTATGAACTATCTAAAGAGGCATTCAAATAAATATCATTGAGCATTTTCAATATGAGATTATTTCATGGGTTTCAATTGACATTTGATGTTTTTGCTGCTTCTATATGTTTTTTTCAGATTCTCACCATTTCATTGTTGTTTAAATTGTTAACGGTCTGTAAAGTTGTATGCTTAGTCGCAACCATGCCTGTAATATATTAATTATCTGTTAATGAGCTTCTCTCATTTACAAAGGTTTCCTGGAATATAATGCCTTTCCAACAGAACGAGCCATTCTGTATTTAAATGTTAATATGCCTATATATTCAATTACAATATATTAACACAATTAAAATATTAAAATCAAATCATATTTAATAACAATATCACTGTTTGAGACAATTTCAGATGCAAGGAATGAATTTTTCTGAAACCCGAAAATCGACATGTAAAATTTCGAACAGTATGTTTGGATTCATGTAACTGAAGACATTATTTATTTTACACAATACATTGCTTATTTCAGACAATTTCAGTGTGTCCAGGTTTTAAAGCCGGTCCCTTCCTAAGTAGTCAAATGCTTCGTGTACAGACTCAAAAACTTATCAACAATTACACACGTCTTGCACGTTATACACAAGATAAACATTACATGTATTTGAATTTCACTGCTCTTAACTAATATTGCCAACTGTATAACCAAGGTCCGTGCAGCTCTGCGCCATTTGTGAGGAACGGTAAAATGCATAGGCGTTGGGTCCGTCTGGCTAGCAAGATCAATATGCACAAATGATTGTACTTCAACTTCTTCAATTCCTATATGTTAGAAACGCAATTTGATATTATCCCAAGTAGCCTGTATTTTTTTTTTTCAGTAGTGCGATTACACATTATGTTTTTGTAAATCTGCAGGGGCGGATCTAGATTTTTTCGGGGGTGGGGGAGGGTCGCTGAAATGTATGACTCCAGGAATGGTGAGGGTCCAAAGGGCGCGAGGCATTAAAAGTACAGGCACATTTGTTTCACATGGATTGTGAAGGAAGTCAAGCATGAGTGACTTATTGAGTCACTCTCCATAGCACAGATGTTAGCCTACACCTCCTACCTTGTCTGTGGTGGAGGAACCCGAACAACTCGGAGAAAACCACCGTGTGCGGTTAAAGTGGAAGGAACGTTTTACATTTGCTTCCGAGGACGAGAATCGAATCCGGGTCGCAGAGGTGAAAGGCGAACGCCTTACCGCTCAGCCAATCGTGCACCCAATTGCACCATTACTATGGAGGTCTGGTGTCATGGTTCCCTGGACAATTTTTAGATTAGGCGTGCAAATTGGTGCAATCTGACACCTTTCTAGACCAATAGAATGCATTTTAAAGCAAAAAAAATGAACATAACACGGAGTTCAGTTTCAAAATATAATTTAATTAAGCTAACATAATCTAAATGTAGCCACGAACATCAATTAATCAACTGCACTTACTATGAGGCTCATTCATCTTTTAAATCATTTTGCTTGATGTCCATTTCATGCAATTTGATGAACATAATTAATCTATTTGCGTACGTAGCCCCATACAAGTCAAACAGGGTAAGAAGATCGCTAATCCACAGGCAGGTACACCTTATCATGTTTCTATCATCTTAATGGGCTGTGTCTTATATCAAAAACCGTGTTCACAAATCCGAAAATAGGTTTACAACCTTTTTCATCTCCCACAGCCATGATATACAAGAATATCTCCTGGTCTTCTAACAAGGGAAATTCAGGATCTACATTTGTTAGCTCTTTGCATAACTCTTAGCTTCAGGGTTTATATTTATCACAATTTCGTATTAGATGCTTTTCATCCTCTATTTGATCACATTGGCACAATTTACATTTTCTTTGTTCAATTTCAGTTTTTGGTCCTGTGTATCTACCAGTTTCAATTGGGAGGGTGTGCGCGCTTATGCGCAATTTTTTTTTTTTTTTTTTTTTTTTTTTTTTTGACAGGGAATTTTGCTTCAACAGAAGATGCTTTTTAAACGAATATTTGAAAAAAAAAACAGTATGTACGAAGTCTATGCCTCACCATTGCTAAGGCCATTCGCTTGTGCAAACCACTGATTTTCGTGGGTAGTTTGCAACCTACTCATGATGTGTTTTACATCAATGTGACCATCCGGGTTATGCAAGATCTCGTGCATACCCACAAAGTTTAAAATTTGGTTGATATATTTAGCCTTACAATTAATACCATCTGTATTAAGTTTGAAAATTCCTTTCTCCCTGATGCCACCAAACTATGGAATAATCTCCCCACTGATATCCGTAACTCCCTTTCCCTTCAAATCTTTAAGTCTAAACTCAAAGCCACTCTGCTAGCGGCCGACATTGCTCCAGATTTCTACTCCCATGGTCAGCGATTTGCTAACATCTGTCACACCCAGTTACGATTAGGATTCTCTAGACTTAATTCCGATCTCCATAAAGTAAATATCATTCAACAGCCAACCTGTGCCTGCTCCCACCCAACTGAGGATTTCAAACATTTCTGTCTCTACTGCCCTAAATATGTCCAGGAGAGAAAGAAGCTCCTGCTTACCATCACTCCTTTGTTAGCCCCTGGTGTTAATCCAAACCTGATAATGCATGTTGCAAGTGACAGACTATGTAGTATTTTGCTGTTCGGGAGTAAAGAACTTTCAGAAGAATGCAATACAGTAATTTTCAGAGCAATGCAAAATTTTGTTGTTGAAACACGCCGATTTATATTGTAACCGTGTAGTATCTTATCATATATATGTATCCCGAAACCAGCATATACCATTGCAGTGTATTTGTATGTTCAACGTATGTACCTTTAATACTACCATGTCCTCTATCGTGTCTCCACAGGTGGGTCGACAATGACAAGGCGGGAAGGAACACCCGAGCTACTGGGCGCACTGGCGGCTCCACAGTGGCAGTGTGAGTTTGCAGCCAGGGTGCTTCAGCCGCGCCCAGCGAGCTTTAACCTCCCCTTCAGTCGCTCCCTGTGCTGAGGACGAATTAGCTTGCTACTAAGCATATTCGTGTATATATGCATGTTTTCTTAATTGGATTGGAATGTTAGATATTGTTTTTGTTGTTTAATTGTATTACAGCATGTCTACCAGAGTACATAGTCACATGTTTGTACATTGTATTGTCCTATGCGTCTTGTATATATCATTTTGTGCGTCTCCGTGTCTGGAGAACCCCTAGATTAGTCATATTTCATGTACTATTGGGTAATCCAGTGAAAATAAATATGTTTAAACTAAACTAAGTTTGAGATTTTCCAGTAGCCATTTCGACACCATTGAATTTGATTGGCAATTTTGTAGATGTACCCAGTATTTAATAGAAGTACACAGATTTTTGATGAGTAGAGGATACCTCCCAAGTTCTGCTCTAACTGCAGCATTATGGACGCCAAGAACACATTTGACATGAGCAGTTTCAACACTTTTTTTTTCACATAAATGATAAAAAATATTTGCGTTGAGGCCAGAGAGCTGCAATGGACTCCACACTTCGCTGCCACAGGACAAAATGGGCAATATGAGCAAGTTGAATAATTTTTTTAATAACTTAACCTTATTATTTATTGGGTATTGCCAAAGTTTAAACAAAGCTTTGTCAGCTTGATCTTTTCGTTTACTAATAGCTGCAGTGAAGTGTAGCCATCCCCCAAGAAAAGTATTTCACCCCAAAATGCCGTTTGACTTCAAACCAACACCCCTATATATTCCTACAGTATCAGACAACCAGAGATTATTTCAAATTTAGTTTCTTTCTGCGTAGTATCCCCCCAATGAAACAGTCTCCCCGTGAATATAGTCACAGCCCCAAGCCTGGTGATCTTCCAACATCGCTTGGTAGCTCACCATACCACGCCCATCTAAATTAATTAACACACTTGTTAACTTCCTTACTAAAACACTTACACGGTTTTCTTTTGGTTACACCTGCCTTTTCCATGTATTAATCTTTCTACTAACTTTTGTTTTTCTATGTACAGATCTCCGAAGACTGAGCGTAGGCTGTAATATTAAAAGAAGAATAATAACCCAGAGGCGCAAAATTTAGTGCCTGAATAGCAGTATTTTTGGTGACTTCTAATTTTTGCAATAAAAAGGGGCGATCTTGAGTATTCTATCGCCTTTATTGAAAATGACAATTTTTTGTTTTTGACATGTTGACATCGAGTTTCCACTTATCATAATAAGCTTGTAGACAGAGCACTGAAGTCCCTTGGCTGATTCGGACTTGAGAACCAGGTCATTTGCGTACATGAGGCAGTTGAGATTTACATTGGGTCACAGTTGCTATCAAAAATATCTGGTAGGTCGGATAAAAATAAATTGAACAAAGTAGGCCTGAGTACACAACCCTGCTTTACACCTATATTGCAGGAAAAAGCATCAGTGTATCCAAGATCAATCTTATACAATATTGTATACATCTTCATACATTGTAGATACAGTAGAAAAGAAGTTTCCAGAGACACCATTTAACAATAGTTTATACAGCACAGCTTGGCACCCCACAGAGTAAAAGGCCCATTTGAAGTCCACAAAGCAAGCATAGACATTTTTGGGACCAATGTACAAGTACACGTGAAAGATACAGTAGCGACAAAAGGTTCTCGTTTACGATGATACCGGGATGATACTTACGCAGTATACTGTCTTCTCATGATTATGTTAACCGTATTGGCTTCGGAAATAGCATATGGAAAAGTATTCTTCCGTCACTTACTCATGGCGGTGCAGTGTGGTTGTGCAATATTAAAGATTGCGAGGCCTCTCTGAAGTTCATTCAATACACCATAGCCAAAGCAATACTTCAGGTCAACTCTTCGCCTGCAGCAGTGGCTACCCTTGGTGAACTAGGATGGCTCCCCTTAAAACTGATTCTGGATCGCATTAGGATTAAATACTTCCACAGAATGAAATTTGAGATGCCAGACACACAGCTATGTCAGCAAATTTTTGACACTCTTTTGCAAAGAAATGATGACAAACCTGCAAAGATTTTGCCATATGTTTGACGAAATTAAGAAGGTCTTTAATAACGTAGCTATGGACCGTGCCCTGGAATCAAGGAATCCCGAATGGCTGAGGTGCTTTTTAAAATTATCGTTAGAAGCATATAAATTTGACTTTTTTTCCAGGAAATAGACTTGAAAAAGTCTTTAAGATGTTATCAAATGTTTAAACAGTCCTCTTGAAATCGGTGAAAGTTATCTGTTTAATTAAAAAAACTTTGCCGGTGCACGATGATTTTTGGCCCGGACTGGGTGTTGGGGAAGATCTGGAAAGATAGGGTTTATCAGACGGAAGATGTCCTTTATGTAAAGATAGTAGAGAAGATTTAGCACATTTTCTATTTGTCTGCCCAGCACTAAATGATATCAGGTTAGAGGAATATAGAAATTTGGAAATCAACTCTCTGAATGAGAATAATATAGTAAACAGGCATGGCAACGTTTTTCCGCCTCCTCGCTGGAAAACAAGTAATGTTGGTTCCTTGGCGAGCAGCATATGATCTTGGACAGGACATAGGTGAATTATTTGACCAAACATGTAAAGCATATTTGGCTCAGGCTTGGCATTACAGAAGACAGTCATTTAATGACTTCTCGGAATGACAGATTGTATGATCATACTTTCTGTTATTGTTACAGAGTTTCCTATTTTTGAGTTAAATCCAGATACAGCTCTTTTCTCTCATAAACATTGCGCCAACCCTTTTTTCGGTTACTTTTGCATCTTTGTCTCTCTTTTTTTATGTGCATTTTCTTGTTACATGTCATGTTACCATGTTACCCTCAACGACATTCATAAAACGCCTGACTCTTGTCAGTCCATGCAAAGCTTACATGCAAATGACACATTGGAAACAATTATTTGTTGTTGTGTGCTTCTATACAGCATCCGTTGACTTCGTTGGCATTCTACGAAATATTACACTGATAAGTGCCTGCATCCTTGCCGTATTTACATTTCCTTGGTTTATAAACAATGGGCATTAGTATTGATCAATACCGAGTGGCCATAGGTCTCTTCTCTTATAATTATACCCGTTTTACGGTACACTTCCATCCAGGTCCACGTGTCGAAAACCAAATAATATGCTCATACTCCTCATTGGCTTTTCTACACTTACACACACTTCTCCACGTTTTTTCCTGTGTAAAGCACCTTATATTATTCCTTTGCACGTTCTTCCTGTCTTCAATCGACGTTCACGCGAACCCCGGTCCCACACTTAACTCAAACAACCACCTGAAGTTCTTTCATTCTAACGTCCGCAGCATACGAAGTACCGGTAAACTTGACGAAATTCATCTCTTGGCCCAATCAGGTAACTTTAACATTATTGCTCTATCTGAAACCTGGCTGGATGAACACTACCCCGATCACCTCCTCCTCCTCGAGGACTTCCAACCTCCGTATCGTTCAGACCGCACAACGGGAAGAGGCGGTGGGGTCCTGACGTTTATTCACTCTTCTCTACCGTGTGTAAGACGCCCGGATCTTGAAAGTATAGATTGTGAATGCGTCTGGGTTGAAATTTCGACCCAGCGCGGGAAAGTATTATTTGGTAACTATTATCGTCCACCTGGCCAGTCTGCAGAAATCCGTGACGCGTTTCTCGCGTCTCTGGCATCTTCTATTTCCTCTGCCATTGAATACAACCCTCACCTTTTAATTGTAACTGGCGATTTCAACGACAGGTGCGCCAATTGGAACTCTCAACATGAGGACAGCGATTTAGGTTTATCTCTGGTCAACCTTGTGAATCAATACAATCTCTTTCAACTTATAGATGAACCCACTAGGATAAGTGAATACTCGAATAATTTATTAGACCTTATCATTACTGATTCCCCAGGTCATGTTCTGGACTCTGGAACCCTTGCTCCAATCTCAAATTCTGACCACTGTGTAATCTTTTGTTCTTTCTCCCTTTCCCTTCACAAGGACAAGCCCTTCAAAAGATCAGTATGGGACTTCAATAAAGCAAATTTTTGTGACCTCAATGCTGCCCTTTCTACAGCCCCTTGGAACATTGCTCATGATGTCTTCGATTCTATTGATGATGCCGTATCCTACTGGTCTAATCTCTTCCTATCTACTGCAAAGGACTTTATTCCCTATAAGGAAGTCACCATTCGCCCTAAGGACAAACCTTGGATAACTACAGACATTAAGAAACATATTAGACGTCGAAATCGTGCATGGAAACGCTTCAAGAGAGCATCCAACCAACCACGCCCCCATAATTACGACCTTCACCTCAAGATTGACAGGTTATACCAATTTTACAAAAAATATCGCAACAAGGTTGTGACCATAATAAGGAAATCTGTCTCTTCTTACTTTTCCAATCTCCAGCTTCGACTTGATGAGAAAGACATTAATCCTAAACAATGGTGGAGCCTGTCCAAGTCTGTTCTGGGATGCAAAATTCACCAACATATACCCCCAATCATTGACGATAACAAAATCGTATCATGCATCACGGAAAAATGTGAAATATTTAACTCTTACTTTGCCAGCCAGTGCAAAACACACCCTGACGCTGATGCCCCACCCCTGCCCGATTTCACGTTCCGAACTGAGGCACGTCTACGCAATATTACCATTAATGAAGACAGTGTCAAAAAAGTACTATCTTCCCTGAGGCTATCCTCAGCATCAGGCCCAGATAACATAGGGAACATCCTACTTAAGAACACAGCAGATTCGATATGTAAACCACTTACAAAAATCTTCCAACTTTCTCTCAGTCTTTCTTTCTTTCCCAATGCTTGGAAGAGATCCAACATATGTCCTGTTTTCAAAAAGGCCAACAGACAGATTAAAAATAATTATCGTCCTATTTCTTTGCTCTGTAATGTTTCAAAGGTGTTTGAACGACTGGTCTTTAATGCACTCTATGAATACCTGGCACAAAATAACCTACTCACTTCCAAAAATTCTGGCTTTAAGGCCAATGACTCTACTATCAATCAGCTTGTGTACATCCTTCACAATATCTATAACGGCCTAGAACAGTCCAAAGAAGCCAGAATGGTGTTTCTAGACGTATCCAAGGCGTTTGACAAGGTTTGGCATCCCGGTCTCCTTTTTAAACTTCGACAACTCGGCATCTCCGATAATCTTGTAGCATGGATTGATAGTTATCTCTCAAACCGATCCCAACGAGTGATTATTCATGGCCAATCTTCATCATGGCTACCTATTGAAGCTGGTGTGCCCCAGGGTTCCATCTTGGGTCCACTTCTCTTTCTTGTCTATGTTAATGACCTAGTTGACAATATTACATGTGATGTCAGACTTTTTGCTGACGACACCAGTCTACTTGAAGTTGTTAATGACCCAATTGAAACTTCTAATCACTTGAATATTAATCTCTCTGTTATACATAACTGGGGAAAGTTGTGGCGTGTTACCTTTAACGCTTTAAAGTCTCTTTCTGTCATATTTTCAACCAAACTTGTTAAACCACACCATCCACCCGTTCGTCTTGGAGACTCTGAAATACCTGCGGCAGACTCACACATTCATCTTGGTATTACTCTCAGTAGCAATTTATCCTGGCATGCTCACATTACTCGTACTACTACCAAAGCGAGCCAGCGAATTGCCCTTCTGCGTAGATTCAAATATAAACTTTCCCGCAAAGCTCTGATTAAACTTTATTTAACTATGGTTCGACCAATTCTTGAATATGGTTGTGTGCTCTTTGACAACTGCGGTCAGGGACTTTCCGATCTTATTGAATCCATACAGTTTGAAGCTGCCAAAATATGCACAGGTGCATTAAGGCACACATCACGCGCCAATCTCTTACGTGAACTTGGTTGGACAACTCTCGCCAGCAGGAGGAAGTATTCTAAGTTACTTCTTCTTTACAAAATGTATCACAACCTAACACCCTCCTATCTCTCTCAATTAACTCCTCCTACTTTTAATGCTCGAAACCTCCGCCACACTAGCTCCATACGTCCCATCAATTGCAAAACTAACCGCTTAGACAAATCCTTCCTACCTGACACTATCAAACTGTGGAACAATCTTCCCTCCGATATAAGAGACTCAATTTCCCTCCAAATATTCAAATCAAAGCTGAAAGCAACACTACTAGCAGTGGATCAAGTTCCTGTTTACTATACCCAAGGACACAGATTTGCCAACATTTGTCATACCCAGCTTCGTCTTGGATTCTCGAGACTTAACTTTGATCTCTTTAAAGTCAACATCATCCCACAACCTACATGTTCGTGTTCCTACCCCACTGAAGATCTGCAACATTACCTGTTCTTTTGTCCAAAGTATTCAACTTATAGAATTAGACTACTCAACTCCATCATCCCTATTATTGCTCCCGGCGTCCACCCAAATCTGATTATACACGCAGCGAGTGACAGACTAGCTCATATTCTTCTCTTTGGTAGCGACCAATTGTCCATTCCCTTCAACATACAAATTTGTGATGCTTTCCACAGATACATCGTAGATACTAGACGCTTCATATCTTAGTTCTGTTATGCATAAGCAGTAATTTTCAATTGGGTTAGTCGCTGATAATTCTTACTTCCCATATGTCCTTTATGAAATTTCCTACCGCTAGTCCGTATTATTGTGAACAGGGACGTATATGTGTACATTCTACCTGCAGTTAACTATTTTGCTTTGTTTTGCATTTTGATGACTACCACTACTGTGATTTTTGTATGCAGGGTACAAATCTGAAGCATGTGTACAGCTTCTCTGTTAATTGGGTAACTTTGTTCTTGTTTTGTCCTGTGTGTTTTGTATTATACATTTTGTGTGTCACTCTATGTTCTGGAGAACCCCTCGATTAGTGACATCTCGATGTACTATAGGGCGATCCAGTTGAAATAAATATGTTTAAATTAAAATTAAATGATCGTTCTACATGTACCACTTGTAAATAGACCTCCTCCACTGTATATAATTTTGTAGGGAAGTTCCGTGACGCTAAAAAATAAGGCGTGATGGTGCTCTCTTTACGTAAACTTACAGATGGAGTCAAACTAACCAGCCGGGGTACCTTAGACTTGCTAAAGTCTCACTGGACTGTCTTCCGTATTTTATCTAAAATGAAATTCATTGCAAAATAAAATTTTAAGTAAACACACGTCGTAGCCTCATTCTGTTCAATACAGGTAGGCCCTTCCAGTTACCTAGCTATTTGGCGTGGAACGTGTCTATAACCAGATAACATTGACTCCAGATGATTAGCGCCGGGCGGTCTGCATTGTGTTTCTTATCACACAGACAAGCGAACGGGCATAACGCACCCCTCTCCAAAAGCTGTTAATTGAGCTACTGTGTAATGAAGGATTAATTGCAGTGCACCGCGTCAGGCGGAGCTAGTCAGACTTGTAAAGCTTGCCGGCTTGACGCTGCTATGAATTATTCATAAGCAGTCAAGCATGTGCCCGATTCAAGGGCGTCTCAATTTCCTTGTATTGACTGTTGTTTATTTACCATGCAAGTAGAGAAACGTCAGTTCTTGCCGATGGCTATTTCGAATTTGCGATAAAATTAATATTTTCCGTCTGCAATGATTTAAATCAATGATCGGACCGTTGCTTGTGACAATTTGAATTATGTAACTTTGCAAAACTGCGCAAAAATAGGGTGATTTCATCGTCTTGAGCTCGATCTTTTTTTTGTCTCCGCGCCATGTTGTTTATATCGATAGAATGCTCAGAACCGTGTCTATTTTAACAACAAGCTCTCCCATTTACCGAAACAAAAGTATTTTAGGGGGAACCCCTTCAAAACTGCTTCTATTTCAAACAGATGTCGTCGTTATTTTAGTCGGAAACTACAGGGGCCCAGAATCGATCACATGGTGTTCACTGTCCAATCAAAAAGTTTTTCTACCGCTGTTTCGTTCGGTAGTATGTTATCATTCTGACCAATTTACCGCTGTTTCGTGTGGTAGTACTCGCTGCCTCTTGTTGTGAAGTCTGGCTTGAAAGATGGGTTACATTTGTGTGAACACAAGTGACGATTAGGGACAATTTATTAAAGCAAGAAACAAAATTTAAACTGTGTTTATATACTATTTACTGCAGCAACAAGCTCTACCACAATAATTTAACGTGGCGGAGGGGATTGAGCCGCGCGCAGCGGTCCCGCGACTTTGACGTTGCATAGATAAACTATGCTTCACATTTCACCCACAAAACCACACATTTTATTCATTGTTCAGACATCTAGATTTGTTAGAAAGAAGTTTCATATCTATACGATAATTTTCAAGGGTTTTATACGCCCGTTTACAAGAGGGTATCAGATTTGACATTTTGTCAGCATTTCTTTAAAAATAATCGATGCAAAAGTGTATTACCTATGTAAAATTAAAGTATAGACCAAGATGCAGGAACCGTATTTTTTGTTTACAAATAACATACATAATAACAGAATTATCAAATTCTTTGATCATCATTTTAAACATCAACAGTTACTTCATTTTGTGAGCTACAAAAGTCTCGGAAGGGGACATCTGACAGAAAAAAAACGGTTCCCAGATAATATATTTATCTTTCAAAAGACGATTATTTGAAGCAGATCGATCAATTAGCTTTTTATTGACGCTGTCCACAAAATTGATTCATAAGCAGAAAATTTCATTCCGAGAAATCGGCGTTGAAAGATTTGAGGCCCTTTTTTCGCACATTGTTAGCCATAATGACAATACAGCCTTCCAAATTCGGCCCGTTTTGGTTTCAGTACTTCGAAGAAAGGTCAATCAACATCTTTGATGTATACTTTCCAACATACAATGATGTTTATTGGCTTAAAAAAGCAGTTATTTACCCGAATGACATCAAATGCAGCCACACTCGAAAGCTTGTCGGTCGGGTTTCCACGCGAATGGGACAGCTTCAAAGGGGGATTCGAAAGCGGATTAGCCACGTGACCCGAAGGTGCCATCACCTTGACCCTAGCAACATTGTTTGCATATGGCGCCGCTTGAACAAACCGGTTGCAGTTTCACAGCTTGCTCTACTCAGAAGGCTGCCCGGTAGGCAGGAGTTGCTCACTCACTTCTCATCACCTTGGATCAAAGAACAACTTGACGGAGAGAGATCTATGTCGTTCTGAATGTAGCTTATAAATGCTAGATAGGCGGTCAACATGGATGATCGTGACGTAACATTTAAGACAATAGTCCTGTTACTGATAAACAAACACTCCCATGATAATTTATACTTCCAAAAAGAAACAAAACAAAAAAAACAAACAAAAAAACAAAAACAAAAACAAAAACAAAAACACACACAAAAAAAAAAAACAAACAAAAACAAAAACAAAAAAACAACAACAACCCCAAAGCGAACGTTTTATATGTGTTGAGAATCCATTAGTTTCAACGTTGTATTGGTGATGAAACTGTATTGCTAGATTGAATAACCTAATTCATTGATTTGCTGAAGTAGTCTTTGATCAGACCCTGACGGTATAACATAGATCAATATAATGCACCAGACCACGCTCAGATGTAAGGTGATGACGCTACACTTCGTGCGCAAGGGTGAAACTTTCTTGCCTGCCAAGACGGACTGTGTTTGCTTATCTGGCGACACGCACTTCAAGCGCAATTTAACAATTACGCAGAGCGAGTCTGTCTGGCAGTCAAGAAAGTTTCCAATTTCCACAAAATTGAGAAAGGGATGGGCATCGTGAGGGAGTGTGTTCTTCGTGGCCTTGGCTTGTGCGGTTTTTTGTTTTTTGTTTTTTGTTTTTGTTTTTTGTTTTTTGTTTTTTTTTTGTTTTGTTTTTTTGTTTTTTGTTTTTTGTTTTTGTTTGTTTGTTTTTTGTTTTTGTTTTTTGTTGCCGGGAGCACAATAGAATACGCTAAGCTTATTTCATTTGTTCCTCCACATATTAGCGCCTTCCTTGTGATAAAGAATGCCATTCACTTTGCCATGTTTTTCTCGCGTATTGCCATTCGAAACCTTGCCACTCATGTAACATATTTTTTTATTTTGTGGAGATAACTGGCCCACTGAAAGATAGTTGGCTCACCCTTGAACTGCAATAAACTGATCGAGACACAAAACAGAAACTTCCTGATGGGTGAGTGCGGGCGAGTGGTATCGGAACATGCCGCGCACAGTGAGACAAAATAATTTTATATGACCGATCAACCAGCTAAAAGCAGAGTGCAGAGTCGCTTTTCGCAGTCATTTAACAGTAATCTGATTATTATATCCCCCTGAAGGTCAAATTTTTAAAGCTTTTTTTTCTGTCCCCTCACTCAGTGTACTTCGAAACACCCCCCGTATGAAGTGGACAAGTCCGTGCATGTGCAATGTGCCAGTTTTCCAGTTCCACAAAATGCGACAGCGCTACAGACGATACCAGTTTTAGTGCAGGCGTGTGCTTCATATGAATTTACTTCAAGGTTAACATTTAATGCTATTCACCGTTTCACATTCAGGTAAAGGCACATATAATTATTGAAGGCAGATATAATTATTTACGCTGAATCGAATCCCCGCTTTTATAGTTTGCGGCACATTTATAGCCAAGTGGTCCAGTGTTAGGATTCCTCGATCGTCATGTGTATTTTTTGCCAGTAAACATTAAAAGCAAATTGGTCTTGGATAGGGCAAGACTGTAGAAAGGGTTGTAAGCCTTTAGAATGTACACAATGCCATGATTCTGAGTAACGATTTACGCATAGGTTGAAATCGCCTTTATTGAAAACACACTGAAGCTCACGTCCATCGCCAGGTGCCGTTTTGACAATCGCAACCTTTTATCGTCCCTTATTTTTTATTTTTTTTTATCACACTCTGAGAAGGAAAACATGAGCCCATCAATTTAATTATCTACATGGCCATTTGATCACCACAACAAACCAATTAATCAGTCCTAATCTTGTCAAGCAGTTTATACTAGAATTGGTAGCAGCGCACCTCAAAATGTCACAGTTGGTCGCTTGTCGTTGGACGTTGCTACGGTCCTGGATTGTGGAAAGCAGCCGACTGCTATCCAAACGTTGGCGGACTAATTAGCATACATTTGTAAACAGACATGCTCATGCTGCAGGCAGCTGAAACATGGTCATGTTTTTTCCCTTTTTTATCACATAAATTTTGCTTTTTTAGTATTTATGTTTGGTGACAAGAAAGTTAAAGTGCCAAACTTTACGGAAATGAAAAAAAAACTCATTTTCTGTCGGGTCACGATTTTGCCGTTATAGCTCAACCCCCTCTGCTACCTTAATGACAATTACAACACACAACCGATCTTTAGAAAAAAACTAAAGATGAACCATCGTTCGGGACGAAAACCAAGAAAAAAGCGCGGACCGGTACCCATGCAATTGTATTCACACAGGTTTGACCGCTTTGATCAAATCGTGATTAAGATCGATATATTCCCTTTGTTAGGGTTTAGGGCAACAGTTTTTTTTTTTTTTAAATTGACAAAAGAACCACATAGAAATGTAGAGGTCTTACTCAACAAAACTTAAATCGTGACGTGGATCATTTTGCATTAATGCAAAAATAAAAAAGTTGTGGCACTGATTTGACTTCTCAGATCCCGCGAAACCCGGATGTTGTGACGTCACTCCCACCGAATTGATGGTAGTCCAGAGTGGGCTTGTGCAAGTTTAACAAGTCCCTGGTGTCGACAGCCGGAGGGAGACGGTCAGCTTTGTCTCGCTTGAGTGGCCAGTGACTAGCCATGCATTCATCGAAGAACACTTCCCACTCATCCTTATCGCAATGATAATGGGATTAGAACTGACTAGGACTCAATAGCTGCTACTGTTGAAACCGGCACAGCGGCAGTGTCGACCATTTAAAAAAAAAAAATAAATAACAGTAGGACCTACTTAATAACACCGTGTAGTTGGCATAATATTATACAGTTACCTTTGTGGAGGGGAATATGTATCGCACTTCTGGGTGGGACCGCGGGATGGGAAAATAGGGACATGCACCAGGGGCTTGTGCAAGTCTAGGGTACGCTGCGGCGTACTTGTTATGTAACCCCCCCCCCCCCGTCACTGTGCAGTGGGTCCCCCAGGTACAAACCCACATCTCCAGGAGTATGTAATAGTGGTGAATTGAAAATTTGAAACTGACTGATACATTCATACTGTGGTAATGCCGGAATTTTTTCTTAATAATGACGCTGGAAGCAATATGTTCTGCATTGTATATGAGACATGTATAATGTACATGTCCTTACGCTTTCTACAGTTTTGTCCCAATGAGTGGTTTATCTCTAGTTTTGGTGCCGCGGACATAAATTACTACTTATTGATACTATACTTATTGTAATATACAAAGATTATTTGATAGATAATAAGGATGCCTGATTATTGGTACATATTTTGGACGCATCATGGAATTTTCCCCTTCCGTTGGTGCCCCCGCTGTAAAGGGGAAGCTTTCCAAATAAATTATTATTAGTAGTACTTATCAATAAGGGTTTCGAGGGTTAATATGTGGTCAGCTGTTCTGCTTCCCCTTTTGAAGCCTATTTGCTGCTGAGGGATTATATGGTTTGCTTCAAAATAATTATATAATCTCGATTTCTCTGAATTTCTTCTGTCATGAGTGCATATCTGTATTTTACATCATCACTTTCTTTCCATTTAAATTTCATACCCCGTCTGGTTGGTACTTCGATCATTAGTACTAGTGGCGTGCTGACAAGTAGTAATACAGGTTGACAACAAACTGTGTATAGAGTGGACACTTGGTTCTTGAACACAGAAGTTGTTGACTCTACTCAGAAGGTTTTGGTCAGCAATGGTTATGTCTATAGTGGTGGGTGCACCTGTGTAGCTATAAGAAGTGTTACTACCCAGCTATCACCTAAAAATCTACTGTTCAAAACAAAGAGGCCAGATGACTTTGCACAAGTCTATTAATTTTTGTCCAAGTGTATCTGTTTTTGCCTGATCCTTGTTTTTCTTTCACCATGGAGTGTCTTCACCATAGAATGTGGGCATATTTCCATTTTCCATTGTGTCATGATTTGATACAAAATCTGGTTCCTCACGGGTGCGGGGATTGAAATCTCCACAGACAACACACTGCCCTTGAAGAGAAAGAATGGCAATGTCACGCTCCAATAATTCAAAGATGTTTTCTCTTTTTTTACGAGAAAGTTGATGCCTGGGGCTCACATAGGCATTGATCAGATAATTATACTCTGGCTAGTTGAAGAAAGTCTTGCTCAGTTTTAACCAAAATAATTTCAGAGCAGGTCATGGGAATTATTCTCACACCTGGTTCAATGGTGTCTTTCATGCAAACAGCAATCCCACCAAAATGTTTCTTTGCAGTCTGAGTTTTCGGCCGCAAGTTTGTTTTAATGTCTTGTGTGTGTTTTGTTTACAGGGTAAACACATTGAAGCTTAAATGTCAATTATCAAACAGGTTGATCTCTTTTAACTTTTGCTATCAAACCAGCAGGAGCTACAAAAAATTTCAAAGAGGGTCCCTAGCTCCAGGGAACCCAACCCATTGTTATTGTTGGCGGTTGTAACCCCCAATAACAACCACCAACAATAATGGAGCTAAAAGGGTCCCATAATGAGGTTTTCAGATTGGGGGTCTTCTGTGAATCCACCCGTGCACATTTTTGTATTGGGACTTTTCTTCGATTAAAAGTAGCTCTTGGCACATTGTTTCAACGAGATTCTTTTCAAGTGGATAAGCTGGGACATGGGGTTGCTAGGCAGACCCAAGGGTAGATTTTTTTCCGAGCTATATGTTAAAATACAAAGAGTTCAAGATGTATTTATCGTATGTGTGTACACGTTTACTTGTGGTCGAGAAAGTTTAACTTTCCAAACATTCGCTATCAAACCAGCAGACAGCTGTCCTTGCCCTGTAAAATCCCATTACACAGATTATGTGTGACAAATGTACCTCATCATTGTTATTTTTATATATGGTCTCATGTCTGGGGCAACAAAGACGTTGTTTGCAGCATGTTGATATTTTCCAAGACCTGTCTTTTAAGGAAATAAAAATATGTTTAAACCAAAGGTCAAAGTTTGGCTGCCGTGTCTGTCCCCTTTTGGCATTGCCTATGAAATGAAACTACCCTAAGTGGGACACAATTGTCGACTCAATCTTACCTTTCCATGTGATGTCATAGACTTGCTCAAGTCTCACTGGACTCTCATCTGCATTTTATTTAAATTAAATTCATTACAAAATAAAACTTCAAGTGAGACCTGTAAAACACATTGTAGCCTTATACTGTTATAACACAGGTAGGTCCCTAAACCTAGCTAATTGGCTTGGAATGTGTCTTAAGCCAGAAAACAGCTCAGCGCGCGGCGGTCTGCACTGTGTTTTTTGTCACACAGACAAGCAAGGGTCATAAGCACCCCTCTTCCCAAGCTATTAAATGAGTAACTGTGTAATGAAGGATTAATTGCGGTGTACCGCGTCAGGCGGAGGGCGTCCAGTGAGACTTGTGAAGCTGGTGTCGGCAGCCGCAGGGACACGGTCAGCTTTGTCTTGCTTGAGTGGTCAGTGACTAAAATAAGCAGGCATTCATCAGAGACCACTTAAATTGCCACTTAGCCTTATCACAATGATAATGGAATTAGAACTGACCAGGACTCAATAGCTGCTACTGTTGAAACCGGCACGGCGGCAGTGTCGACCAGTTAAAAAAAAAAAAGTAGGGCCTACTTAATAACACTATACTGTGTAGTTGGCATAACATTATACAGTTAACTTTATGGAGGGGAAAATGTATTGCAATTCTGGGTGGGACTTGCCTGCACAGCGGACCAAGTTCCATGTTACTACTCTCCAGCGGAGTAGACAAAATATGCAGCTTGGGTCTGCTTTGGAGGCAAGGGTGGGACCGCGGGATAGGAAAAGAGGGACATGCACCAGGGACTTGTGCAAGTATATGTGATGTCAAAGCTCTTTGTATTGTTGCGAATTTTGAATTTATCATCATGACGACTGCATTTCAGAATCCAGGATTCATTAACAATCTCGCGGTTCTTACATTTATGACCGTTTTAGAGAACTGTATTGGGAATATTAGTGTAATTAAGGTTCACAGGACCTGCTCATAGACATAAGTAACAAGCCTATCACACACGTTAAGTTTCAGGTGCGTGAATAATTGTGTACATGTTTATTCACAACATTTGAAGCATCACACAAACATGAAGATTAACAGCACCCATTAGACACTTTGGCGTTTGGGTTCAAGTTTTTCTTGTTTTCTTTGGCTGTATGTGAACAACATATACTTACAGTTCCACAGCTCTTGAATCCCCTCCATACACGTGCAGTAGCAATCAAAACTTGACATTTTACGCCGTATCTAAGGGTGTAGCTCAGCCCAGGCTGGTAAAATTGGTTCGTTATTTTTAGACACAGCTGTAAGTAGTTTCGCTTTCGGTTCCAAGGTTGACGTTGTCTCCTGTCGCACTGGTAGTATTGGAGGGTGGAGTGAAGCTAGCAGACAATAATATAGCAGACTATAAGCCAGCAAACGATGAAAAAAATCTGGCTTATCATCTGCTAGATTATTGTCTGCTAGCTTCACATTCGCAAAGCCTTGTTGCTTTTAATGCCCCCACCGGGCGAGGGGGGCATATAGATTTGCCCTTGTCCGTCCGTCCGTCCGTTCATCCGTCCGATATCAAAATTGTCACATTTGTGTCAGGCATATCTCCAAAAACATTTGAGGTACAACTATGAAACTTAGTGGAAACATCTATCTGTATATCAGAGCGTGCACCTGGGGTTTTGTTTGCCTGTTGGGTTGATTATACAGTCTTAATTAATCATTCATTAACCTGGCAAAATGTTGATTCTACTTTAGACTTGTCACGTTTGTGTCACATGTATCTCAAAAGGTATTTGAGCTTCAACCATGCAACTTTGTTGAAACATGTATAAATATATGAAAGTGTGCACCTGGAGTTTTGTTTCTCTCTTGGATTAAATATCTTGTGTTAATTCATGATTAATTTGCTTAGGGAAAATGTTGATTCGACGTTAGACTTGTCTCAGTTGTGTCGCATGTATCTCCAAATGAATTTGAGGTTTCAACCATAAAACTTTGTGGAAACATCTATCAATATACGAAAGTATGCACCTGAGGTTTTATTTCTCCATTGGATTAATTATTTGGTGTAAATTAATTGTTAATTAACTTAGGGAAAATGTTGATTCGGCGTTAGACTTGTCATAATTGTGTCGCACGTATCTCAAGTGTATTTGAGGTCGTACACCATTTACATGCCATATTCTTTCCAATGCTAAGAGAGAACTGGAAGTCTACCATTTTTAATACATACTAGTTAAGAAACAATAGGCCTAATAGTGATAAAATTGGTCAAAAACTTTTTTCGCTACGTTGGAATTTGCAAACAATAGACCATTGACCACATAAATGGATGATAGAGTGAACTTGGAACTAAAATGCTGAGCAGACACAACTCATTGTCCAAACTGGGATGACAGTGACTTTGCAGAAAAAAGCCTCCATTTTTTCCACCAAATTTGGGCCTTCAATGCCAAAAGGATATAACTTTTTTCTCTACTTTTAAGAAAACAAGAAGCCTGTGTGAACCGCCCATGCTCAGCTGACCTAGACATTCATCACACTTGCAGCTCTGTGAACTTGGGATAGAATCAAGGTCATCCATGTACTGAGTAAGTCTGACCTTTATAGAAGAACACTAACATGTGTAACATCAATGTCCCAGTTCAAGTAGTTCTTAAGTTATAGTGAAGAGTAAAATTCATGTATGTTGCACTGTGACCCCAGAAACCAGGTCAAGGTCACTCATGTACTGTCTAAGCATAACCTTCATAGAGAAACAATAATATGTGCAACATCAAGGTCCTGACTCAAAACAGATCTGAAGTTATCAAGTGAAGAGTAAATATCGTGTCAGTTGTCCTGTGACCTTGGGAATGAGGTCAAAGCCCAAACATCACTAAAGCATGACCATTTCACACAATAGGTAGACACTTATAAAAAGTACATCCCTACCAAGTTTGGCACAAATCTGTCCAAATTTATTTAAGTTATAACCATTACAAGAAATTCCCTATTTAAATTCTCCTATTAAAACTTTTTTTAAAGATTTTCAAAAAAAAAAAAAAAAAACATAACAAATCCAAAAATCACTGGAGCATGAACATTTGAACAAACTTGGTAGAGACCAACCCAAGGTATATTGCCACCAAGCTTAGAGTAAATCTGACTGACATTTTCTTCACAGAAGTACAAAATGTGAAATACCATTAGAGTGCATTAGAATGCCCATTGACTTGCATAGGAAGAAATAGAAAAGGTGCATTTACCGATAAGTACCCGAATTGAAAAAAAAATCTTTAAAAATCAAGAGTACACAGCAGTGCTACCTAGTGAAAATTTTTGCTTGACCCTTTTACAAGGAACATATCCACAAATTTTCAACTTAATCTGAGAGACGGTTCTCGAGAAGAAGTGCCAAGAAACGAAAACACACAAAAATTCATCAAAAATTTGAAAAACATCACAGCACCACCTGGAGAACAAATTAAGAACTATGAGCCCCTAGGAGTCTTCTTATGTAATATCAAAGCAATGGGGTGAGCGGTTGTGGAGAAGCAGATTTTGTCAGATTTTTCAAAACAAAAAACAAAAAAAACCCCACGAAAATCATTGGGGTGTGACCATTTGAACAAACCTGGTAGAAACTCACCCAAGGTACATTGCCAGTAAGTTTGAAGTCAGTTTGGATGACGGTTTTAGAGAAGTCGAAAATGTGAATTAATATAAGAATGCCCATTGACTTACATAGTAATCATTAGGAAAGCTGCATTGACCGATTAAGTGCCCAAATTGAAAAAATCGTTAAAAATCAGGAATCACAGCAGTGCCAGCTGGTGAACAACTTTGTTTGACCCTTCCACAAGGAACATATCCACCAAGTTTCAGCTTAATGTAAGAGACGGTTCTGGAGAAAAAGTAAAAAAAAATAGCAAACATACACATAAGAAAATCATAAGAAAATGTTTTTAAATCGCAGCGCCACCTGGTGAACAAATTCAGAATGAGGAGTCCCTTGGAGTGCCTTTGTGCGATACCAAAGCAATTGGGTGAGCAGTTTCGGTGGAGAAGATTTTTTAAGGTTCGCATTCCCCCCCCCCAAAAAAAAACAAACAAACAAACAAACAAATCATAAAAAAAAAAACTAATGGAGCGTGACTGCGTGACCGCGTGACCGCGTGAATAAACTTGGTACAGACCCATCCAAAGCACATACTCACTAAGTTTGAAGTCAATCTGGCTGACGGTTTTGGAGAAGAAGTTGAAAATGTGAATTGTGGACGACGGACGTCTCTAGTATGAAACACTTATGTAGAAAAACAAGACGGACGGACGACGGATGGCTGGTCATAACATGACCTCAGCTGACTGACAAGTCAGTTGAGCTAAAAAAAACTGAAAAAAAAAGACAGAAAACAAGCTGAGGACTTTCATCCCTGGGTAAGAAATAAAAATTGAACAAAAAGCAATGCAGTTGGAGATGCACCAGAATGAAATAAAAAACGGTATAACTTAGGTGTTTAAAACATAGTCTATCAGCCATGTTCGTACTGGACAGAGCCATGCAGAATAACAAATATCTCAATTTATCAATTTAACCCGTGGGGGACATCATTCACTCCATGGTGCAAACCCATTAATTCTCTGACAATTACTGAAATGATATAAAAACATATTTTGTCTGTATTTTTGGCTCAAATTGATGATTTTTTTTCACACCTGGCATGTTGGTTTAGGATGCAATGTGATATTTATGTCATGACCATCCAGGTAACCTGGACTTAGGTTTCGTACTTCTGTGATTTTACTTTCAATCTTGCATTTTGGTGGATGGACATCGATCAATTTTGATCTGTTTGCTCAAAACATGGACTTACAAGTACATTCACCGCCAAAGCAATGATCATATTTTCCCAAATTCTGACTGTCATTCAGAGTTAAATTTAGGGATACTAAGCCTAAATTCAACTCGGAATTTTTAGGTCAGTCCAACCTACCTTTCATGCCAACAGAATCGAATTGGTAAAACAAAGAAAAAGTCAAACGTACACTGTGTTCCATAAAACACCATTCTTTTTAATCTATAATATAATTCAGCCATCTTTACATGCTGAAGACATAAAATAATATCGTGTTAATAATAGACATAATGCAATACAATTGAAGTATTTTAAACTTGGAGTATTTTCTGAAACATATTGGTCAGAATGACCTTAAAAATCCCTCGCCAGGAAAAAAATGTGACTCCTTGCGACCTTGAAAATAAGTCAAAGTTGCTGAATGTAAAACTCAGCAAAGCTTTCAACGAGATGCTTATACGGTACAAGTTTCATGATAGTAACTCAATTTGTTCCTAAGTTAAAGTTATTGCATCCGCAAGGGGAAAAATATGATGATCCCTTGTGACCTTGAAAATAGGTTAGGGTTGCTGAGTATCAACCTTAGCCAAGCTCCAATGAGAAGCTTGTACATGAACATTTTTTATGATAGTAGCTCAATCTTTTCAAAAGTTACAGTCTCTGCAAGACTAAAAATATTGTGACCCCTGGTCAGCTTGAAAATTAGTCAAGGTCACTAAATTTGAAACTCAATCAAGCACCTAATGAGATGCTTCTACAGTAAAAGTTTTATGATAGTAGCTTAATTTGTTCAATAGTTATTGTGTCTGTAAAGCTAATGGATGAAAGGACACATGCACAGACATGACAATATCATCCCATAAACAGGGTTGTCTGCAGACATTCACACCAATCTGTGTTGGTTAATTTAAAATCCTGCCCATTAAAATCCCTAAATTGTATAATAACAGCTTAATCATCTTAATAGCATGAACAATCAAAATTGGTAACTGTGGTTAACATTATAAACTGCCTACATCTGTTTATAAACAATGTATTAATATTACATAATGAGTCACTATTGTCAAGGAATTCATAGTTTCAATGCAACAGGCCTCAGTACTGGAAAGAATAAAGTAATGTGACAAGGTAGGTACTGTCAAGCTAATAGATAGGAATCAAATGTTAATTGATAGGTAAATGGCATCAAGGTGCACAGGTTACATTTTGAGATCAACTAATTTATATGAGATCTGGAAAATGTCCACAAACTCCTCAGACATCTCATCTGCTTACTTTGGCTGAGACCATGCTCGTGTTAGGTAATTAATAGGAATCTGTCATCTTCCTTGTCAGTTTCTCGAAAATATCACTCAGTTTCATACATAGAAAAAGCAAATGAGCATGGTGATGTTATGAAAATGTGTATGGCTGTTTGTTTTCATGTGGAGAGGTCACTGTATTCATTGAGTGTATGCCAGATCATTGAGTTTAGTAAATACTTTGCAGGGTCACTGCAGAGCCACTGAGTTGGCCTGTTTTGTGGGTGGCTCACATGTAACTTGTAAACATGTGGAATAAGCTAGACGGGTGACCTACATTCATATGAGGTGATCCAGACAGGTCTCAATGCACTGGGATGTGTGAGTGATTGGAAAACTCTGGAATAATGGTGATATTTCTCTGTACGGAAATATAGCAGATATTTTCCTGAGAGGAAGAGAGAATTCTGAAGGATCTGACAGAAGCTGTGTGTTGTCATCTAGCCATTGGGACTGTGAGCCACTGTTTACATTGTACCTGTGGAGTGTGGACAGTATCTTGAGTGGACTTGTATATTAATGCTACCCATTAACACTTTGTACCTGTGGAGTGTGGACATTGTCTTTGAGTGGACTGGTACATTGTACCACATTGGAAAAAAAACTGTACCTCTGTGGGATTCGATCAGCACCACACCTTTCAGTACCACATTGGACCCAAACCGTACCTCTGTGAGATTTGTACTAGATCATTTGGCACCTGTCATTGGACTTGGAACTGTAGGCCATTACCTGTGGATAATCTTACCAGGGATTAGGATTTACCTACGACTGTTTCACTGTTGAAATACCAGTGGAGATAAGTTTACCTACTTTGTACTGATTTTGATTGTTAATATATTGTTATTGATAAATTTATATCATTGTTGTCATTCTTTGTTGAGTTCTGCTAATATTCAAAAGGTAGGCACTGTAACAGACGGTCAAAACTTAAAATATCACTAATTAACAGCTTGCGCCCTGAGCCCCTAAAAGATTGTGGGGATTTGGTCTCCTCAGTCATATGTCTTCTGGAAACTTGCCGTTGATCGTTAGAAAATGATGTAAAATTGAAAAAAAACTCCTGCAATGTGCCTTATAAACAAAGCTGAATGTATATAAGCAATAAACAAGAGATAAATTCCAGTGTGGTGTGCATGATAACCCCCCCCCCCCCCATTATGGTGTTTACTGAAAATATAAATACTTTCATATTTAAGAAAAGGGTGAAGTACTAATTTCAAATCACTCATGACAGTTGACAAATTTCATCATAAGGTTGCATAAAACCAATACATTTTGTACTTTTGTCCACCTTAAAACACTGTTGTGACCCAATACACAAAAATGTATATATGCCAATAGAGGAGTCAACGGGTAAGAACATTGGGTCTGATAAATTGGATAAGCGTATCATGAAGAATAATATTTTTGTATTTCTTGAGTGTAAAGTGACTAAATATATTGGGACAGCAGCTAAGCCAATGCAAGCTGATCTGCCAGTCAACCATATGGGTCCTGGTTCCACAAATGTGAGTGGTCCTTACTGCATGTCCAACCATGGATACTTTTCTGATATTTGTAATGGTACTTACTGCTTTCTCAAGTGACATTGACAAACATATGTCTCTTCTTGGGCAATGTATCTTCAAGAAGTTCATATAGTGCCACCTGGATGGTTGAACTGCGTGTTATTTGATAGTAGACACATAAAGAAGGTCATTTATTGCACGCCCACAGAATTTTTTTAAATGCCTGATCATCATTTGATTTGGTGCTTATTCCTTACAATATAGACAGTACATATTGAATTCTCATTGCTTTAAAAATGAAAGAGTGTGAATTGTGTATTTGTGACTAAATGAATATCAAACATCCATCCAACTAATGTTACTCAGGTGATCAGATACAGACTTTTTGGTCATTGTTTCTACAAGCACAGTCAGTTTGATTTCCTGCATTGGAGAGTGAAGAACTACTATAAAATGCTAAATTTCACTTGCCAAAAAGATGCTGGTAGTTGTGGGCCGTACGTGTGCATGATAGTGAAAACAATCGTCCTTGATAAATTCTTAAAAGTGGATCCACTGAAAGTTTCAATACAAAAAAGAAATAAGGGCAAAAAGAATATTATACGTTTAAAAGGAATAGTACTCGACTGGTGGATAATTTACTTCGAGTGATGAAGTGTATGACAGTGATAAAGATTATGTCCAATTGGTTCAGGTACTTTTGATAACTAGCACCTTTAGATGTCTATTAATTGGAAAATATTAGTACAACATGTTAAAGGTACATTTATATATTTTTGGAGCATTCAGACTTGAGAGGCTCTATTTAAAGTTATAAGCTCTATATAAAAAAATCCCAGAGACCTATTTGAAGTCCTACATGCAGGTCCACATAACATCTGTTTAACGAATAAAATGAAAGGCAGACACTCAAGATTTTTCAATTTTTGCTTATCAAAACATTCATACCATTTGCCGCATATATGTGAGAGTGGCATAATAAGGTATTTAGTCATATTTTCCAACTCCATTTACATTCTATAAGCAGGGAATCATCCATTTTGAAAGAAGCCATATGAGAGTTTTGACATTTGTGTTGGCATAATAACTTTCATAACTTCGTCACATATTTGCTCAGCAATTAAAACATAAGCTCATCTAATTCAAAATACCGAAAAAGGGGCGTGGCCTCTTGTGAGCCCTTCACATGGTCTACCTATGACCCGCTAAAATTAGCCCACTATCCATGTGCTATCCCTGTTCTGGCCTGCTAAAGTGTCTAGTATCCATATTAACATACAGAGTATACACTTGTTGAAAGGCTTTGATCAGTGATCGATTTATTAACATTGTAACATTAAAACAATTTGTTTTTTAAATGTTGTACCTTGTATAAACAAGTGTTTCTTTCATCAGAAATTGCAGTGTGACAAAGGTGTACACAAATGTGTGAATACATATGTATTGGTTCGTTCAAATCAGGATACCGGATAACTAAATTCTAGTAACATAACACTCCTTTTAATCTATGTAGCGAAAATGCCATATAGGTTTTCTTCATTGTTGCTTGTTTTGGCTATGTGAAGAGGTAAAACCTCAGGAAATTTCCATGTATATTGTATATTGGTAGCAAGTGTAAAGCACAGTTACTGTGAAACATTTTAAGAAATCTGTAAATTGTTTATTTTTTTGGGGGGGGGCACATTTTTTTTCGTTTTTTTTTTTTTATTTTTTTTCATTTTATTATTTTTTTTTTAGCCATTGCTTTTATATATGCTAGTAAGTTTACAAAATCATTGAGAAGTTGTTTCCACATTTTTGTATATGTACGTGTAGCATTGTACTTTCTGATAAAGAAAGATACTACTTTGCGAGGGCTGGGTGCAAAGTAGTGTGCCAGTAAAAAAAAAGTGATTTATACAGGACAAAATGTTCAACAAAAATTAAAAGGTTTTGTTGGAGAAGACTGATGCAGCTTGCAAATGATAGTGCTTTCAAGACTGATGAAGCTTCCAAAAAGCTAGTGGTCTCATTTTACTACCACACCTAGTTCGTCAGATGAACATGTTGCATGTTTATGTTGGGCGAATAAATTTTGAACGGTCAACCATTGTAAATACCTGATTACATAATATTTTGACAAGTATAATGATTTACAGTTCTGAAACATTACCTTTTACTTGCATAAATTTAAAATGGCTTGCGACTTAAGGTGTAAGACGTATGTATGTAAAGTGGCATAATATACCTTCTGTTGTCGAACAGTGACATTGTCGCTGTAAAACACAGGAGGTGTGTCAAATATATCTTTATGTATGTGTGTTTGATAAATAAGATTTTGAAAGGCCATATACAGTAGGCAACTGTATCAAAAGATGATTTGTTCATCTTTGGGACAGTGTTGTATCAATACATGTAAGGGGTATGCACGTTGCAGGTTTCAAAACTAGAGGGCACTGTAGTAAGGTGCCTCAACATTATAACTTATAATGTTGAACATGTTAGTTCAACAGATTATAAACTGGAAATGCAGTAAATGCAATATTTGAGTCATAAAGGGAAGCTGTATTGACTCTCCACTATTATGCTTGTTCTGGATTTATTAAATTAAGATTTAAAACTTGGATGCAGATAAGGTTTGACACATTTCTGTGGCACCTGTTGTTCCAAGTCCAAGAGTGTGATGTACATTAACATAATTAAGTTTGAGAACACAAAAATGCATTCTCACTTCAACAAAGCATTAATAATTAAACCTAGACATTCACATGTGTCAATTAACTATATTGGTCAAACGAAGCATTTTAACTAAACCTCGAAATCCATGTTTCGGCAACCTATGTATAAACCAGTATGAGCACCAGCTTTTTACTGTCTTTGCAATAAAAATATAAAAAAATATTTCCTGATTTTTTTATACGTCATTTGTAATAATTACAAACTCCTTACTTGGAAATTTGCATATGTGGCAGATTATAGACTGCAGATATTTTATGTTATTTATTGTACACATAGAGCCATTCTTCTCCGGCAGGTGATTTACAGGGACCTATTCAATTGATATTTATCGTAGCGATACACGCTTATATAGTTTGTACTCATAGGGATACAGGCCTACATAGGTTCTATACTTTAGTGATACAAGTCTATTATATGGGCGCATGAGACTATAAATATACATACAAGGCTGTTCTTTTAAAATAGGCCATCTCGCTACCAAAGCACACATTTGATATTCTTAAAAACCAGCGTCAAGCTGACTTATCACTGAATATTAGGTGTCAAAAGTCATCAATCTCAATTGTAATAGATATCGTTTATTCGATGGGGTTAATTAAAGCCATGACCAATCTTTGGACCAAGCAGCAGCATAGTGGTTCGTGTCTTTAGAGACCTCTGCCAAAGGAGGTTAAATCCCAAATACGGTTCTTCCCAAGTTTTAAGTTACCTCAAAGGAGAGACCACCTGTCCTTGAAAACCACTTTATCATTGCAATAGGAGTGGTCTCTGAAGACTAGTACTACTGTGCATTTTTTGTTTGTCGGCTGGAGTACAGGAAACCAATGCTGAACTTGAAAAACACCTTACCATGACACACGCACTCCCCAGGAGAGAACATGTTTTTTGAAAGAACTTTTATCTCATTCCACCCTAATGATGCTTTCCCCCGCTAATATCTAAATGTCGTCTGCCGATTGTATTTTACAAATTTAGGGATTATTTTTCAAAAATTTGGATGAAACGTGCATGGAAGATCATTTCAAATTATATGCCCATGGTCAACAGCTTTCCTTGGTACGCTCTGGGTGCATAAGGAAAGCTGTTGACTCGGTCTTCCTTCAGGGTGGAATGAGTTAAAACCTGCATAGTAACAGTCAATGATAGCGTTAAGCGAAGAATTAAGTCATCTAGGATGCTGAGGGTGATTTGTCCCAAGTTTTTGCATGAAATATTGGTGATCTGCAGTGCACAGAATAAGACTAATCTGTCACAAAGTTTAATTGATGAAAAATTAGTTTGATCCTAGGATTGTCCAAATTTACAGTGCAATCAAATTATAAACTGCTGCCTTGCAGACAAGCAAGACTTTCAATATTGTCGAAACTGTTGTACGGAATAAAATAAACCTTTTGTATTTTACACACAAGCTGTTCCCTATGGATGGACCGTTATCAAATCTGTGAAGCAGATCATGATGCAATAATTATACATCCTCAGAATGCGATGCATTGGGCGGGGGGGGGGGGGGGGCTGACTGTGGAAAACTGACTTATTGGCTTATATCTTGGCAATGATGAAACCTAGGGCCATGATTACTATTAAACAGTAATGAGAAAGTTGCCAAGGGGTTTATTGTGATGTTAATTTGACATTTACTAAACTTAAAAGGCCAAACTGACATGTCGGCCTATATCTTGGTCTTGATGGATTCTAGACACATAGTTACGATTAAACACAAATAGGAAAGTACCTATCGGTTTATTTATTTATTCACTTTTATTTTATTTATTTTTTTTTTTTATTATTATTTTTTATTTTATTTTATTATTATTACTTTTTTGTTGTTGTAAATTTTGACACTGAATGACCTTTAAAGGTTGACATATTTGGCTTATATCTTGGCACTACCACACTTCCATTCACCTGTTGGTAAGCAATACATGGACAGAGCATTAAAGTCCGCACTTGCAGAAGCAACAGATTCTAGTTAGCAGAGCACAGGATCATCAGGATCCTCTGGTTTTGTTAATTTTTGCGGAAAATATTAAACAAATGAAACAATATGGCAAATGGTAGTTATAAGTTACATATGAACACTTCCGGGCACTTGTAGACCAGGATGGGAGTTTATATATAATTATTTTGGGTTGAGCGCCAAGGCCAGCTGTTCTGTCCCAGTAAGTGAGAGAATGCATTACAGAATCTCTTCGATTAATGATGTTGTCTTGTGGCAACAGCAACTATATTGCAGTTATTACAGTGAAACCTGTATATAATGACACAATTTGTTACCTGCTAAATGTGTCAGATAAAGGAGTCATAATAGCAAAGGAATTTGACTTTAGGTCCTTCAAAATTTGTACCATGAAGTGACTATGTTGGATGTCTGAGTGTCGTCATGGTGAGGTCCACCGGGCATGCTTCAGGATTGTGGGAAGGTGACAGGTAAACAGAGTGATTACAACAATGTTGACCTATTTTCCAGATTTCACTCAAAGGTTCAACTGGAGATCATGGTTTCTAGAACCCACAAATCAGTCCCTGGCACTGTACTATATTTGATGCAAAGATTTTTGGACATCTGTTTCTAGAACTGTCGTGTTTCAGCACGTACTCTCGTGTCAAAGAGGACTTCTTCTGAATGTCTCAAGGAACAGTACTACAAGATTCTGAATACATGTACATATATTTTTTATAATCTTTATTTACCAGTTTAACAATAATTGGTTGTTCATGTGTACATACATCCCTAAAGATCCATATATAACACAAAAATCCGAAAGATTTTTCTGTATAATTATCTTCAATACTTTCTTTTTAGCACCTTTAAGAAAATCTTGGAAAATTAAATTGTAATGTTCTCTGTGTAACTGACTGTGAATGATGTACTAAGTAAGTAAGTATTAGTTTAATTCACATAAAATAGTCAAAACTTGACTAATTAGTCACAATACAAAGTGTCACATACAATACATATATACACTGGGATAACTATTCTGACCCTCCTGTACAGGGTTCATGCAATTATATAAGACTTCATGTAATGTACAATACAAATTGTGGTAATAATATGCAGAAATTTAAAGTTGATTGGAAAGGTGAAACCAAATACCCAAAAAGTACATCTTCTTAACTTCTAGATGAATTTGGATATGAAACCACCAATCCTGAAAGGAATGCTGGTATTATTGAGATCTGTGGAAAAGAATGCTGGTATTATTGAGATCTGTGGCACTCATAAAATCTGTGTTCAATGGTGAATGTTTATTTCCCCCCCCCCCCCCCGGGGGGGGGGGGCATATACTAAACATCAGGGTGTGTGTGTGCTTCGGACATTTTCATACAATACCCTATCTTAAACCTGCACCAGATGTAAAAAGGTACCCTTTCTTAATCCTGCAATGTGTTGAAAGGAGTGCTGTATTGGTGTATCCTAATTGTTACTCTTATCAGATTCCTAATCCAGCTTTGTACATTTTTTTGGGGGGGGGGCTTTTATAATCCTGGGAGTAATGAAAACAGGGCCTTTCCCGTGGCACACACCTAGTACAATCTTACATGGAAGTACCCCGGCGGGGGGAGGGTATTCACACTTGAAGGTAGCCCCAAGGGACCTCCCCACGCTCTGTTGGCTTGTTAACCGCGGCACATACCCAGTACAATCCTACATGGAAGTACACACACACACACACACCCTACCCCCCGGGGGGTTTATTCACACTTTAAGCTAGCCCCAAGGGACCTCCCCATGCTCTGTTGCCTTGCTAACTGCAAGCCAACAGAGCGTGGGGAGGTCCCTTGGTGCTAACTTGAATCATCAGATGCGTCAAACATGAGGGTCAACACTAACAGCAACCATTGGACACTTTGGGTTCTGGTTACTTGTGTTTGCATGTATATGTACAACTCTAGTATCCCCTCCATACAAGTGCAGCAAACAACTAGAAAAGATAATTTGCTGCATAGCAAATCAGTGTGTGTGTCTTCAAAGCATATTGGTATGGCAATGTACAACTATTCCATAACACAGGAGTAGAAGTTGAAATGGCAGCTCTATCTATTATAGCTTTGAAGTTATTTAAGATTCAAAATTTCTAATGGTGCTATTAAGCATAATTTAAATTGGTACAACTTTTATTTCAAATTCATTAGGTGCGCAATGGTCAACAACCCCCAAGTAGAAGTTGGAATGACATCTCTATCTATTATAGTGTTGAAGATATTCAAGATTGAAAATTTGGAATACTGCTAATTAGCATAATTCAAATGGCTACAACTTTTGTTTCAGATTCATTAGATGCGCAATGGTCAACAACCTCCAGCAGAAGTTGAAATGACATCGCTATCTGTAATAGTTTTGAAGATATTCAAGTTTTAAAATGTCAAATGCTGCTAATTAGCATAATTTAAATTGCTACAACTTTTGTTTTAGATTCATTACATGCGCAATGGTCAATAACCCCGTTGTAGAAGCTAAAATGATGTCTCTATCTATAATAGTTTTGAAGATATTCAAGTTTTAAAATTTCAAATGCTGCTAATTAGCATAATTTAAATTGCAAGAATGTTTGTTTTAAATTCATTAGATGCGCAATGGTCAATAACCCTCTAGTAGAAGTTGGAATGACATCTCTATCTATTATACTTTTGAAGATATTCAAGATTTAAAATACCCCTAATTTGCATAATTTTAAACATCTTCATTTCCTTTGTATAAAACGGTCAAACTCCTTGTATGGAGGTACAATCATGCCAAGTTTGGAGTTTCTGTGTATAATAGTGTTTGAGAAAAGTGTCGGACAAATTTGCCGGTAAAGAAAGAAAGAAAGAAAGAAAGAAAGAAAGAAAGAAAGAAAGAAAGAAAGAAAGAAAGAAAGAAAGAAAGAAAGAAAGAAAGAAAGAAAGAAAGAAAGAAAGAAACTAGGCAAGATGATTTGCTGCAAAGCAAATCAGTGTGTGTGCCTTCAAAGCATATTGGTATGGCAATGCACAACTATTCCATAACACAGGAGTAGAAGTTGGAATGGCATCTCTATCTAATATAGCTCTGAAGTTATTCAAGATTTAAAATTTGTAATGATGCTATTTAGCATAATTTGAATTCCTACAGCTGTTGTTTTAGATTCACTACAGGCACAATGGTCAACAACCCCCTAGTACAAGTTGAAATGACATCTCTATCTATTATAGTTTTGAAGATATTCAAGTTTTAAAATTTCAAATGCTGCTGATTAGCATAATTTAAATTGCTACACCTTTTGCTTTAGATTCATTACATGTGCAATGGTCAATAACCCCCAAGTAGAAGTTAAAATGACATCTCTATCTATAATACTTTTGAAGATATTCAAGTTTTAAATGCTGCTAATTAACATAATTTAAATTGATACAACTTTTGTTTTAAATTCATTAGATGTGCAATGGTCAATAACCCCCTAATAGAAATTGAAATGACATCTCTGTCTAATATACTTTTGAAGATATTCAAGATTTAAAATTTCAAATGGCCCTAATTTGCATAATTTTAAACATCTTCATTCCTTTGTACAAAACGGTCAAACTCCTTGTATAGAGGTACAATCATGCCAAGTTTGGAGTTTCTGTGTATAATAGTGTCCGAGAAAAGTGTCGGACAAATTTGCTGGTAAAGAAGAAAGAAAGAAAGAAAGAAAGAATTCGAGGAAAAACAGAAAAGTGTGTGTTGACACACACACTTTAAAAAAATGGACACTTCACACTGCACCAAAGGATGTAACTCAGCATCTGGTAAAATTGTGTCGTTATTTGTCCACACAACTGTTAGTAGTTTCGCTTTCGGTTCCAATATTCTTTCTTTCTTTCTTTCTTTCTTTCTTTCTTTCTTTCTTTCTTTCTTTCTTTCTTTCTTTCTTTCTTTCTTTCTTTCTTTCTTTCTTTCTTTCCTTCCTTCCTTCCTTCCTCCCTCCCTCCCTCCCTCCCTGTCTCCCTCTCTCTCTCTCTCTTTCTTTCTTTCTTTCTTTCTTTCTTTCTTTCTTTCTTCACAACCAAGTTGGTCTGCAGATTTTGTCAAGCTCGACTTTTCCGAAAACCACGAAACTTGCTGTGGTGACTGACCTAGCCAGTGAAATTGTGCATCTCATTTGGAATAGTCATGATGTTTAAAAGTATGAAAATTTAGGGGCAATTAAAATTTTAAAAGCTCCATATCTTCCAAAATATCGCAGATACTCAAAATTTTTAATGTGCATATATAGGTTTGTGACACCTGCCAATATAATGGACAGTATAAGTTCAGTAGAATTTTGAATAACGCTAATAAGGGGCTTTGAAAAGTTTCAAAGTTGAATATCTCCAAAACTATTTTACATAGACATGCTATTTGTGGCAAAGCCCCATCCAATGAACCATGAACTAAAGTTGATTTCATTTATGCAAATAAGGTGAATATGCAAAATGTAAATCTTTAATAGCTTCAAAACTATTATAGAGGTGCCATTCCTGCTTCAATTTATGGGTTTTTGGCATAGCCCCATCCAATGAACCATAAACCAAAGTTCTTCTAGGCTTATAATTCATGCAAATTAGGCAAATACACAAAATTAAAACGTTGAATAGCTTCAAAACTATTATAGATACTAGCTTCATTCAAACTTCAATTTATAAGTTTGTGACATGGCCACATCCAATGAACCAAGAACCAAAGTTGTAGCATTTTACTTTATAAAAATTAGGCTAATACACAAAATTTAGACTATGTTGAACAATGGCAAAGTGTCGCATTTCAAACTGGTCTCATTTTGAAGGCCCCTAGACAGATTTGCAGTGAAGCAAATCTTCTTTACTAGTTGCTTTTTGCATTTTATTTGTATTTTGCACTGTGTTTTAAGTGAATGCATTGAATAAATATATATATATATATATATGTATGGGGTTGATGTGAGAGCTGTGAGTGTGTATGTGTGTGTGCAGGCCTATAGGCCTATGAGATATATATATATATATATATATATATATATATATATATATATATATATATATATAGAAGTGGAAGTGTACCATTTTTAATACATACTAGTTATATAAGAAACAATATAAAAAACAATAGAATACAAGCATTTTAATAGTAATAAAATTGGTCAAAAACGTTATCTCGTTATGTTCAAATTTGCAAACAATGGACCACTGACCAATGCAGATAGATGATCGAGTGAACTTCAAACTAAAATGCTGAGCAGATACAACTCATAGTCCAAACTGGGATGAGAGTGACTTTGCAGCAAAAAAGCTTTCATTTTCACCAAATGCCCTTCAATGCCAAAAGGAGATACCTTTTTTTTTTCTCTACTTTTAAGAACAAAAAAAAAAAAAAAAAACAAGCTGAGGACTTTCATCCCTGGGTAAGAAATGAAAAATTGAAGTGAACAAAGAGCAGTGCAGCTGGAGATGCACCAGATTGAAATAAGGGTAAAACTGAGGTGTTTGAAACATATAGTCCATCAGCCATGTTCACACTGGCCAGAGCCATGCAGAATAACAAATATCTCAATTTATCAATTTAACTCATGGTGGACATCCTTCTCTCCATGGTGCAAACCCATTAATGCTCTGACAATTACTGAAATGAGATAAAAACAAGCTTTGCCTGTATCTTTGGTTGATGATTTTTTCAACATCTGGTATGTTGGTTTAGGATGTGATGTGATATTTATGTTATGAACATCTAGGTAACATGGACCTATGTTTCATACTCCAGTGATTTTACTTTCAATCTTGCATTTTGGTGGATGGACATCAATCAATTTTGATCTGTTTGCTCAAAACATGGGCTTACAAGGGTTTTACAGTCACCACCAAAGCAATGATCATATTTTCCTAAGTTCTGACTGTTATCCAGAGTTGAATTTAGGCATGTTATGCCTAAATTCAACTCTGAATTCTTAGGCCTGTCCAACCTATCTTTCATGCCAACAGAATCAAACTGTTAAAACAAAGAAAAGGTCGGACGTATATTGTGTTCCATACAACACCATTCTTTTCATCTGTATAATAATTCAGTCATATCTACATCGTGGAGACATGAAATAATACTGTGTTAATAATAGATATAATACAATACAATTGGCTTACATTTTATTTGGAATATTTTCAGAAACGTAATGGTCAGAATAACGTTGAGACACCCCGCCACCCCCCACAGGGAAAAAAACATGAGGACTCCTGGTGACCTTGAAAATAGGTCAAGGTTACTGAATGTCAAACTCAGCAAAGCCTCCAATGACATGCTTGTACAGTACAAGTTTCATGATAATAACTCAATGTGTTCCAAAGTTCAAGTTCTTGCATCTGCAAGGGAGAAAAATGATGATCCCTTGTGGCCTTGAAAATAGGTTAGGTTTGCTGAGTATCAACTTAGCCAAGCTCCAATGAGAAGCTTGTACATGAACATATATTGTGATAGTAGCTCAATCTTTTCAAAAGTTACTCTGTTTGCAAGATTAAAAATATGATGACCCCCAGGTCAGCTTAAAAATTAGTCAAGGTCACTGAATTTCAAACTCAACCAAGCACCTGATGAGATGCTTCTTAAGTAAAACTTTCATGACAGCAGCTCAATTTGTTCAAAAGTTATTGTGTTTTCAAGGCTAATAGGTGCACAGACATGACAATATCACCCCATAAACAGGATTGTCTGCAGACATTCACGTCAATCTATGTAGGCTATTTTAAAGTCCTGCACATTAAAAATCTCTAAATCGTTTCATATTAATAGCATGAACATAATCAAAATTGATAACACAGTGCTTGACATTTTAAACTGCTAAATCCATTTATAAATAATGTATTAACTTTACATAATGAGTCACTATTGTCATGTAATTCATAACTTCAATGCAACAGGTTACATTTTGAGATCAACTGTTTTATATGAGATCCAGAAAATGTCGACAAACTCTTTTCAGACATCTTATCTGCTTACTTAATTATTATTTTAAACTGCCTAAATCCATTTATTTTTGGATGAGACCATGCTAATGTTAGGTAATTAATGGGAATCTGTCACCTTGGTTGTCAGTTTCTCAAAAATGTCACCCAGTTTCATACAAAGGATAAACAGATGAGCATGACCGTCAAAACTTGGGAAAATATCAATAATTAAAAGCTTGTGCACTGAGCTCCCAAAAGATCTGGGGGATTTGGTCTCCTGAGTCAAATGTCCTCCTAAAACTTGCTGCTGTTCTTTAAAAAAGAAAGTAAAATTGAAAAGCCCCTGCAATGTACCTTATAAACAAAGTTGCATGTATATATGCAATAAACAAGAGATAAATTCGATTGTGGCATGCATGATGCCCCCATATTGTGGTGTTTACTGAAAGTGAAAATACTTTTATATTTAAGAAAAAGGTGAAGTTCTTGTTTCAAGTCACTCATGATGGTTCGCAAATTTTATCATAAGGTTGCATCAAGCCATTACATTTTGCAATTTCACTTTTTTCCAGCTTAAAACACTGTTATGACCCAATACAAAAAATTTTACAGGCTACAGGTGTGTGCTCCCATTGGATTCTATGACAGAAACCTTGAATAAACTTGACATTTTTGATGCTGACATACTTGACAAATATTTCAGTTACAGGTATACACCAAGTTTGACAATAAGAAATCTGGTCTTTCTACATACAATGGCTGAAAAGTTATGAAGTTGCAAATCACAGTGGAAATCAATGGGAATACACCACCCCAGCATTCATGAATCAAGTGCCCTCTACAGCTGGGCATCCCCTGGAAATTTTAATTTTGTAGCCAAATTTGTGTGCATAATACAATGTTTGGGACAATCCTATTTGTTAACCATTAGCCAATTGTAAAAAATTATAGCCAAAGTGGTATTTTCATAGCATTTTGCTACATTGGCGAGTGACAGGGGGAGGCCTGCACAGGATGGAAACCAGAACCTAACATTGTTGTTGTTCCCTATAATCACACTCTTCCCGTTCCCTGAACATCATACACATTCAACCACAACTGAAGAAGAAAACAACAAACAAACAAACAAAAAAACAACAGAAAATGAAATGTACAATAGCACTATTTAATACAACTAATGTACATATACATATACTTCATTTACTGTCAAGAGGCACTTTGCAAGTTTGATATCCATGTACAAAATGCATGCTGGCCTATTTTACACCAGGAACAGTTACATACAACTCCTCTGACAAATTCAAATATTTGTAGCATACATTTACACATATATATCACATAACTATATACATTTGGTAATAATTTTATTCCTGTGATGTCCAAGGATGTTCATCTTCATCATTTATAGCAGCTTGCTGGTTATCGTTATGTAAAATGGATTTTTTTTTTTTTTTTTTCAGATTTGGTCTCCATTGACTTCACTTCATGCAGATTCCATGTCCTTCTCAACTTGTGCTCTGTCTGAGACAGGAATAATTTATTACCCAGTCTTTCGATAGCAACATCACTAATCTGCCTTAAAAGTGGATGATGTTGAAGTCAGACCATTTTTGCTGAAAATTACAAAAAATAATAATAGTAATAATAATAATAATAATACAGACACAATTAATATGCAGTTCTGTAAAACAGCCATACTTTTAAGTGAAACCAATTCCTGGCATACAGCACTGTGATTCATAACAAACAAATCCTAATTATTAGGTAAAACTTGGAAAAAAAATATGTAACAGAAAGATAGAAGCTTACACCTGGAACACATTACACATCTTTCATCACATCATGCAAAATTAGCTAAACTCATTAAAGTGTGTGTGTGTGTGTGTATATATATATTTATAAATATGATACATCTAGTTTTACTTTCCTTGTACCAATGGTTTGCAGGGCCAGCCAAATGTCGTAAGCCTTCTGCAATAGGAGTTGAGTTTCACCAAAATATTTGATTTAACCTTTTTTTTCATTTTAGATCACTGAAATGTTTACCTTCTTTTAGTTTCAGATGAATTTTGGGAAATGTACAAATGCTTGGCCCCTACAGTGTCTAATAAAACACAAATTTGGTGAATACATTAAAGTCATTGTAGTCAGGTGAAACTGTACAAGTTCTAGTGCTAGCTTTGGGCTTCTGACAGTGGCTGTATTCACAAAGGATTTAATCTGTTTCATGAATATCGGAAAATTAAACTGATCTGCTCTTGACCCTGAACCACTGAATCCTTGGCTTAAGATTTAATCAAAGCTTCCAGGATTATCCAGTCTATGTTCCTGGCTATAATATGAACTTTGGTTTTAACGTTCCCTTAAAATTAATCTTAGTTTGATCCAGTACTTTATCTTTAAATCTGGGTCAACATCCGGATCAAGTTAGAATTAAGCCATAACCCTTACATCTGAATCACACATTTGGTGCAATACCCATAAAACAGAGATTGGTTCTTTCTAGAATTGTTAATACATTATTGGACCACTGATTAAGCAGTTTCGAATCAAACAATTTTACTGTAATTTTGATCCTAAATTTGGTACTGGATCAAAATTCTTTGTGAATATGGCCTCTCTGGTGAGTATTATTACACTGAAGGTTTCACTTGTGATGGCTTACTTGCAAGCACTATGACAATAAATCCTATTTCAAAGTCACAAATTACCTGATGTCATCCTGTTAATAGATACATGTATTTTCCAAAGATGTACAGGTTTATTCAGAGCCATATATTTCAATCACATATTTTGTCAAGAATATATACACACATCTAAACAATTTTGTTTGTTTGTTTGTTTGTCTGTCTGTCTGTCTGTTTTTGCCTTTTTAATCTATACAATTTTTATGGAACACCACATACAGGGCACAATTTGTGGGGCAATGAAAGAAATACCACAGACTTAGATAGACTACACACATTGGCACTTAAATGACCAAACTTTAAAATACATTTTTCATTTAGTACTTACTGAATTAAAAAATGTCTATAGTCTGGAATAAGTAATTTGTAATTATTTTTTCTACATATAGTTTCTATGGAACACTGTATACGGGGCATGATTTGCAGGGCAGTTACTGCAAAAGAACAGCCATAGACTATATACATAATGCTTCAAGGACAAAATTTTAAAATATATTTTTTTATTTAGTACTTTACTGAATTGAAAATGTCTACAGTGTGAAATAAGTGAATTGTACAACACTTACGCCTCTCGCATGAATGTATCTAGAGTGATTCTGTTCAGTTCTGCACCTGCAGGACGTTCATCAAACTTCTCTATACCCAGTGTTAATAAGGCTGAAAGTGAAACAATGGCCCAAAACTTCATCACTAAGCTTTTCAAAAATATTATGTTGTAATGAAAACATGTATACCATTCCAGACATAAAACTGTATTCAGTTTTACTTTTACATTTTTTTTTAAAGTACACATTGCACTATAATGATTTCCTATGTCCATGATTTCAGTCAGGTTTCATAGAACCTAGCAATGTCTTTCTCATGAAAGATTTGAAAACATTATTTTTGATTGTTTGCAAGGACATCATCGTATAAATTTGTTTTCTTTGAATGTCCTGACTGACCATCAAGACAGTCCCTGACATCAGATATGACAGAAAGTTCCCCATAACAATTTAATATAATTTTTCTGGCAAAACAGAGGAACAGGAATCCAACTGCAAGCAGATTCATATCCATCATACACAGTAACATACAGACTTAGTTTGTTTTACATGATATACTTGTCAAACAATAATTTCTTTTCAAGTTACGAATTAATCAGGGTAGCACCATTTGTGAGTTTTCTTATTTCTTTTTATGTTCCTTTCTAGATTACATGTGGAGAACTTGAAGATAATTTATTTGTTGAAAGTCATGATGACACTATGCTCTCCTGACTTGTATCTGCTGCTTCTGCAAGTGGAGACTCAGCACTGCTGCTCAATACAAATTTGAAAATCTGATAATTCATGCAAAGTGTGATCTCACTATGGCATTCCCAGGTCATCCAAGGTCAAAACACCACCAAAAAAAAAAGCCCCAGTGGTACTTTTCTATGAACGGATATTAAGTAATCATGGGCCCAGGATTAAGGATGATGGAGATAAAAGTACAAGCCAGTGCGTCACTATGACCAACAACAAAAACAGCAACCCCATAGGTATTTTCCTAATACTAACCTTGCACCTAGGATCCATCATTAATTATCGTGATAGAAGTCAATGTGGCAGTTTGACCTTCGAAGGTCACTCTAAGTTAAAGTTAAAAAAATACCAAAGAACCCCAAATAGGATAGGTACTTTCCCATTAATGCTTAATGACAACCATAGGCCTTGGATCCACCATTATCAAGATATACAGTGTTTACAAGCCAACATGATAAATTTTCTGTGTCAGCAAAAGAAACCAGCTTGAATTCTGCCAAACACTATATGTGCACCCCCTATTCACAGATATGTAATTACTGCATTATTATCTTCTTCATCAATTTGGCGAAGGCCCACGTGAGGAATATCTTTATGTATACATAAAAGCATTTAAAGTGAATACAACAGCTTTCACAATACATGTATTGCGATACATGCACTGCATTATTTGTGCAGTATCAGCACTTACTGACACACAGTCCAAAAATTTAACATCCCAAACTTTCATCATCCACAGTTAGATAATATTCTGATGAAGTTTCAAGCTTTGGTCAGTCCTGGCAGGAAAGTCAAAAAGAGCCTTAACATGCAAAAATTGACTAAAAGAAAAAAAGTACCAGCTGTCAGCTAAAATGACATAAGTGACCCAGGTGACCTGGCATGCAATATTAAAGCAACTGGGCAAGTTGTTGCTGGGAAGATTATTATTTGTAAGTAAATATTCATTTAAAAAGAAATAGAAAAAAAAAGTCAGTGCTAGAGACCCACCTAGGAAACAATGTGTAGAATGAATGCACTCCATGCAAAGCATACGCATTATTTTTAGTCTTATTAACAGCACAGACTTTATTTATAAGCTTTGCTGACTGACTGACAAATCAGCAGAGCTGATAACCTATTCACAATAAATGAAAGGTTATGTGTTTTAGACTGAACAAAACACTACATGGCTTAGACTCAGGTGTTCTACTATTTGTAGTAAGCAGGGGCCTCATGTTTCATCCAGTTTTTTTTTTTTAAACTCAGGAAAAGCTATCCATGATTCTGGAACTGTGTAACCTACCTTCTCGATACTGTTTTACCGTGATATATCCTCTTCCTGTTGGGTCAAGCATTCCAAATATTGACTGAATATTTGAGTCATCGAACAAGCATGGGAAATCAAACTTTGTGGTCCTAGCTTTTTGCAGTTTCTGTATTACTTCTATCAAAAACTGTTTGGGATCATCTGAAACGAAAAGTGAGAAAACTTTCTTATCCTAGCTATGACAAGTAGACACACGTGAATTATATTGGTAAATGCATCAACTGAAAGCATCATTTTATGTTACTAATGCTGACCTTATGAAAATGTCACCTCAACAAACAGTATCAAATATGTGATTAAAGAATGCAAACTGTAGTCATAATCTCCCCTATAACTGGTAGAAATAAGTGAAGTTTTTTAAACTTACCAAACTTCAAATCCAGATACACATATTTGTCAAATCGAAAATATAGATAGTGACTGTGCTCCACATATCTATCACATCTACAATTTAATCATTGTAATTAGACAGAATAAATTATTTAAAGAGTCATCTCATTTACTTTTTATTGACTATGTTTGAGAATATAATTGATAAAAAGACCAAGCAAGACCAGTGATGGGCCAAAAATTTGGGAGACGGTGCCAGACCAGTTTTGAATCAAGCAATTCTCATCAGTGGCAGTCAGGGACATCGTGACCTGCTGCTTATATTTACGCAGGGGTAATGTGCTAACAACATTAGCTAAAAGTCATAAATGATTGTATATTATTACGCAAACTGAGCTATCAGTCAACCATCCAAATTGACGGGTTGGTGTGACGTGTCATAAATATGAGGACGTCACAAGAGGAGTAAACAGTCCTTGGTTACCAGAAACACAGGTCATACTGTCCCATGTATGCCTGATTTAGTGTTGAAATAGAAATCACTATTCCTTACAAGGCTGGAAGGGAATGTATCTTCTGTATTAGAATGATAGCAAATATCAAAGCTTTGCGGTGTCCCTAAGTCATTTTAATTAAAGGTGGTAGATAGACTCAGAGCATAAAATTTTAGCATAAGACTTTGCGAGTGTTTCTATCTACCCATACCATTGAGATGTTTGAGAATATACAGGTGATGCAAGGGTACTATGTACAAACAGCTAATTCTGTGTGTCTACTTTAACCTGAGTGCTTTCAAAACTGGTTTTTCTTTGGAGGTTAGAGCAACAAAGATGTTTGATTATACATGTAACTGCTTTACCATCTCTTTTTTAATGTTTGTATTGCTATTAACTTATTTTTTGAATAAGTATGCATTCATGGTCCATCTGCAGAGCAGCTTATAAAATGAAGTAGGCCTGTTGCTTCCCTGATAAAAAGAAATCACTTGATCGTTTATTTGACCAGTTATGAATACATTTCTTTTTTTAATCAATTTGGACATTCTGGTCTACTCCATTGGATCTGACACCGTTTTCCTCTGCACACTGCATAAGCTACCATAGTGCGCACGCACGCACACACACACACACACACACACAAACACAGAATAAGAACTAGGAAAGATGATTTGCTCATAGCAAATCAGTGTGTGTGTCTTCAAAGCATATTGGTATGGTAATGTACAACTATTCCAAAACACAGCAGCAGAAGTTCGAATGGCATCTCTATCTATTATAGCTTTGAAGTTATTCAACATTTAAAATTTCTAATGGTGCTATTTAGCATAATTCAAATTGGTACAACTTTTATTTTTCATTCATTAGGTGCGCAATGGTCAACAACCCCCCAGTAGAAGTTGGAATGACATCTCTATCTATTATAGTGTTGAAGATATTCAAGATTGAAAATTTCGAATACTGCTAATTAGCATAATTCAAATGGCTACAACTTTTGTTTCAGATTCATTAGATGCGCAATGGTCAACAACCCTCCAGCAGAAGTTAAAATGACATCGCTATCTGTAATAGTTTTGAAGATATTCAAGTTTAAACATATTAAATGCTGCTAATTAGCATAATTTGAATTGCTACAACTTTTGCTTTAGATTCATTATATGCGCAATGGTCAATAACCCCCTAGTAGAAGTTAAAATGACGTCTCTATCTATAATAGTTTTGAAGATATTCAAGTTTTAAAATTTCAAGTGCTGCTAATTAGCATAATTTAAATTGCTACAACGTTTGTTTTAAATTCATCAGATGCGCACTGGTCAATAACACCCTAGTAGAACTTGGAATGACATCTCTATCTATTATACTTTTGAAGATATTCAAGATTTACAATTTCAAATGCCCCTAATTTGCATAACTTTAAACATCTTCATTCCCTTGTATAAAACGGTCAAACTCCTTGTATGGAGGTACAATCATGCCAAGTTTGGAGTTTCTATGTATAATAGTGTTCGAGAAAAGTGTCGGACAAATTTGCCAGTAAAGAAGAAAGAAAGAAAGAAAGAAAGAAAGAAAGAAAGAAAGAAAGAAAGAAAGAAAGAAAGAAAGAAAGAAAGAAAGAATTTCAGGAAAAACAAAAAAGTGTTTGTTGACACACACACTTTAATAATAACAATTATTACCCTTATTCTGTCTACTACTACATAGAATTATATATATTATTTTTATTTTCCTATGATAAGCATGCATAGAATCAGACACCCGTGTGAATCTTCCAAAAAACTGCACACAGATATAAAAATTCTACAGGAACAGTGCATCTACACTTTCCTGGGAACAGACACAGGGCAAGGGCCATCTAACCTTAGGGTGTCCTTTCCGGTCAACCCAACATAAATATTTTGCACCAAACCAGGTCAAAATCAGAAGGAGATCGCCAGCCAGGGGATTCCCACTCTGGACCCATTACAGCCAATGGGAACCAGACTCAGATTATGACAAACATACTATTGTATTACGTCATAGTGCTGCTGAAACCTAAACACAACCCATGTGCAACGTTACTACAACAGCACGATACTTGGGTATAAACAGTTTTTAACGGTTCCTGAGGACATACACATAGTATCGAAACCGGTCGAACCTGCGTTTGCCATTCTACGGCTACTTGCCTAGTCCTGCTCATGTACATAGAATTATAGCCTACATGTATTGCTCACTCTGTAATTTATTTTTGATGCAATCATCTCATTTAAACATGACGAAATAAGGGGTGAAGCAATCATATCCATGTCAACGCAAATTGTTCCATAAATAGGCCTTTTCATACATGGGACATGCAATTGACCAAGCAGCAGCTTGCTTGGTGTAATTTTGTACTGGGCCTAACAGGTGACACTGTAAAATGCAGCAACAGATGTCAACAATAACTGTTAAGCAAAGAGTAGGATATACAACCTTTATTGTGTGACAGGATTTTCATACAAATGAAGTAACAGGAACACAAATCACTGGCAGGTATGCAGTTGAGCCATTTATCACTCAATGTTGAAATGATGCTCAGTCTTCATTTCAAATTTCATAAATGAAAGAAAATATTAATGATTGTGGCCCCACTTGTTGTTTTGGTGCCACATATGGGACCACATTCCCCCCAGACCAGCCTTATTGAATGTAGGAAGAGACAGAATAATAGTAGGCGAAAACCACTCTTATGGTATAGGTACAAGACGTTGTGAAAAACATAACACACAGTCACATAGTGTTTCCACCTTTAAAAACCTTACCAGCAGAGAGCTGTTCCCGAAACATGGCTTTTTTATGGTAGTTCAGCTCTTAAAAAGTTTCATTTTCCCCCACACACATTGCATCAAAAAAATCAGTTGCTTCTATTTCAATAGAAACATGATCTAAGAATTTTGTACATTTTGTTTTTTGAACACGTTAGAATATCTATAGACTTTTCTTGCCTGGCATTCTGGTCCAATCAAAACATGTCACAAAGGGACAATGCCGACACTAAGCAAAATTCGATTCATCCAACATGAAATGAGCCGACATACATCAGGGCGCATGCTGAGTGGCTGTCTGCAAGGCATGAACCAGATGCAAGATGCATATGAGCTTTTTTTTTTAATAAAATTTTATTGGCCTTTCAATATACAATAGATAAAGTCTGAGCTACCAAATTCCATCGAGATGCAAAGACTTCTTGCTGATTCCTGTATTTTACATAATATGTTGTTCAGCGTTGAGCTTGGCATTGGGATGGCTTTGCCTGCTTCGTCTGGGTTACACCCATTTCACAGCAAGTACAAGTGAGCTCTAATGGTTATGTGCAAAATTTAAATTAGATCTATATAGTGATGACCTTGAATTTGGTGTGTCAAAGATGGCAGCATATGGGTCGATAATATGGAAACTACTCTGGCTATCTGGGTAAACAACATATAATTGTCAATCACTAAAAAAATACAATAATGTATGTGCCTGCATTCTTGAAATCAATACTTCTAATGTATAGGAATCTTTATCTCTTTCCATCTTGACGAAATCCCGACCATTGACCACTAGTTACGCCGGGTGCCATGGACTGAACTTCAGAGTTCTGAATGCAAAGCTGTTGCAACATTCTGACTGGCCGTCAGGTGGTGCACAATAGAATGAAGATGCACAAGACCAGCCAATCGGTGTCGCACAATTGGCCACATCTCCATAAGGATTAAAGCTATACATGTACTCTCTTTGTACAGTGCCAGCCAAGATGGCGAACAGTAAGCTGGGACAAATTAATAGGACTTTTACCTACAAATCAAAAGAGATGGTTTTAAAGCTGTACAAATCCCTAGTCAGACCACATCTGGAATACTGTGTGCAGGCATGGCGCCCTTGGCTCCAAAAGGATGTAGACATGTTAGAAGCCGTACAACGCAGGATGACAAGAATGATTCCAGGATGAGCAGAGAAATATTCGTATGCAGAGAGACTAGAGCTGCTGAATTTGACTTCCCTTGAAACAAGACTTCGTGGGGACCTGATTGAAGTGTACAAAATCTTCCATGGGTTGGATGACATCAAGCCTGATGATCTCTTTAGTCTGGAGACAGGCATTACAAGAAATCATGGATACAAGATCCGAAAGGTTTTTGATGACCATGAGTTCAGAAAATACTCCTTTTCACAGTGCATAATCAATGAATGGAACCGTTTACCATCAGAGGCAGTCAATGCAAAGAGTGTCAACATTTTCAAAAATAAAGTGGACACACATCTCAGATACAGACAGTGGGCTTATAAGAGTCAACGCACAGTTGGCTCCCTGCCCTTAAATCAGCCCCCTAAATGGGGGTGGTCATACTAACTCATTTACAAATATATATGTCTATACATGCATGGCCATGCACATTTATTGCCACATTACAAAACACTGTTTAGTGCAGTTTCACCAATATACAATTTATTACTTATTGATCTTTTATTGAGTACCTATCTTTTATCCATTGTGTTATTGACAATATAGTTACTTTCAGTTCATTTTAATAATGTTCCATTTATTCAATCATTGTTTAGTATAGGCCTAGCATCTTTTTGTAACCTGTGCCAGGCTGTGGCTGTGCTGAAGAAATAAATGTAACCAACCAATCAATCACTGATTTTTTCTGATCAAGAATATATGTCTCTGCCCCACTCAAGTAAGATTGGTTATGTCAAGTGTCAACGTCATAAACAACTAGAAGTTCGTCTGGAACAAGCAGAGTCAGAGAAGTCCTGCTTGTCAGGACAAGACAAGAGTCAAGTCCTGAACTGAAGATTTGACGATGTTTGTGTTTCGTTCTGTGATCTGTATCACGACTGGAGAGAATGAATTTCGAAACATGAGTAAATACCTGGTCTGTTGTATATTAGTTGTGCTGTCATATTGTTAAATAATTCCAAAATTTGGTGTTCAGCCAAATATTTGTTAGCATCATCTTCCCTTGGCCACGGTGTTGTCTCCTCGGACTCCATTTTGACTGTAACCAACAGCAACAGTACACTGTATCATGGGTATATTGCTATTTATTTCCAAAATAGCTAATACCTCTACATTAATAGATATAATGATAAGAATTATACAAAAATCGACGATTGAATAGTAAAAGTAAAGATTTAATCACAATATTTTGATCAAGGCCCAAATTTTCTGCGGAAGGCCCAGCATGAGTGAACAATCCGCACAACCATTTCATTCGTCTTCTTATATTCTTATATATAGATGGCGCTCTATCTGGTCGTATCCGTTGTGCTCCAATCGTCTAGCAACCGACTGAAGCTTCATCAATGAATCAAATATTGTGAAATTTTACATGAAATACATACTCCACGGCACAGACAAAACACTTCACATTTCTTATTTAGAAAGAAAGAAAGAAAGAAAGAAAGAAAGAAAGAAAGAAAGAAAGAAAGAAAGAAAGAAAGAAAGAAAGAAAGAAAGAAAGAAAGAAAGAATTTACACCTTCTAATTTCAATAAAGATAAGGATCACTTTTTAATAGCTATAGGCCTTAGGCTATTTGCTGATTATGGACGAAAGCGGGATGCTGTTTTGCTGGCTGGGCCTATGAAGCTAGTCTAAGCCTAGCGAGATACTGGTTCCTAGCACTCTTCCAAGGCGTAGACATGGCGACGGATATTTTGGCTAACTCCTGTTTAGTATATTTATGATTAAACAAGACATAAACAACTATAATGCTGAATAACACCGTTGAAGACAGTCACATACCTGAAATTTCAGGGAAAAAAGTAGCAAAATAAGGCTCTTGTATTGAAAGTATCTGCATGTAAAAAGGAAATGCCAGAGAGAAAGAAAGAATTCTTGATACAACAGACTGTCAGGTGATAGCAAACAAACAAGATTTTGTCATGTAGTGAGAAATTCTAGCTAATTCTACGACATTTCTATTGCAACTTTGATTCATTTATAGATCACTATTGATACTCCATCATGGACTAATGACAAAATAGTAAACATATGGTGGCACAAAAGTGTTATTTTACAACCTTTGTTCATGGTTCACTGGATGTGCCTACTGCAAACCTATGAATTGAGGTTGGAATGGCACCTATACCTATAATAATTGTAAAGATACTGAGCATTTAAACTTTTCAAGTGCCCCTAATTAGCAAAAATATCTAAAACTTTGTGGTTTATTGGATGCACTTAGAGCATAAACAAATGAATGGCACCTCAACCAATAATAGTTTTGAAGATATTCAAAGTTTAAATTTTCAAATAGACCTAATTTACCATAGTTTTCAAACCTGTCACCCACCTTAATAATAATTTTTTAAAAAAAAACATGTATGGAAGGATATCATGCCTTGTTTGGAGTTTCTGGATATAAACAATATTTTAATGGTGTACCAATGGTACACAGTAATTAGTCTGTGACATACAGTCATATTTGCTGGAATCATTGTGTTATCCAGCACACAAAAGTACTGGCTTCAGGTTAGCCAAAAATAGTTTATCACAAAAATATTATTTATATTTGGAAAACAAACTGTGATGTACAGTCACAGTAATTATTAAAAAAAAATCTAGTCAAGTAAGCTGAAAAAGCTTACATCCATATATGTATGTCTCTCTGATGATGCCAAAATACATCTGTACCTTGAAAGTGTCCACAGGTTACGTACCTTCATGCATGCTAATCATCAGTGAGGGAACATTCAGGAACACATATTTATGATTGAGATTGAGCATAGCATAGCATAGCATAGCATAGCATAGCATAGCATAGCATAGCATAGCTATAGGCACCAAAAAACTTTTCATCACATCTAGTTTCACCCCATCCCACCCTCCACTCAAACAAGTCTACTAAAACACTAAATTCCACTAAGCTCAGGCTGTAAAACCCAACAATTTGAACTGCTTCTTCACAAGTAAAAACAAGAATTGTGTTCATGTAATCTCCCTGGTGTGTGACTAGTATGATCCCTCCTTGCTGGAGCTAGAATGTGTGTGTGTGTGTGTGTGTGTGTGTGTGTGTGTGTGTGTGCGTTCGTGTGTGCGTGCGTGCGTGTGTGTGTGTGTGTGTGTGTGTGTGTGTGTGTGTGTGTGTGTGTGTGTGTGTGTGTGTGTCACTCATGCAGAACCACCAGCAGATAATTAGTTAACTTATTCCTGGCCTGATCAGTAAGTTGCACAAACAACATTCAACCATGCAGTCACTACTGAAACTGGTGCCCATTCTTCAAGATGCCTTGGAACTTGGGAACCATCTCACAGCTCTCTGTTTGGCCTGCATATCTGTATGCCACTTGAGAAGTCCAGGAGTACACTGCTTGTTTGCTACATAGATGTTGAAGACACGGCAGGCATTTGATAACCCATCTTGCTTCACCTTTAAGAATTAAAAGTAGTCTCAAGTTCAACTTCAAGGCACCAACAGTGTCCCGGTCAAAATGAATTTGATTCCTGGAAAGTGCCCTGGCTACTTCACGCTGTCAAACTTTCATCAGGTAATAATAATAATAATAATAATAATAATAATAATAATAATAATGATGATGATGATGATGATGATGATGATGATGATGATGATGATGATGATGATGATGATGATGATGATGATGATGATGATGATGATGATGATGATGATCATCATCATCATCATCATCATCATCATCATCATCATCATCATCATCATCATCATCATCATCATTATTATTATTATTGGCACTCCGCTTCTCTGCCGTGGTCCTGACTAGTTTAGTAGCTAGTCAGATGGCCTTTGGTACAAGAACAAAAAAAAAACAAAAAAACTCAGCCCTATCCCACTGTCGCAACTTTGCGTTTGGCATGGGCCATGGCAGGTACATCTGGAAGCTGCAACTCTACATGCAATCTATTGAATTGAAAAGAATTGAAAGAATCAGAAGAAAGACAGAAATAAAGAAACCCAGCAAAAACATAAGGTCTACGTTGGCACACAGACATAAAGAAAGTGCATGTGTACTGTATACCGTGAAACAAGAGATCCTGGCCATGAAACACTTACAAAAAGTTGACTTTTGTTTACATGATCCAGACATGATGGATGATTTTTTTGGGGGGGGGGGGGCAAAGGCTTAAAGGCAAAGCGTATGATACGCTTATATGACGTAGATAAAAACAAAATTTAGCAAGAGTTGTTGATTTTGTCTGTACTCGTTTGGCACAGCGTTTGATTTTCCTCGAAATGCGTCACTGGCTCCGTGCTAGTATGGTTTACCTTGTACATATTTATCTGGAAGCTGCAGTGCATTGCTGTGAAGCTCCAATATGGCTGCGCCCAGTCCGAAATCCGCAAACTTTGTGTTTTGCAAAATTATGTGATTGTTCAGAAAAAAACTGCAAGGCATTACAAGATGAACTTTAAATGCAGCGGTTGTAACAGCTTGCAAAATGTACCTGATGAAAGTTTGACTGTGTGAAGTAACCGGGGCACATTTCAGGAACCAAATTCATTTTGACCGGGACACTGTTGATGACTTGAAGTTGAACTTGAGACTACTTTTAATTCTCCCATTCTTTAATAGATTAACACACATTCACAGACAGCCACACCAACAGCAGGGATGACATCGCGTGACTACGTAGAACATAGATAAAATGCTGTCGAACTTCCATTTAGCCCATGAATTACACTGAACCGGACACGAGAGCGAAAGACTATCAAACAAATTGAATATTTCATTTTCAACAGACTACGAGAAAAGGGGAAGAAGTCAACCTAGCTAGATACAGGCTAAATATCACTGTGTGGAGTTTGAACTTCATTGCTGTACTAAGACTACCACTTTCATCATGACATTCCCACATTCACACAAAACAATTATAGTGCTGGATCGTAGTCCTTATTTTATAAACTCCAGCAAACAGACAATAGAATTTGATGTTTTCACTAAAACCAGAGCACAAGGAATAATACCATTGGCACCCATTGAAAAGACTCTGTGGACATGTAATGTTGAGGCTGGAATAGAATATTGCAGAATCGTATATGATATTTACCCAAAAGGAAAACTGGTAAGGCTGTTCTTTCTCCAGACACAATTTAACTGGATTCACATGACAATTTGATAATTAACTCAGAATATGCTAATATTTCAGCACCCCATGGGCATGGCTACATGCCATGTTTCTATAGAATTCCTTTATGGACAAAGCTAAAATATGGTACCATGGCAAAAGTAGGATATTTTAAAATCACAGTACCATATTTCATGTTCGGAACGAGCGGGACTCGAACCTGCAACCTTTGGCACCAGTCGCCTAGCTGAAATGGGAAACGCACATATCCACTCGACCAAATCCCCATTCCATGACAATGGTTCTGAAGTTGAGCATCATCATTGGCATTAATTGGTTTGTTGCAGATCAGGATTCTGGAGTGCCAGCAGCCTCTCCCATACATCTGTTTTGATTGTGCTCAATATGCAACAATTCATTCTCAAAAACTACTTATTGGAAGCAAAAGCCTGAGGAATGTAGCATAACTTATGCTCAATTCCTCACACCTTCTCATTCCATTTCACATAACATGTAGTCTGGGCCCCACACTGTTGGACTGCTTTAGCAGCGGAGGCTGAAAGTGCAAAACCAGCATGGATACCTATGCACACATTCAACATAATTTCTTGTCGGTTGCTGCTGTATTAAAGTGCAAATTAATTTATGCTTTTGGAAAAGTAAATGACAAACCTGAAAATCCTCAAGAACTATAATCTTACAATGCAATGGAGTTGCAGGTTCCAGCCTAGAAATTCAAATTTTGCAATGTAAGAATTTTTATCATGGGAAACATTCAGTTGTATTTTATTCTCTTGGGCTATGAAAATCCTAAAAGAGAGACGTGAGTTTAAGGTAGTCATGCTATACCCCGGTAAACTATAAGGCTACTATCCCTTTTTGGGGAAATAAAGTGAAAATTATTCATATGAACCTAAGCAAAGTAAACATTTCTGGAAAGGCCATGACCAACAAATCCCAAATAAAATGAAATTATGATCCTTTGTTTATATTTGTTGTGTGAGCATCTTCTTCTTTGATCTGAAATTGTGATGGGACATGGGTATACAAATGTGGAAATGACTTGTTTCTGCTCAAGGAAATTGTAATCTGTTTTCGCTGAATTACTCCCAACATAAGTGGCAAAAGTGTGTCCCATAGATTTTCTTTATTGATGTTTGTTTTGGAATTATGAAGGGCTAAATCTCACAAACCCAAAATGTACAAAAGCAGCAACTTTGAAGCACTGCAAGTGCAAGGCAAATGCAGATAAAATCAATAGAATCAAGATAACTTACTTTCACATCCTTTATGCATGCCACTTTGGACACTTATCCTGTTTCTGTCCAGCTACAGCTGGTCAGGTCAGACTGTACATCAATGGACAATAATAATTTTTGCTAGGCACTATTGTATATTGCTGTACCATTACCTTATCTACTGTATGACAATTGGTTCGAAACTGACACTCCTATACTGTCAATAAAATTATACTCTTGCCGTAAAGTAATGACCGTTCATTTTATGTGTCTATCTGATGAACATAGAAGTGATTTAATTCAATGGCACCATGACTGTCTTCCCTCACGAGTAACTGCAGCAAAAATTCAACTGCCTTTTAAACTAGATCAAAAGAACAACGACAGTCTGACCACTGATCTGATTGGTACCATGATTCCAGAAATAGAGATTAGATGCACAGTATATATATATATATATATATATATATATATATATATATATATATATATCTAAATAATTTGATAATAAATTCTTAGCTTTAGATAAGAATTTGTTGAATTATTTTTTATTTATATATGTATATATAAATACCTTTATGCATGCAATGCAAACCAGTTTACATTATGGATGGAAAAGTGCTGATCAATTTGGACAAATTTTTTCTTTGTAAAAAAGATCGGAGAAATGTGACTGAGCTTTTCATGACTGCCTGCTTGTCACTGTGTTTTGTTTCTGTTCATAGTACTAAGGTATAGGTAGCAACCAATTTTTTGCACATGTATCATGTATGTTGATGTGTGGAATCATGATGATGATGAGTGAGTCCTATTTAGTACCTGCTGCAGTAGTAGCTGCTATTCAATACCAAACCTACATGTACTGCCAGCAAAAGGTGATTTCGTGGCAGCTGGTCTTAAAATGTTGGTAAATGGATCACAAACTAGGCTTACTTATGCATGCCTGCATTGTGCTATGAGTTTGTGCATTCTAAAATAGGATTTTCCCATAAAAAGCATGCACATTTCAAGCACCTTCATTTGATTCATGGGACTGAGCATAAAATAATTGATCACTTTCATTGGCTATTAAAACAGAGACTGGTGACCTGGGAGTATTACTTGCTGCCATTGCCAATGGCTAAAAGAGGCTGGAGTCCAGTGGGTCAGATGTCATGTTGCGAACTCTTTAAATAAAGACTGTATTATCAAGTCTCTATTGTCCAAGTTTTGTTTGGTACATGTACTTTTGTTTCATAATAAGTTAACAGAGTCTTGCATGAAATAATTATGTCAAAGAGCTTCTGTACTAAAAAAATACCAAAGTGAACTTAATTTACCATGGATACTGTAAATATAATATATGCTGCATGTTTGTTTTCAGATTCAGGTGATAACAAGTGACAGTACAGCCACCTCCCTGAACACATGGGCTCACCAGGAACAAAATATCACTCATGTTAGTACCATGATATATAAACATTGTACATATGATATATTTTTCCAAGTTTGGTTTATGTGTGTTGGTGATCATGATAAGATTAAATGTGTCACATGTTTAAGGAAATGAAAGTACACACACACACGCACGCACGCACGCACGCACGCACACACACACACACACACACACACACACACAGTTTAGGTAATGAATTACACTTGGGTAACCAGGACCTAATTCTTAAGGTAATGATATAAATACTTTCATTTCCAGGTTACTTAAGAGGAACTGTTTGAGCTAGGACTTAGATTTTTGACTTGCTGCACGTAGACACAGACACACATACATACACACAAATGTAATGTAGAACTACCATTATATGCTAGCAATTGTTAGTCTATGCATGCAAGGTCACCTAAGCACAGGACTGCCATAGTTGTTATAAAATTTGAACTTTTCTTGAAATTTTCAATTTCAAAATATGGAATAAAAGCAATTACTTTGTGAGAAATTCCTTCCATTTTTCTCTTTAAAAAGAAACTTAAGAATTGGTATCAAAACTTAGAAATAGATAACCACTGATAAATAACTTGTTCCTGTTGAATTTAAGTGTGTGCACTTTTTTAGTTTTCTTTCTTGCAACATTATATCTTATTTTCATGTTTATTTTAAATTATGTGAAACCTTTGATTGTGTGGGTGTCATGTTGCTTTTTTTTTTTTTTTTTTTTTGCTGTCATTATTTTTTATAATTTATTTTCTGCAGTTTAGGCTTTTATAAGCCCAGTTGGCTTTTAACAATCAAATATTGTATTAATGAATCCTTTGAATGTTTAATTTGCTTAATGTATATATCATATCATATTATGTTGTATCTTATCATAGAAATGTATGGATAATTTGAATGTATTTAATGAATAAACAACATTACCTGCGGAGCTTGTTAATAGTACTGCCCAACTTTAAAATCTGTACAGTTTTAATTCCTTGTATGCAAGGAACTGAAGAAATATAATGAAATTGCTTCTTAAATTACACATGATGACAGTTGATGACAGCCCTGGGCCGCCATGGGCCACCACCCAGCCAGGAGGAGGATGACTGCAGTGTGATGCATGGCCTGACACAAGCCATTCAAGTGCTGTGTGAACCCAGTGACATACAGCACCAAGTTCGAACATCCCTCACAGAGATGGCCAGCAAGGCAGTCAACCGTGGTAGGATTATCTGCCTCACTTCAATCAAGAGGTAGGGCCACAGTCTTGTTTTACCAGTTTATACAAGTACATGCAATAAAACCTGCATCAGCGGATATTTTACTTGTGATCGGTGATTTGATATTCCCTGGATCACTCATGTTAGTAAACCTGTGAGTGGGTGCATGCTTATTTTGGGTAGTGGGTACATTCTAATGGGTATTTTTATACCAAAATTTGTCTTCTTGGACAACTAAAATTTGTCACTTACCATCAAATTTCATCAAGATAATATTTTGTCTCTGTATAGCTTACTAGGCTGCTGTTTTTCATTTTTTCATTGTTGTCACCTGCTGAGCAAATTTGTTTAGGTTGCAGAAGTCTTTTATTATGACTATGAGGTGACAAGAGTCTTTATATCAGGTATAATCCCTTAAAAGCAAAGCAGTACATGGTGTGTATATGTCAACCCTGTCAGTAACGATGTCTAGCAACATTTGACCCTTTCTATTGATCCCACTTTACACAGGTTTTACGCTCTGTACAAGGATTTTAATTTATGAGCAAATTAACAAGTTCAGTTCATAATTTTCTGTTTCTCTGACATCAGTGATAGAAAAAATGCTGGTACAATTTACAAGGATCTTGGATGTACATCTACTGGTATCAGGAAAATTTATGTCAAAATTCAAATAGCAACATACATTATTATCATTATCAGGTTATTTTTTGTCACAGTTTTGCATGATACAGACCTGTAAAATAAACACTTGCAAGACAATCATGTAAGTTGTATGTAAATGAAAACTCAAGTATAAAACTACTCATAAGTACTTGTAGCAGAAACAACGCAAATGGATGATGCAGTGCCTGGACATATTACTGTTTTGTCTTATCAATGACATGTTATCAAAACCCAAAATCAGTTACGCCAAGTTATATACTCTCAAGTCTGTTGCTATCACTGCCTACCTTTAACCCTTTCCCCCTTAAACCGGCCAAAACCAGCTGGTGGTCAAATGTCGTCTGTTTCAGCATTTTCAACTGATTTCAACAGCAGTGAAAAACAATTTGACTGAGAATTAAAGATGAGACCTGTCAAGACAACATGACCCAGGTCAACAGCTTTCCTCGGCATGGGTTGGGCACTTAGTGCCCAACCCATGCCGAGGAAAGCTGTTGACTCAGTCTTAATATAAGGGGGAAAGGGTTAAAATATAATTACAGAAACATCGGCGAATTTCTTTTTCATTTTTGTTTCGCTTTGCTGGTGTAAAGCTGCTGAACCATGAATATATAGCAAAAAATTAGATATGTCATTCTCTTCTTGTAGTGACACTCACATCAACCTGTTGGAGGAGTGCATTCAGGATGCGCTCAATCAGCACAACAAGCTGGCTGCCTCCACAGACAAGTGAGTACATGTATATTGTGCCATTTCTACCCCCTACAACACCATGAGCCTCCATCGGCTTTTATTATCCACTAATTTGGGGTAATATTTCATGAACAAAGTGTGATCCAGCCATTGAAGGATGCATGTTCATGAACCATTATTCCAATAGATGGCAGTTGTAGCAAAACGAAAAAAGATCAAAATCAGTAGACCTACTGATACTATGTGTATTCAGCTCCACCCAATGCACAAAACATTCCAGTTGGGTCGGGTTGTGTATTCAAGCTGTATTGTGTGTTCATAGGGTATAGAATAAATTGAAATGTGTACTTATGTGTAGTGTAGGGTGTGAAATATAAATGTATGTTTTAGTCCTAAACATTAATTAAGGGTTATTGTGTGTACCAGTGTTATAGTTTCCTGTATAAGCTAAATACCAAGAAACGCATCATGTATGTGCAAAATATATTTGGCATCATTACTTTGCACAAATGAAGCTGTTCAGAGGTGATTAAGCAACTTAAAGTTTATTGAAAACAATCAATGGTGCTTACAAAAACATTTGACAAAATACAAACCTGGAATTCCATGGAAAAATACTATTACCACTGCAACCCTTTATTTATGGAACATAATGAGAAATGAACAATACTATGACATCACCAATAAATCTATGTATGATGTAGTTGCTAATGATAAAAGTGTACATTGCAAGTGAGAGGAATTCATGACTGTGGCACACTCTGTTACTGCTGAACCTTGGCATGAATGCCTTGTCAGCACACACTGTTACAGCTGAACCTTGATGTGTAGGCCTTTGTGAGTACACACTGTTACAGCTGAACCTTGATGTGTAGGCCTTTGTGAGTACACACTGTTACAGCTGAACCTTGATGTGTAGGCCTTTGTGAGTACACACTGTTACAGCTGAAGCTTTGTGTGTAGGCCTTTGTGAGTACACACTGTTACAGCTGCACCTTGATGTGTAGGCCTTTGTGAGTACACACTGTTACAGCTGAACCTTGGTGTGTAGGCCTTTGTGAGTACACACTGTTACAGCTGAACCTTGATGAGTAGGCCTTTGTGAGCACACACTGGTACAACTGAACCTTTGTGTGTAGGCCTTTGTGAGCACACACTGTTACAGCTGAACCTTGATGAGTAGGCCTTTGTCAGCACACACTGGTACAGCTGAACCTTGATGAGTAGGCCTTTGTGAGCACACACTGTTACAGCTGAACCATGTCTTTGTTATTTGCCTAGATTGCTGAGTCAGCAGGCTGATGGTCTCGATAGTGCCAGACCATACAAGTAGTCATCCTCCTCCACAGAAATTGCAGGCACTTGAGCATATTAAGTCTAGTGTTTGGAGGCAATATGATATTTAATATCTGAAGATTATACAACAAAAAGAAAAAAAGTATACCCAGTAAATCAGTAAATGAACAAATGGATTTTTTTTTCTTTTGGATACATGTTCAACAAGCACACAGTTATATTTTGGAAGATGTGTGAAACAACACTGCTTTTATTAAAATGGTAATGTCCATATATCGACAGTAATTCTAGCATTCAAGATGAATATGAATTTGAAAATGTGTGAAGAAGAAGCGTGATTTTGTTAACATGGTAATGCACATATATCTGAAAGTAGTTCTTGCATTCAATATGCGAATGACTGAAAATATGAGAAAAATCATTCACTGCATTAAAATGGCATAATGTAGAAGGGCTCATAGTTTTAAAAGTCAGATGAAGAAATCACTCATTAATATCAGGGATTTTCCTCAGTGCATGAAGACACGGCTTTTTCTTTAATTTTTGTAGAAAAAAATAGGAATTAGGAATACATGTACAAACCCCAGGATTGAAATTCAATATTTTGGGAATCCTGCATGCATTTGAAGTAACTTGCATTTGGAGTGGGGTCCACAATCAGCCCTCAGTAGATTCAGGGAAAAGCCCTCTTGATTTATAGATTTAAAATCAGACAATTACCAGCCATTAGAGGAGTTTATGCCATCCTGTATCATTTTTTGAGAATAAAATAGTGTGAGATAATAATGTGATTGTTTTATTGATTTAAACATATTTTATTGAAGTACATGTATTCACAAAGTACATATGTAGGATTAGTGTAAGTTCACAATTGGGAAAAAGGGCATTGCCCTATTTAAATCCCTCTTGTTAAGAAAATAACGGTGTGCACAGGACAGACAAGACACACAGTAACACACAAAGAAGACAAGGACACAGACAAGACAGAGAGTGGGGCACAGGTTTGAGTACTATCATCTAACTGTCAGTGTGTATTTAGAGATGAATATGCAAGCAGCAATCGCTGTACTGATATTTGAGTCATGAGTTTGAAGACTATTATTTCTGATTTGCACCATTTGCCTGAAATGATCAAAGACAGCCAGCAGGGGATTAGTGCAGCACTTAAAGAATTGATCTTTTCTGAAGAGATTGATCCCACTCTTGAAGGATTGATCCAACAGTTGATGTTGCTATTCAATATGTAATAACTGATCACATAGCCTTAAAATATAGTGTTAGTCTCCAATGATGCATCACTTTGGTAAAGAGGAAAACATAAGATGTTGCTGTACATGAATGTGTACATTAGTATCTCCAATTAAGACCATCTCTACATAAAAAGGGACCATTTCTATATTAGACCACCACCAATTTACAGTCCTGGTCTTGTTTATCTTTAGTTAGATTATATCATTATATTATATTATATATTAAGACCACATTTTCTCAGTCCCATGGGTGGTATTTGTAGCAAGATTCCTCTGTGTGTGAATGTGTGTACATATTGCTGCTTCTGTTGAAAGTACAGACACACAGTAGGATACAACCTACGGAAAACAAACAGGTGCTGGCTCACTTCCAGAGAGTGTCAGTTTGCTTTGTTATACTGTGACAGATCAGAGAATACATGTACTACATGTATTCATAAGACATTGCATGCATTTTGAAAGGCTGAGTTTAAAGCCTTGTGCTGGTACATGAAATTGTATACTGTTTGTCCCAGTGTAGTAAATAAAAACATCAGTACCACAGTATCAGCTCTCAGAACTCAGAACATAATTTATTCCACATTTCACAAGATATTATCACATTAGTATGTAACATAACAAAGTGAGCCAATAGTATGGTACATGTACAGTCATCTGTAATAGATATACATATATAATACGTATGACCAAAGTAAGACAGGATATACATACTGGCATATTTACAATGAGTGTCAGGATGACCCTAGCTAAGGAAAGAAAAAATCTGCTCACGCTAGGGCCACCTTTTGACAGTTTTAGCATCTTAAGCAGCAATTTGGAAAGGGGGTGGAGGTTAAAAATAGGAAAGGACATATTTTATGTGAAGAAAAGACCAGAAACAACAAAGAAAAATGCCATGTGCATGGAAGACAGTAATTCAACTGTTTCATACATAGCAGCTAGGTCTGGTACCTGTATCTTGGTACCTGTTTACAAAGTAACATTTTGCATCATTTAAGAAAGGAAAGTAGCAGTGTGTATGTATTTGATCTTTAACCCATTAAGGCAAATTTTGGAGTACAAGGGGATATAAGATCTGATACAGTGTGTCAGTCCTGATATGGTTGGTGTTGGTGGGATATAAGATCTGATACAATGTGTCAGTCCTGATCTGGTTGGTGTTAGTGGGATATAAGATCTGATACAATGTGTCAGTCCTGATCTGGTTGGTGTTGGTGGGATATAAGATCTGATACAATGTGTCTGTCCTGATCTGGTTGGTGTTGGTGGGATATAAGATCTGATACAATGTGTCTGTCCTGATATGGTTGGTGCTGGGTGGCACACATGTCCTCTGTTAGGAGTAATAGTGAGTTTGTGTGAATAGTCAAACACACCTTTAAAATAGTTGCGGACTTCATTATTGGTATATCTAAAGTAGAATTTTAAAGCTCTAACCTTCAAAATATCTTAAACTTTGAGTGAGAATATTTAATTGCTTAAAAAGTTGTTTGATGTGAGCATTATATCTGGCATTTCACATAAGACGGGTTATTTTTTGATGCAATATAGAGATATGATCATGAGAGGAACTCCAACAAAGAATAGAGTAATTTAGATTTTGTTTTCAGTGTCCTATGTATTCAAGAAACCAGGCTTGAGAGGTGGACCTATTATTTCACTTTTTCATCTCCAATACTATGTCATGATTCCTCTTGAAGCTACTTGTATCCTCACCATGGTTTATTGATGTACATACATAAAAGTTTCAAATGTACATATATTATTTTTACACACCAAAAAGAATCTGGAAAGAATGATTCATTGATGTATGTTTAAATGACATGAAGGAAAAGATAACAGTATAATATATATACAGACCATCTGGAGATAGAAATGAAGATAATATTGACATGTTCATGAATGACATTACTTCAATACTTGAGATACTATCTTCAGAGTAATCAGACAAGATGATAATTGGTGATTTCAAACTAGATCTGTTAAAAATAAAGGCCAAGCAAAAATACACAGAATATTTCGATACCATAGGCCTATTATGTAACAGTTTTTACATGAAACTAGCACTTCCTATTAGGGTTACTGACAGATCTGCAAATTTGATTGATAATAATTTTTCCAGTGTTTTGAACTCGAATAAATTTTGAAAGTCTGGCATTATTCTATCTGATTTGCCAGATAACTTTCCTTTTATCTGTATTGATTCAGAAATGAAGATGAACATAGTGGAACCAAACTTGGTACTGGTATCCAGTATGTTCAAAATGCCGTGATGCACTTCGCTCTAATTTTTCAAATATAAAAACATCAGGTTTCGGATACTATATAGGTCACACTTTTGCAGGAGCACTGGCATATGCTGATGACGTGGCACTTTTGGCGCCAACTTCAGTTTCCATTTCCAAGATGTTAGAAGTTTGTTCTAATTTGCCATAGAATAAAATGTCCTTTTTAATCCTTCCAAATCTAAGCACACGGTTCTTGGCAATACAGATGCATATCCTGGTGTTCTTTTAGATGATTCGCTTATTCAAAGTAAAGTTAATCAATTTGAACACCTTGGCAATATCATTGGTAAGAACGCTTTGCAGGACAGTATTGAGACCTGTATCCGATATTTTCAGATACAGGTCAATATCTTAATGGCTCAATTTGGTAAAGTTTTTCCACACGCTAAATATCAACCATTCAAAACGTACTGCTTGCCTCTTTATGGTTGCCAATTATGGGATCTCTCTAAAACAGAAGTTGAACATTTCTATACTGCTTGAAGAAAAGCGATTCGATTTATCTGGCGACTTCCCTACAGGTGCCATAATATATTATTGCCACTCATTTGTGAAGATTTACCTCTTGATATATAACTACATGAAGTTTTTTTCGTGGGGTTGTAAACAGCAACAATAAAGTTGTTAATATATGTGGGCAACTTGCAGTAGAGAGAAGTCAATCAGCAGTATGCAACTCAATGAATCTAATGGTTTCCAGGTATAAAATCAACAAATATAATTTGAAGAAGCTAAACTTAAGTTTCTGTCTGAAGCGCATCCACAGTAGTGCACCCTCTGTAGCTACTGTAATACGCTAATACCATAGTTGATGGGAACAATTGTACTGCATAATTTGTCAGAGAACTTTGCCTTGCTCGCGATGGCAAATTAAATACTATATTCTCGCGGCAAGATATTTGTGACACCATTACCATGTTGTGCACCAAACCTTTGTTGTGAATCACACATAGGATCCACAGGTCCTTCCAGGTCATGATTCTTGAAGATTGATATACTTTGTACTTGTATGCATGTGTGGACACAATTTTTGTTTGCTTGCTTCAAATGTATGATAATTCTTGTATGTGTACCTGCTGAGTATGAATAAAGATATATATATATATATATATATATATATATATATATAGATGAAGTGGGCAAACTAAGAAGTAGGATACCCAGGGCCGTATTCACAAAGAGTTTCATCTGATCTGGAATTTAATCCTTAAATGAAAGTCAATGTGCCCATGGGCCTTGAACTACTGAATTGTTCAGGGATGAGCCTTTTCCTGGAATTCCAGGAAATCCTGGATTTTTTCCCCCCAGATTTCCCGCAATTCCTGGATTTTTGGTTCAGTTTCTTGATAAAATCAGTGTTTTATTGCCTCAAAATGCCGAAATTGTTGTTTTTATTGAGGGTCAGCAGTACATTGTATGACACTTCAGAGAATTTTTTCGTAAATTAAGCTCATGTCTGATTGTTGGCCTTATGTTTGATCTGAACCTGCAGGATTAATTAATCTAGGTTCTCCACTGTAACTGGAACTTTCAAAGGTCGCAAAAGGGTTTCGTATAGGGCTTAGCGCTCATTCCCAATTGCTTGGATTGTTACTGGTTAATGAATTTCTTGTAATTTTGTTGAATAAAAATATGTTTAAACCAATTGGACTTTTGGAATTAAAGTTTCTATTTTATTAAATCAATCATGGTTAAATCCAGATTTTAATCCTGGATGAAAAGATTAAATACTGGATCAAACTAAGATTGATTTAATGAAATGAACCTGTACATCTTTGCATTCACATTGTAGCCAAGAGTATGTATTGACTAATCCTTGAAGTTTGGATCAAACATTGAGCCAAGGAATAAGTAGTTTAGGGCCCAAACCACATTGATTATAATTTGGGGATTAAAGTTAGGATCAGATCATTTTCTTTTTGGTGAATATGGCCACAGGGGATCAGGGAAGCATATATCCATGAAGACAGAGAGTCACTGTTTTTTTCCAGTTTTTTTCTTCCTTCGGTTCCTGATTGAGTCATAACTTTCTCTGACACATGTTCTGAGCAGTTACCCACTGAGGACCCTTTAATTTAGTTGGGCTAATACAGCCTATGTCAAAATTCTACAGAAGAATGTGCAATATGGACAATAGTACTTCTGTATGTTTGTAGCTTAGACAGTGACAGGTTAGCTTATGGAGAGCAAAGAGTTCAGACTGCAGAATATGGTAATGACTAACAGGAAGTGGTTCTGGGCAAAAAGGCACAAATACAATAATGAAATATCCCAGTTCCTCTACAAGCAGCCAATCAGCTCACTGTCTACATAGTAGTATCACTATATGTGGGTTCTATTAAAATGCATAATAATGTCAAATGTTATATTATGTGAAAGTGGAAAAAAAAGTCCAGTTTACTCCCTGTTGTGCAGCAGAGACTTTTGTCAACTGTGTTCTTACGCAGTGTCAACACATAGTCCTTCAGTAGGACATAATACTTGTAGAAGGGCTCACAATTAGTAATATGTGTGTATAGTCCACTGAAGACACAACTCAAGACACAAACATCCCACCAGGTTCACTGGTCATAAACACAGTGAAGAAACTACGAGGTTTTGTTGCTACTGGTTATTGGTGGCAGGTTAGCCATGACTATGGCCTCTGTATCCAGAAAAGTCATTAAGCAGGCAAATGCTTTCACAGCTTCTCCTTCCTCCACCATAATAATTTAAATTCACTGTAATTGCCACAGGAGTGACAACCATATATGTAGACTGAAATATGTATTGGAAATGTGACTTGCACATTTGCACAATTGCTGTTGAGGTCCTGTGCTGCAACATCATTGCAGTGACTAAACAAGCCCAGGTTTACACCCATAGACCTCAATGAGGCCATGACAGGTTTTTACTCCATGAAAACCTGTAAGATTCAAATCTTTTGAATCAAGTTTTACTGTGGTAACCAACCTGGTCATCCACTGGCAGTTGGCGGCTGTCCAATCACAACCTTCACAAAACTGGTCAACTGTCTCATAACAACTTGTGCATTAACCACAGTGGTCACTTGCCCTGATTATAGTCACTTTAATAGCTTAACTTGCCCTGATTATGGTCACTTTAATAGCTTAGGTCTTAAAACTCCGGTCAACATATTTGAACAATGATATTAGTCGTGAGAAGTTTGATATTCCTAGAGACAAATTTTTTTAGGCACATGTCGATAAAATATTAAGTCTTTCAATGCCAACTGTGACTAAAGTCGAACTACTTAAGACGAACTGGTCTCTATTACAATAAGGATCATGTTAGATTCATATTCCTTGTGAAAAGACCTTTCATTCAAATACCAGCAAGTCTGCTGTTCCAGAGAATATAATAGTCTGGGTCTATGTGCCCAAAACTTGCCAATGAAAGCTGTTGACTCATTCCAAAATGTGGCACTGAAAGAGGTGAATAGCATGAAGCTCAAAACAACGGGAATGAAACGTATGATCTGAACCTGCTGACTAAAGTAGCCTTTGATGTAGAAGCATGTGAACCAACTGAATTTTTTCCTTCTGGAGTCTTAACATATAGGATTGTGAGATACTATCAGTACATTGGAGAGATTACCTCCTAAAATTTGGCCTTTGGTTTTAAGTATATGTTCTCAATGGCATTCTTGTGTCCCTGAACCTTATGGATCACTTTCTTGCCAAGTCGGCCACAGATTCTGACAAGGAGTTCGGACACTTCACACACAGTGATGACTGAAACACCCACCCACAAGCCCAGTGTGCCTCCGATGTCCGAGAACAAGTTCTGGATGGCATAGGACTGCCTCTGATCGATTCGCATGATGGTCAAATCATGCAGATAAACATTGATTCGCAGGAAGTTTTTACGAATGAGTCCAAGAGTGACAAGTTCCGAGATGTTGTACTGCTGAAGATTCTGATAGGACTTGATATTGGGGAATCCCTGATGACCAAGGACATATGTTTGATAAAAGCTTTCTTGGACAAAGTCAAGTGGCCAGTATGAGTAGGAGACATCAGTCTGGTACTCATATGCATTGCAGGAAGGAAAACACTGGCAGCGTTCTTTGAGGTCCAGACTCACGGAAAACTCCCGCAACTTTTCATTCTCACAGGTAATGTTGCTGAAAAAGTACTCAATGTTCTTGCTGTCAAAGTAACCACAGTAGGCACAGTATGAAAGATTCAGCGAGTTTTTCTCTGGGACTGGTAGGTAGGATGATACACAGCCACACTTGTCCATGATGTATCTTTGTTGACACAGGCTTAAGCAAGCCCCAGAGGAGTACACGTACTTTTCACTGCCATACATCAGGTCCTCTATGCAATGGCCATAGGGATCGTCCAACCTCTTCCTGTGAGTGACCCGGATCCCGATGGATGAGGAGAACCCAGGAGGCACATCGATGCCATCATCCACTGGAGTGGGCCTGGTATTTGGTGGATGGATGGTGATTCTGGCACCAGCTGCATTTCCAACTTTAGAGAAGGTTAGATAGGATCCATTGTGCATGAGATCTCCGCTGTCGCTCTCCAAGTACAATATCAATGAAAGGCCTTCCTCAGGACCAACGGTCCGAGCCACCAGCTTCTCCTTGGATAAATTTCCACCATTGAATGTGTAACAATTGAAGTAGTTGGGATCCTGGAAAGTTGTGAAATTATCCTCAGTACAGTATTTTGTTCCGAAAGAGCAACTCGCGAAAAGATCAAATGCTTGGTGGCCAACCAGCAGTGCCTCACTGCCGATATTTTCAAAAAAGCCAACAGGTTGCTTGAGTCGGTTGGAAAGCAGCTCCATTTGATAGCTGTACGTGTAATTCAGTTGCCTTGCCATATCTTTAAAATAGTGTGTTGTTATGTTCTCCCACAAGTAGAACTTGGTTGAGGGATCATTCAGGAACTTAGTGCGAGCAGAGAGTGATATTGGTTGAATATTACAGATGGAAACAGAGGGAAAATCCACTGAAGTCAGCTCCACTTTGGAAACTTGCTCTGTCTGAAAGGAAAAATATTGAGCCACCAATATGCTGATGTGAGCTATGTTAGAAACAAGTGCGAAAAAAGTCAACACTAGCCAAAACACTCGCATTTTGTCACTCTTTTCAGTGACAAGATGCCCAACACCATGAGCACTGGTGTTCTGACAGAACTGAAGGGCAATGTCCTTCGTATGTGCCCCCAAACTGTCGCTCTCATTACAGTTTTGCTTCTCATCAGTTCTGCTTGTATCCTCAGTTTTACTTTCGTACGTAAAAATTTGCCTTCCATAGACGTCTCTTTGTGAGTCTCCTTTGTAGTTGAGTACACGTTCATTGTAATATTTTATTCGATTCAGTTGAGAATCATTGTATTCTGTCATAATTACTGGTTGTTTCTGTTCAGCATCTGGTTCAAAAACAGTGTGTGCTTGTAACTGCAGACAGACAAAAATGCTATGTTACACCAATGTCCAAATTGTCAGAAACATAACTTTTGGTAGTTTTCTTTGCAGGCTTATCAGTTAACTTATCAAAATAATGCTATGATGCTGGATGCAGCTACCATATCCATCACAAGAAGCTTATCTTTTGTGTGATTTTGTGAATGATTTATCCAAGTAAAGATCCAAACAGACTTTAGTACATTCAATTGTGACACATGACCAATGTTGGTAGTTGCCTTCCTATCCCTGGAATGTCATCAACAGAGAAGATAGCAATGTTTTTGTAGTTGGAAAGTCACAGAAGTCTGTCATCAGTCAGCACAAATAAGATGACATCCGTTATGCATATTTTGTGTAAATCCAAGGAGGTAGAATGACCTATATGAACATGTCGTGTTGCGTGTCCCTGTGAATCTTCTGTGCCAAGATAAAAAGGAGGAAGTCAGGTAGCCACCACAAAGTGATAGGACGAAACATGGGCCGTTCTGTAGTCCAGTGTTATCATATGGCTTCTGGTTATGCCAGGTTACTCCCCATGCAAATCTGCTGGTTATAGGAAGAACCACATATCCTAGAACAACAGTGAGAAAATGGCACTGTGAATTTATAGAACCAGATGAGCAAGCCCACATTAAAAATATATTAGTGATGCATAGAAATATGTCTCGTTTGACAAAGCTGTAATGGGTGTGCATTCATGTCAAAATATGACTGATTCCACATCACATAAAAACTGATATGTCTGTGACCACTTTCAAAAGCAACAAACAGTAGATTGAATGTTTAAAAAATAAAACTGTACAATTTGCTGGTGATGAATAATTGTGTTTAGCAAACACACTGTGTTTGTGTATTACCCCAGCAACACCCTATATGGTGATCCGAGGACTAAGGCTGCCATTTAGTTTTGAGGCAGGTGGTGTGTTATTCTCATTTGCATCAGGTAAATTAAATTTACATTTTCGACGGCTGAAGAGCCATCAACCATCCCAAAGGGTGGCCATCTTTTATGCAAATTTCCACGGCAAAAGAACATTTTGATAGGATGGTGAATGTCACATCATAGATAGGTCTGGAAGAGGAAGGTGCGTGCAGCGAAGGAACTTAATGACTACATTGGGTTATTGGTGCCAACCCTCAAAATGCACCTGAAGTGTTCTCAGTGGACCTCATGAATGATTGTAAAGACATCCTTGTCGAAACAGTGAGGCCAATTTTGACTCCACCCTAGTTTGGTGAGGGTGTTGACTCAGTCCTTCTAATATTGACAGAAGTAGTTGAAGATTGTTCCTTGGTACTGTCAAGGAGCATGATCACTCTTCCAGGTGGGAAAGCTGCCATGTGTTGTCAGACTTTATGGACAGTACAGGGCCATGCTACGCACAAGCTTTGTCATTCTTTAACAGCAGTCACAATTCAATGTTCCACTTTATTATGCCTGAGCAAGGTGTGTTTCATCTATATAATGTATACTTAGTGTTTTCTTTCATCATGTTGCCTTGGTAAAACATTTCAGCTCAGCTGACTTGTCATTCAGATGAGCTTATATGTATATTATAATCCAGTGTGTGTTCTCTATGAGCAAGTAACATTGTAACTTCCTTTATGTAGTGGCCAGATCTTCATCAAACTTGGTGGAGATGTATGCTTGGTGTAACAAGTGTGCTCAGCAAGTCATGCTTTTGTATGTCCCCCCCCCCCCTTTCAAATTTAAGGACAATCTGTTGTGGATTCTGGTGGCCAGATTTTCATCAAATTAGGTAGAGATGTATGTCAGCTGGTTGTGTAACAAGTTTGTTCAAAATGTTGCCTTTTTGTCTTTTTTGATTTTTTTAGGAAAATTTATTCTTTACTCTTAATGCCAATTTCTTTAAAACTATATATGAACATGTCTGGCTCCCTTAGACTTAAAAAATTGTCCAACTTGTGGCACTGCAAATTTTTATGCCTCCCACTTTTATGTATTTATTTTTTGGTGAGGGGCATGATTTTCAGTCAGTCCATCCTTCCTTCTATATGTTCAGTCAGTGTTTGTAACCAGGATGTCTCAAAAATGCTTGAATAGATTTCTCTCATTGCCCCAATTTCACTGCTCTACCACCATTTGGTTGTGTTGTGTTTTCCTTTATATCTTCGTTTTTGACTTTTGATCTCTTAAACAATAAAGAATATTTAAATTAAATTATATAGTGGATGGTGGGATTTTTCGAGTCCCTGTCCGACTTCGAACACACCCAAAGACTTCTTTCCTTTGCTATGATAATATGTGTTTGACACCGGTGGACCTGTCTGTGTGGTGGTGCTTTGATTTAATTGGGCAGGGTGTTACATAGCATCCTGAAGCCTTTGTCTTATTTTTTTCTTTAGCATCAGACTCATGTCAGTTTAGTTGCCTACTTGTAAGTTTGCTCTTATTGAGAACCAGGCTTTCAAATCTGGGCTGTTCATATCATGATCATCACGGTCGACTGGAATATGTCTGCTTGTTGGAGGTTCGTATGATTGCACAATGAGGGCTACTTTGTGGGGTGCTAAGCTGTGCCACATAACCATTTGATTGGCAGCAGGCCATGTCACATGACAGCCGCTTGTCCGAAAGCAAACACACGCTGGTCCCTATTTTGGTAAGGGTGGCTATGTATTTTTCTCATTTTTGGTGCCTCATAACAGAGTTAGTGCTTTCAAATTTTGCCCAAGTGTACACTACAGATAAATCTTATCAAATTTTTTGGGGAAAATAATGTCTGAAAAATAGCCAAAATGGGTTGGACATTACCTAAAGACTTTATCCAGAAATGTCGAAGTTCATGGTCATGTGTCTCTTTGTACCTCCCCCCCCCCCCCATGCCATTTTCACCTAGTTTTTTAACAATAAATATTTAAAGCCATAAGCCTTCACATTGTGATAATGTACTCACACTAACCTGGGCTAGCTGATATTTTATACAGATTATTAACCTACTCATTGTAACATCTTTTTCAAACTTTGCATGGTTTAAACATCACAGCTGGCGTCATCTTTGGGGTTTTGTGCAGCTGACATCTTCATAAATGCTTATATTGTTTTTTGTATGCAGCCAATGTCTCCTTTATAAATGCTCAGATATTCAAATTTTGTATGGTTATTCTCTATCACTTAACAGTGTGTCATGAAGCAAGAATGGCCTTGAGCTATATAGGTCAACATTGCAGTAGACTTAATGTCTGGAGTCTATATATCCATCATAGATGCTCAGATCATCTTCAAACTTCGTTCCTTTTATTTTTTTCCCGTCATCATATGTTTAGATATATGTACATTGATCACCACATGCACATTCTCAGTTTATTATTTTTTTTGTATAGATACACATGATAAAGTTTGCTTTGTGTGAAAAATGTTTCATACGTAGTGGCTCTGCAGACTTTCACAGCACATACCTGTGGTGTTCAACTCATAGATTTAACTGATACTTAGTAGTATTTTACAGTAAAATGTTGTTTTTGCAGCCTGATGCCCATCTTTCACTGTGAGCTTGTATTGCTGCATGTGGTACCTGTAGGAACAGACAGCAACATTGTCAGCCGAGCTAAGAAACAGGTATGTCAAGGAATTCCTCATATAATGTGATAAATATAACTCCGTGAAAATAGCTGATGAAAACTCTTCATTTAGTAAGTGTCCATTCTTTCAGTTGTTTCCTTTTCTAACCCACCATCCACTCAAATCCTACTTGTAAACACCAAAATTGTTGGTTGCCCTTGGGACAAATGCATTGAAATTTTCATTTGTCTTGATGGGCATTTCACTTGTCTGGAGCTTGCAGTGGGGGGAGTTGATTTGCTTGTCCACAGTCGGCCATCTTTACATTGGTGGTAAGTCAAAGTGCAGCTGTTAAAGGAGTATGTTTTATCTGCAATACACAAGCCACTGATGTACGATGTACTTTACCGTTCTCTAATTAACGTGGAATGAGTTAACCCTTTGCCCTGTAGTACAACTAAGTCAACAGCTTTCCTTGGGGTAGGATGGATACAGAATAGGGTAATGGAGGTAGTTTCTGTCGCATCACCCTTTCACTAACCATGCACACCTGTCGTATCATTCAATATTTTGGTCTCATGCTGCATTCAGCAGCATAAACAAGCTCACAGGTGAGGTTGTTTAGACCTAGCAGCTCCTGTTATTTTGGCAAAATTTAACTTTTTTACCTTTTTTATTTCTCTGTCTATTTCTGTGTGCCACCATTTTGTTTTTAATGCGTCATTTGACCAGAAAGTGACAAATTTAGCGGGGAGCATCTGTTAATTATGTCTCCATGTTCAACATTGTTGTGTGTGTTGCGGACGTGATAACTCAAGAAAGATTTGACTTGGGAAGTTGAAATTTTTTGTGAAGATGTTCCCATATAAAACCTTGCTTGGGATTGCAGATGGGTGACCTTGACATATTTTTCAAGGTCACATAGGCATGTCATCTAAAATTGACACGGATGCAAAAACTCTGCAAAAATTTGACTTAGATGGTTGAAATTTTGCATGATTATATACCATGATATGGACTAGGTTGGAAATGTAGATGGGTATGACCTTGACCTATTTTCAAGGTCACATGGCCACTTTTTAAAAATCATTGCAGATGCACTCGAGAAAGGTTTGACTTGAAGAGGTTGACATCTTGTGTAATTATGTTTCTATGTAAGACTTTTGTAAGACCTTGCTTGTGACAGCAGATGTATGACCTTGACCTATTTTTCAAGGTGACGTGGGCATTTCATGAAAAATCCATGTGCGGACGCATTAACTCAAGAAAGATTTGACTTGGGAAGTTGAAATATTTTTCAAGGTCACATGGGCATGTCATCTAAAATTGACGCGGACGCAACAACTCTGCAAGGATTTGACTTAGGAGGTTGAAATTTTGCATGATTATGTACCATAATATGAACTAGGTTGGAATTGTAGATGGGTATGACCTTGACCTATTTTCAAGGTCACATGGCCACTTTTAAAAAATCATTGCATATGCACTCGAGAAAGGTTTGACTTAAAGAGGTTGACATTTTGTCTAATTATGTTTCTATGTAAGACTTTTGTAAGACCTTGCTTGTGACTGCAGATGTATGACATTGACCTATTTTTCAAGGTCACATGGATATTTTGTCTAAAATCAATGTGGACGTGATAACTCAAGAAAGATTTGACTTGGGAACTTGAAATTTATGTAAGACCTTGCTTGGGATTGCGGATGGGTGATCTTGACCTATTTTTCAAGGTCACATGGGCATGCATGTCATGTAAAATTGATAACTCAAGAAACATTTGACTTGGGAAGTTGAAATTTTATGTGAAGATGTTCCTACATAAGACCTTGCTTGGGATTGTAGATGGGTGACCTTGACCTTTTTCAAGGTCACATGGCCACTTTTTCAAAATCTTTGCAGGCACACTAGTGAAAGATTTGGCTTACAGAGATTGAAATTTTGTGTGATTATGTTTCTATGAAAGACTTGTAAGACCCTGCTTGTGACTGCAGATGTTTGACCTTGGCCTATTTTTTAAGGTCACATGGGCATTTCATCTAAAATCCATGCAGACATGATAACTCCACAAGGATTTGACTTAGGTTCGGAATATAGATGGGTGGCCTAGAGTGTACCTTCACCATATCTGAAGATCATTGGAATCGGTATGCCTATTTATAACAAGTAGCCCCTGACGCTAGCCAAATCCCCCGCCCACAGTAATCATGGTGGTAAATACACATGATGTATGAACTTTATTAATCAATTAATCAATGAAAGTAATTAGCCACGCAAAACAGTGCCTATGCACACCTACTACCTAAGGTCTACCCACCATAAAAAAATCAAAGGGCTGGCATCAATAATTTAGAAGATATGGCCCGGACAAAATTTGTATTGTATCTTGAGCTTGCTTAATGAACTTTGTTAATTAATTAATTAATGCAAGTAATTAGCCACAGAAAACAATGCCTATGCACACCTACTACCTAAGGTCTACCCACCATAAAAAATTCAAAGGGCTGGCATTAATAGTTTAGAAGATATGGCCCGGACAAAATTTGTCTTGCTTAACGAACTTTGTTAATTAATTAATTAATTAATTGATTAATTAATTAATGCAAGTAATTAGCCACACAAAACAATGCCTTTGCACACCTACTACCTAAGGTTTACCCACCATAAAAAATTCAAAGGGCTGGCATCAATAATTTAGAAGATATGGCCCGGACAAAATTTGTATTGTAGCTTGAGCTTGTTTAATGAACTTTGTTAATTAATTAATTAATGGAAGTAATTAGCCACAGAAAAAAATGCCTATGAACACCTACTACCTAAGGTCTACCCACCATAAAAAATTCAAAGGGCTAGCATTAATAGTTTAGAAGATATGGCCCGGACAAAATTTGTCTTGCTTAATGAACCTTGTTAATTAATTAATTAATTAATTAAGCAAGTAATTAGCCACACAAAACAATGCCTATGCACACCTACTACCTAAGGTCTACCCACCATAAAAATTCGAAGAGGTAGCATTAATAATGTAGAAGATCTGGGCCGGACAAAATTTGTTTCAGACGGACGGAAGGACGGACAGACACACGGACGGTGCCCATTACCAAATCCCCTCCCCCACTTCGTGGGCGGGGGATAAAAATAAGGGTGACAAAAGTAAGGGTGCATGGAGAGACATTTGATTTTCTGTCGGAAAATCAGCCTGTTCTAGTTCTAACTTGTTTTTCTTACTGCTGGAGGCAGTTTGCAGTCACCTTGAATTTATAGCACTATAAGCATGTCAGGGTGAGTTGTAATGGAAGAAGTGATGTTGAGTAGCTCCTAATAAAGACATTTACAATATAAAAAAGTTAATTCTCGAATGTGAGGAACTGGAGAGCAAAATATGATGCGGCCTTCATTCAATTCCAACATGGCAGGTATGCTCCTTGAACAATTCCAACATGTAAATTTCAAGCTGGTCACCTGTCAAAATAATCCATTGTTATATTCTCTTGAAACACATAAACTGTCATACCTAGGTATATTTCACAGTTTTCCAAAAACTTTGACACAAATAAAAGCGTATGTTTGCTTTTTGTCCGTATAGACCTGCTGACCAAAAACTGTCTCCGCTTGCCGAAAATTGCTGTTTTGCGCCCTGTAGAGTGTCATGATTCATACCAAGCAGGAACACTACATGGGACATGTATCAGTACTCTAACAAATTCGTACTACCACTGTGAAGTCACACCCTGAAAATATTTATCAATGCTTCAGGAACTGTGAAGGTATTGATTGATTTATGCTTAAGTGACCAAAAATTGCCTCCACTACCCTGAGCACCCGTCCTACCCCAAGAAAAGCTGTTGACCATGACATGCTTTTCTGATAGAGCTTGTCTAAAATTCTTGATAAAAAACCAGGCAAGACCAGTGGCGAGAGATGCCTATAGCAGCGCAGTCCCGACCGGTTTCGTTCTCTGTGAACTAATAGGGGACATTTGAAAACACTTTTGCGTCGCTCGCTTATATAGCAAGGAGGCAACGTTGCTACGGGCCTTGAGGCAACGTCACAAATACAGCGCCTTGGCGTCGAACTGATCTACCGGTCTAACTGCCGTCTTGGCAGGTTAGAGTGACGTGCATTAGCTATGGCACGTCCTGCAAGGTTTGACGTATCCATTCTGAATGACCACTAGTTTGACCCTGGGGGTCAACCCTATGCCTCAGTATCAGCAGCACTGCTGTCAGATAGAGGATTATGTCCATCAATTGTGGATATTAATAATTAATAGCAAGGAAAAGCTTCAAAGTGTTTTCTGTGCAAACAGGTCAGTTGTGCACTATGTCATGTGTGGGTAGATAGGGGTAGAACTAAAAATTTTGCATAAGACTCGGCAAGAGACCCTATCTACCCATGACATTGAGGCCAAACGGTTCTGTGGTGCATAGTTGATGGATCCAGTGATTTTCCCTCTCTAGTCTGAGTGTCTCTGTTTGAGACATGTCAGGTGGTGTTCTAATATGTTCCAGTATTTGGATCCTTACATGGATGCCACTGTGATCAGGTGGACTGAAGTGTCTGCCCAATGGTTGAGTTACATCTTTGTTCTTGATGTAATAAAAATGTTCTCTCAACCTGTCCATCAGGGGGTGCTTTGTTTGCCCTAAATACTGCTTGTTGCAATGCAAACAAGTGATGAGATAGACTAGGTTGTTGTGCTTGCAGGTACCTCCTCTTGGTGTATTATTTTGTCTAAAATTCTCACTCAGATTCTTTTACATTCACACTAAAAAATTATTGAAAATCATTGAAGCAGACGACATTTAGCCTGCAGTCAGTCTTGTCTGGTTGGAGGCTGGAGTGAGAAAGGGTTAAAGATGAGCATGAAGGCATGGCAGACCAGCTATATAGTCACCTGTCTCCACACCACACTTTTGAAGCACACCAAACCATTGGCTTTCAAAACGGTCACACATGACAGGTGAAAGTTATAAAGAAAGCAGCATCTCCAAAGAAGGGAGTCCTGGTATAGGAGGGGGGCTCTCAAACAGGAGCTGTTGTAATGCCCGCCTGCCACCCTCTGTGAATTATAAACATGATTTGATGTCAACAATGGCTGGATGCAGTAGGCTTTATATAGAAATTCCATTTAATGCCAATGGCCTATCTATCAGAAGTAATGAAATAAAGGTCCTGTTTGATTTCTTGTCTGTTTCTCTTGGACAGAAGCTCTTTGTGGTTAACGCTTTAATGTGGTAAATTCACCTAATTGCACTGTATTTTGGCATAGGTTTCATAGGAACTATAGTAAAATTTAAAATGGAAAAACAGTGAATATTTATACGTATGAAAATAATCGATCGAACATTTAACAAAATGTCAATGAAAATTGTAGTCTCTGTATACTTACAACTATATCACATTTCTCATTGCTGTATCATGTTTCTCACTGCTGTATCACATTTCTCACTGCTGTATCATGTCTCTCCTCGCTGTATCATGTTACTCACTCCTGCATCATGTTTCTCACTGCTGTATCATGAATCTCACCACTGTATCATGTTTCTCACTACTGTATCACGTTTCTCACTCCTGCATCATGTTTCTCACTGCTGCTTCATGAATCTCACCACTGTATCATGTTTCTCACTACTGTATCACGTTTCTCACTGCTGTATCACATTTCTCACTGCTGTATTATGTTTCTCAATACAACAATAAAGCAGATTGACATCTGTTTGATTTCTCATCTGTATGTGTGTTCAACAGAAATCTGCGTGCCTGTCAACTGAAGTACATGTTAGTCAGTCAGGCAGGTACGTAGCTGTGAAGCTGGTTCAGTTGGTCCAGGAGCACTACGACTTGGCCTCCACATCCATCACTGGTATCCCCATGAAGGTAAGCCACCTTACTCTCTACATCATGTGTACCACTCCAGGTATATGTATTATGTACTTAGACCTGTGTCAAGAACACTCAGCTTGCCTGTCTGACCTGGCCTGCATATCACCAGCATCACATGAAGGTTTGTAGCTTTTGGTACAGTGAAAACTCATTATAATGATACCATCTGTTCCCTATGAAATGTGTCGGATAACTGAATATGTCAGGTAAATGAGGCAAATAACAAAGAAAATAAACCTTTTCCCATGAAAATGTGTCATTACTCTGAATATGTCAGATATCTGAGTGTCGTTATAATGAGGTTTCACTGTACATGCGATCTGTTTTTTTAACTGCCTGTATGGTTTCCTGAATGTGAAACAATGCCTTATTTCTTCTTTTATCACTGATATCTCTAAAATGAAAAAAGGCACAGGAATTTGCTTTGAAATCCAGGAAGTTTTATTTTATTCTGTGTGGCACTGCCATAGTATCTGTCATGAAAGACTGCACCTTAGACATGCAAAGGTGGTCAAATAGGCAAAATAAAATCACAGGTAAATTTAACTCTTTCAGTGCCAACTGCAACTAAAGTTGAACTACTTAACATGAACTGCTCTGAATTATAATAAGGGTGCCAGAAACAGGTTCCTCGCAAAAGACTTTTCATTCAAGTAGCAGCATGCCTGTAGTTATCTAGAATATAATAGTCCAGATCAACAGTTTTCCTCAGTGCACTTTGGGCACATTGTGCCGAATACCTGGCCTGAGCAAAGCTTTTGACCCGGTCCAAAATATGCCTCTGAAAGAGTTGAAGGGAACTGTTTTAAAGTTATTACTGGGTGATCCATGACACATGCATAATAACACTTCAAGGGTATATGAAAGTAAAAGGACGTCTGTCTCAATTTTAACATGGAACTGTTAAAATGTGACAAGTTGTGATGACAGCTCCATTATAACAATCATGGCACCACTTTCAGATATACAATATACCTGCAGTATGGAGTTACTCAATTTGGCAGCTCAGTATTTCAACAGTTAACTGTTGAATATATGCAGAGACTTCAACCCTTCCCACTTGGGTGGAAGATCTCCCACATTCTCGTCATGAAAATCATTCAAATTTTACAACCTCCCGCCAGATTGACAATGCTCCCCATAGTATAAAGTGAATGGGGTTCCCACTGAGAGCAGCTGTTTTCATAATCATCTCCCATTTGCTGGGTCCTACAGGTTGGAGTCTTGCACATACATGTATGGTCCCTATATCTCAGCAGTGCTAGAAATAAGGAAAAATTTTCACTTGACCGCCAACCAAGTGGAGTCTTATTCTAATTGAACTGTATGTAAATTTTGGACAAGTGCATTGGCAACTTTACTTGTCCGTCACAAGTTTCACTTAGTACGGACAAGTGGATAAGCCCTATTTCTAGCCCTGCTCAGTGCCATGGAAATATATAGTTATGTTTTTTTGCCATAATAGGTAACAGAACCAACTAACATTGATTTGTAGACAGCTCAACATGTCAGGAAGAGTCTTGCTCAATCCTCTGTTTACATTACAGGAGGAGCAGAACGCCAGCTCTTCTGCCAACTATGATGTAGAGATTTTGCATCCATCAGAAGCACATGTCGAGTTGCTTAAATCAGGTACTAGTATTCTGTCATTTTTCACCTGTCCAAGTTAAATTTCAGAGATGATCCTGACTGTGTACATGTGGAAAAATATCATATTGAAATTTGTTTCTCGAAGGTGAAGATCAAACAATGCTTGAACTAGATTAACCCTTTGCTGATTGGAATAAGACTGAGTCAATAGATTTCCTGGCTATGTATTGGGCACAATGTACACAGCCCAAGCCAAAGAAAGCTATTGCTATGGGGCACACTATAATGATGGGGTTTACCATGGAATATAAGCAAGAGCATTAAAGCCGAGGCTACTTTACACTGCAGGTGCCTTTTGGGCAATAGACCCTTTTAGGACCCCAGAGGGCAACACTTGAGGGTGATCATTTGCATAGTGTTACTTATTTGCATAACAACGAATACCCTTTAAAGTTTTAGATTGGCAAAGAGCCAAATTTATGCAAATGAACACCGTCAACTGCTGTCCTCTGGGGACTTAAACCCCTCAATTGAAGCAGGAAAGGGTTAACTTGTGATCATTACTGTTTAACAGCATGTGTGTGCATGTTTTTTAAAATTCATTGGACTATGAAATACATGTATGGATATATTATAGATGATGATGATGATGATGATGATGATGATGATGATGATGATGATGATGATGATGATGATGATGATGATGATGATGATGATGATGATGATGATGATGATGATGATGATGATGATGATGATGATGATGATGATGATGGTTGTCTTAAAACCAGTCTGTACATAAATACACATACATCTGCAATAATCTAAACACAAACCTTGTACATGTATTGGTGCATGTTATTTGGTCACTTGATGGCACACCTGGACTTAATACACGTACAAGGACTGTCATCAAGTGACTTAACAGCCATATTTGTTGTGACTCATAGAATTCTTACATCATTAATAATGCATATTAAGATATGTAAGATATGTGGTAAGGGTTTGAATGATCATGCTTCCTCACTTTAGTTGTAATAACATAATACCACAGGGATGGCGCATGAGTTCTGTAAATTTCTGTGAATGGGTCACTTTTTTATGAAAGATGTAACTGGAAATTTAATATAAATATTTTGGTGAATTAATCACTTTATTTTGTAAATGATGTGCTTTGGAAATTAACATAGATGCTGTGAATTTTGTTGAAGGAACTTTTTATGTGGTAAATGTAATCTGAGAATATGAATACTTTACATATTTGTGAATGAGCCACTGTGTTATGTCATAATGTGGCCTATGGTCATGTTCTCTGGAACCATGATGTCATGAATATGGGGCGTATGAGCTACTTTTGTTATGGGGCCAATGTTCTTTGGAGCCATAATGATGTAAATTTTTGTGGGTGAATTTGTTTTTTATTTCATTCAGCTGATGGATATCATGAAACTTAAATGCTATAGATTTGGAAAATAATCCACTTTGTCACATGGCAAATGCAAAGTGGAATCATATACATGTACATTGTATAGTGTAACTTTTGGTAGACAATCAAGTCAGTTTGCTTCATGGCCAGTATATTCTTGAAAGCTGTTGACATTGTCTTGTATGTACAAGGAAGTACTCAGGGTTATCCCCGGGAAGACAGAGTCAACATTCTGACCCTGGGAAGACTGAGTCAACAGTTTAACCCTGAGAAGACTGAGTCAATAGCTTAACCCTGGGAAAACTGAGTCAACAGTTTAACCCTGGGAACACTGAGTCAACAGCTTGATCCTGGGAAGACTGAGTCAACAGTTTAACCCTGGGAACAGTGAGTCAACATCTTAACCCTGGGGAGACTGAGTCAACAGTTTAACCCTGAGAAGACTGAGTCAACAGCTTTACCCTGGGAAAACTGAGTCAACAGTTTAACCCTGGGAACACTGAGTCAACAGCTTGATCCTGGGAAGACTGAGTCAACAGTTTAACCCTGGGAACAGTGAGTCAACATCTTAACCCTGGGGAGACTGAGTCAACAGTTTAACCCTGAGAAGACGGAGTCAAAAGCTTGACCCTGGGAAAACTGAGTCAACAGTTTAACCCTGGGGAGACTGAGTCAACAGCTTAATCCTGGGAAGACTGAGTCAACAGTCTAACCCTGGGAACAGTGAGTCAACATCTTAACCCTGGGGAGACTGAGTCAACAGTTTAACCCTGGGGAGACTGAGTCAACAGCTTAATCCTGGGAAGACTGAGTCAACAGTCTAACCCTGGGAACAGTGAGTCAACATCTTAACCCTGGGGAGACTGAGTCAACAGCTTAACCCTGGGAACACTGAGTCAACAGCTTAACCCTGGGAAGACTGAGTCAAGAGCTTTCCCAGGAAAATCCAGGGTACAGTATACTCAGGGATGGCCTGGTAAAGCTGTTGACTGATTGACTATTTACCATGCTTAATGAAAAAGAAAAAAAGGAAAGAACAAACGTGTATGACACTTTCTGGTCATTTTCAATTGGGAAAACATTGCATCCCATACACAGAGTCTGGAGTATTACATGTGGCCATGCAGAGAGTGCTACACAAACATGTGTACTATTTTGAGAGCCATTCATACATTTGCAATTTTTTTTCCATTGGTACATAAAATTGGCAGAAGGTATTTTCAACCATCCAGCTCTCAGTCCACCCTAATATCACTGCAATATGTCATAAAGTATTGACACAGCATCGTGATGAACCAGTGGCCTATAGGAAATCAGCTCCTTCTGATGAGCTTTGGACTTTTATGAATATTTATTCCATGTTTGAGGGTGTATTATCATTTTCTAGAGTGAAATTCAAAAGTAGCAGCTCACTGCAGATCACATGACCTAAGCATTGCTACCACTAAATTGTGACGTGCCTGCATCAGTGACATAGTGCATTAACATGTAGACAAAATCCAATGTGTGTGAGACATGTTTGATTATACATCACATGACGTTGAATAACTATAACAAATGTAAACAAACATGACACACCAAGCTGGCATTGAAAGTAGGCCTGGGGCACATTTTTTTTTTTTTCATGAATACCTAATTAAACATGGAATAGAGAAAATCTTACATGGCTGGAAAGTGAGTTACTATTTTTATCTCACGAGGGTTCTCACAAGTGACCTGCAGGTCATGAGTTTTTTTTCCCACCAACAACGATCCTTTGTGCGAGAAAAATAGTAACTCACTCTCAGCCATGTAAGATTCTCTATTTATTTGGAGATAGTCTGAGGGGTGCCCCGAGCAATGATATTAATATGATTTTTCATGAAGGATTTATTCCAACTTCACCAAATATTTATCAGAAAGGTGCCCTGTTATGAACCAGAAATTGCCAAGTGCCTGCCTCAGGTGTTTAGCTTTTCTGACTAAAGGTGGCAGAGCTTATAGTGTATGTATGTATGTATGTATGTATGTATGTATGTATGTATGTATGTATGTATGTATGTATGTATGTATGTATGTATGTATGTATGTATATGTATGTATGTATGTATGTATGTATATATATATATATATATATATATATATATATATATGTATATATGTGTGTGTGTGTGTGTGTGTGTGTGTGTGTGTGTGTGTGTATATATATATAAATGTGTGTGTGTGTGTTTTACTTCTACACAACAACTGGCTGGATTCTGTAAAAACTTGGTGAGAATGTGCCTTGAGGAGGTGCTGCTGTTGTCATTCCCTGGTGAATTTTTAAATTGTGTAAAGGTCAGTTGGAGCATATGTTAGCATAGTTATATAAAGAGAGATTATAGGAAGTGCATGTAGATCTAGTTGTCTTCAAAAGTATTGGCCAGAGCCTTTTCAAACTTTGTGAGAATGTACCTTGTGTGGGTCTCTACCAATTGTAATTTAAAGGTCATAGTTCATTGAATTTTGTTCATTTTTTATGAATATTTTTCTTTATTTTGTAACAAAACTTCAAAACAGTTTTTACTCTGGAACTGATTGGGCAGTTGCTGTAATAATGTATAGAAGTACTTCTGGGTACACAAGACATTATTTTATGCCACATTGGCACTGTAATTTTTTATGACTTTTTGTGTGTTTTAATAAGTTTTAGCGTACTTTCTCAAATAGAAAGCTGATTGCCAACTATAAAGATAATTTATTCCTAGCATTGAAAGAGTGAAGAAAAGAGTTGTTGTTTGCCTTTGGTCATCCGGACATTGCACTATATCTATAAAAAGAAACTTGCAATGTTTGTATGTGTCAAAATCATCTGAAGAGTATTTTTGAAATTACCAAGCTTACCCATATGTGGATCTTCACTTTTTGAATTACTATGAATAGTACATTTACATGATCATGTATACACAGATGTTTAACAAGTTGTTAACAGTACTTCTGGTACATGGGTGAAAAATAAAGAACACATGAATGAATGAATATGTATATATATATATATATATATATATATATATATATATATATATATATATATATATATATATGAAATAATGACTGGTCACATCAATACAGACTGTGAATGGATTTGATGCCTTGAAGCTGTGATTTACTGGCTAGCAATGACTGTACATAACTTGTGATGCTTTATTTATTTCTCCTATCGCTCCTTGCTGGGATTCCTGATGTTGCCCTAACCTACCTGGCGTGGGCAGGCTCTGCTCCTAAACCAGGTATAAGCAGCATGTCTTGCTTGTGTCTGTGGCTGTCCGTGGTCCAGTCAGTTGCCTGGCTGTCATATGCCTTTGTAATGGCTACATTGATAAAGGCACTAGGGACTGACAGACTGCCATAGGTCTTCGGTTCCCTGGTTGTTGTTGGCTAGGCAACTGAAGAGATAGGAGTTTGTATGTGTAACTTCATGGCTCATAACTGCCAGGTTGTCATGGTGATAAGTCTCTGTATATTTCAACTGAAATCTGTTATTGTTCTTTATGATTGCTATATTGTCAAAGGCCGTAATAATTTCTGGTCTGTTATGGGAATTTTTAGTGCCTGTCATTGGCCCGTAAACTGTCTGCCTGGTCTCTGACCCTTATCATTAGTTGTTTGACTGCACTTAGAGGTCATAATCAGCAGCCCTTGTAATAGTTGTCCAGATTTCATCACTTGTCTGGTGGCCATAGAATTTTTAGGTGGAATGACCCCAGATGGCAGCACTTGATGGTTTTTATTTGCATCAATTGAACTTTTTGTTTAGCCATGGATAGTAATTAAAGAGAGCCAAGGGTTAACATACGCTTCAGAGAGATTTGTTGTATTGCAAAGAAGTAATATTATCCAAATGATCACATTCAAGTGCTGTACTCTGGGGTTCTAAACGGGTATCTTGACAAGAAATCTCAGCCTTCCTTGGGTCACACAAATAAAGCCTAGTGCCCAGTAAACAGTATCTTTAAAGCTCTACTCTGCTTATATTTACCTTTGGACCCATAAAAGTGTGTGTGTGTGCATGTGTGTGTGCATGCGTGCGTGCGTGCGTGTGTGCATGTGCGTGTGTGTGTGTTCTTATTGATCATGGCATGAAGATTAAATGTACATCATGAAAAGAGGCACTTAAACTTTTTGTTACACAAACAGAGACTTTTGTGGAAGGTTAAATTTTTACATTTTGTGGGCCCTATTCCTTTAATATTTATGTTATGTCAGGGTCTTTGTAATTGCTCATTGGTTATTGGCTCATGTCCTATTATTTGTCACTGGCCTTACAAAACCCTGTTGTCATTGACCTATATCTTTGACAGACTGTTTTAATAGCTTGGCTGTCATTGGCTTCTGTGATTGCAAGGCTGCTGTTGACTTTTTTTATTGGCAGATCTTGTCCAGCAGATGATGTGTGCCTCTGTAAACATAATTTTACTGCCATAAGGTGGTCTAGCTGTACCCAAGGACAATCTGTCACCTGTCCCCTCTGGCTCCATAAAGTGAAAACTATTTACATAAACCCACACAGAAGTATACATGCTTAGAAAAGCCATGATCCATAGAATATAAAAACATTTAAACTATGACCCTTTGATTGAAATTGTTGCATAAAATTTGAGATAAGTTCTTAAGGTGGCACAGGTAAAGCTACTCACTTATGGGACTTTGTTCTTCCGAGTGGTCCCTGGCTTTGGTTTTTACATTTGGACCACTAAAACAAAAGAGATGTAGATTGTATTTGCATAGAAGAAATAGGGATGTTGCATGTTTTAGTGGTGAAAACGGGAGATTTGCAGAAGGGTTTGATTTGGAGATTTTTCGCATCTCATGGAAAAAATATTGAATGTAAAACCTTGAAAGTAAGTTGAATTAAACTTCATAGACATTCCGAGGACTGGTTTCTTTGAATTTTTTATATATTATTTCTTTATATGTTTTTTGGAGCTCTAAGCACTAGCAACTGTTTGTCATCAAGATTGTCCTCCAATATTGAATAAAAATTTTACTCTTACATGTATGGAAAAAATGAGCAAACCGTCACTGGGCATGTCTATGAGGTTTAATTCAACAAATTTTCAAGGTTTTATATTCAATTTTTTTTTCCATGAGACGCGAAAAATCTCCAAATTATACCCTTCTGCAAAACTCCTCTTTTTGCCACAAAAACATGCAACATCCAGATTTCTTTTTATGTAAATGCAATCTACACCTCTTGAACAAAAAAAAATATATATATACATGTAGTTTTAGTGGTCCAAATGTAAAAACAAAGGCCAGAGACCGCACGGAAGACCACAGTCCCATAAGTGAGTAGCTTTACTTGCGCCACCTTAATATGCTAAGATAAGTGCTAACTGTTTGCACACCATTACTACCAAGATATATATGGTGATAAAAACATCCCACAGATTTCTTTTACCTATATTTGTTTCCTGTGTTACTATGCCCACGTTCTGAATATTAGCAGATCGCAGCAGAACTCAACAAAGAATGACAACAATGATATAACTTTAACAATAGCAATATGTTAACAGTCAAAAGTCAGTACTAAGTAGGTAAATAAAATTGTACACTTAGCTAGGTATTTCAGTGGTAAAACAGCCTACAGCCTAAAGGTAAATCCTAATCCCTGGTGAGAGATTATCCACAGGTACTGTCCCGCAGTCCAAGCCTATGGCAGGTGCCAAATAGTCTGGTACAAATCCCACAGAGGTATGGTTTGGTTCCAATGTGGTACTCAAAGCACGGTGCTGATCCAAATCCCACAGAGGTGCAGTTTGGTTCCAATGTGCTACAATTAACACCAAATATACCAGTCCACTCAAAGACACTATCCACACTCCACAGGTACAATGTATAAATGGGTATCTCTTTGGCAATAACAGTGGCTCACAGTCCCACTGACTTGAAGTCACACAGCCTCTGCTAGATCTCAGAATTCTCCTCTCCCAGTCATGCAGGGAGCTACTTTATATACTTAGGCTTAGAAATCTCACCATTTTTCCAGAGTTTTCCAATTAGTCACACATCCCAGCTCACTGAAACCTGTGTGGACCACATATGAATGTAGGTCACTGTTCTAGTTTATTCCAATTGTTCACAAAATCATGAGAGTCACTCCAACAAAGCAGACCAACTCAGTGACTCTGCACACACTCAATGAGTACAATGACCTCTCCAAATCTAAACAAACATCACATCCATAACATCCAGATACAATCCCTTGAGAGTTCATGATGTTTAGGGCTCCGTAATTTCTAAAACAAAACATATAAAAAAATCTGTGAGACTTTGCTTAGGTCACAAGGCCAGTAAGCTTGCAAAGATTTTCTACTTTCCATATAAGTCTTACTTTAATTTGTAGTTTTACCTGCCAAAGAAGTTTTATACACAAGAATTATTATCAAAGCATCACCATGTAAGTGTTATTATATTGACTATAATTTATGGATCATGACTTTCCAAAAAATGGATATCGGTTACTTTGTACTGGTTCATGTTAATACTTTCACTTACTGAAAATTGATAATGGACGGATTCGTCAAAGACACAGTCAGACCATCTTAACTCTTTCAGTGCCAAGCACGACTAAAGTCTATCTACCTAAGTCAAACTAGTCTGAATTATCATAAGGATCCCAGATTCTTATTCCGCATTAAAAGACCATTCATTCAAGTACCACTATGCCTAAAGTTACAGAGAGAGCTTTTCTCGATGTCAAGACAAGTTGTTGACTCAGTCCAAAATTTGGCACTGAAAGAGTACAAAACATAATTATATATTTTGTTGAGTGAAAAATCATTATCTTTGCTTAAAAATTATGTACATAAGCAGTAGATTATCAACTTAAAAAATCTGTACAATATACACACTGTACATATCTGTCACACACCATGCATGATTGGCTGAGAAAACCTGAAACCCAGAAATGGGACAGAGTAACTTTCTCTCATTTTGCTATAATAAAGTATTTGGGGAGAAAGTGATAATGATGAATAGCAACAACAGCCAACTGAACTGAAGAATATTTATCAGGCAAGGGCTGCTTTTAAATGGTTGCACACAAAAACAAATAGAATGTGAATTGTGTATTGTGTATTGTGAATCGCATGGCACAGACATTGGTACTTAATCATAGTTATTTGCATCAGAAACTTTACAGTTGGCATGAACTGGAGATGCAGTCAAGATTTATTTATTTTTGTGCACATGTACATGGTAATATGTTTGACGTCAGTAGATCAAAGTATTGTTGGAGAAAGGTGTTTTGTGAGCTTCAGATGATTATGCTTATTTGGTCAGTGTGCATTGTTGTTAAGTGTAACTTAATCGGTGTGTTAAAAAAAAAAAAAACAAAGAGAAAGAAACTATGAAAATCCATCAGTCTTGAAACCAGAGAAAACAGAGTTCAGGACAAAATTGTGCTCTACAGACCAGCTTTTAGAGTTTGTGTCTGAATGTCAAGTTGTCTCAGAAGAAGTGTTTGAAATCTTGTGAAATGCTGAATATGTATGCATGTTGACAAATTAATTGAATGAAAGTATGTTGAGATCAAGTTTTTTTGTGGCAGCATATTATGCAGATTAAAGACAATCAAAACCCCAAAACCGATTAGACATGGCCGTCAAAATGCTTGTGTCCAATGATCTGGTACAGGGCTGTTCTACCTTGTCTTCAACTTGCATGAATCTAATTTTATGCATGAGCTTAAGGGGTGGTTCAACGTTTTCATCATACTCAAGGGAGCACTTTTTCATTACCTTCCCCCCCCCCCGAGAAAAAAGGGCTTTTAAGCATAAAAAAATGTACTTCCAGTCCAGTTGCCAATGAAAGAAACAAGAGTCATAAAAAGCAAAGCACAGTTTCTATTCTCATTTCAAATGACAGTGTACCAGCAAAGTTTATTTGGCTCTCAACAGTTTTGTTTCCAGTCCTTTTTTTTTTTCACTCCTCAGTGGTGGATCAATAGGTTATGTGTCATTAATTTATCATCATCTTTTTTACATTGTTAAAAGTGCACAGTACCATGGTCCCCTTCCCCCTTAGGTACTGTCTGTGCTTCTGTGAAAATGGATGAACCATCCCTACGTTAGCATGGGAAATATGCATGTGTGTCAGTTGTGTCATGCTGTGTAGGCATTGCAATAGATGTATGCATGCCATTGACGAAATTGCCTTCACTTTTGCAGAGCATGTGGAAGGACTTGTGGCACCATCTAAAGAGGTGCAATCCATGGACACAATCACACTGAAATGGTGTACTCCCAAATCGAGTGTCGTTGGTGAGTTGATACTTTCAGGACCTGTGGCTGTCATTCAATTCCCTTTCATGTGTGGCAAGATATGTTATATATACTGTTACAGTGGTACCTCTTTTGAGAGACCACCCCTACAGCGGGTCAAAATGTGGTCTTTCAAAATAGGTGGTCTTTCATTAGAGGTACAACAACATGGAAAAGATAGCGCAGTGTTCTGAGAGAGCGGTTTTAAAAAGATATGCGGTCTCTCATTAGAGGGGTCTCTCAAGAGAGGTACCACTGTATACATATACCACCATTTTCTCTAGTGGTTTGTGTAAAATGTTAAAGATTTTAGTATTTTATTCAAAATGTAGAAGGAAATTAACCGTGATATCCACTGGTTCGACTTTAACTTCCTCTTGATGTCAATTGCTATTCAGAGGTGGCAAAATACTTTTTAAAAAAAAAATTATCAGCTTTATTACCCTTTTCTTCACTGTAAAAGATCTAGAATAAACTTTCATTTATTTATTCATTTGTTCTTAAAGCAGTAATGAAATAAAGTTTGTATTCAAATAGATTTAATAAGGTATTATCTTAGATGTATTTTGATTTTTTAGATTAGAATTTGAAGATTTTAACATGCACACACATTCTTTGTGTAATAACTTTCATTTATTTCTTTCTTTCTTAAAGCAGTAATGAAATAAAGTTTGTATTCAAATAGATTTAATGAGGTATTATCTTAGATGTATTTTGATTTTTTTAGATTAGAATTTGAAGATTAAACATGCACACACATTCTTTGTGTAAACCTGAAAGGAATCCAAATAAGTATCAGTTTTGTCCAGTTTTAACCCAGGCTGTAATTACATGTAGCTGAGTCCCTGTTGTTTGCAGAGCTGCAGCAGTGCATTGGAACCTATCGCATTTCTCCTGTAGATGTCAACAGTCGACCGTCATCCTGCCTCACCAACTTTTTATTGAACGGTGAGACTTTGATTTGTTGAATTTTTGGCAGATGTTTTGCTTTGTTAAACAGAGATATGAGACCAGAAGTCTTGAGCTGGCATTTCATCAGATGTGTTTTGGCTGTTAATGGATCTCGTTAGAAACTGCCGGGGGAAACAAAGCAGGTCTTTGTTGCCACAGAACCCATGTCCTTGCTCACATGCACAATAGACTGTGTGGCGTATTTGGGTATGGTTACCATGTAAATAAGCTTTTTGAAACAATCAGTTTTCAACATGGATGAGTAGCTATGTGTTTTTCATCTGACGCACCATAACAGGTGCTTGCAGAAACAGTCTTACAGTTCCTGCCAAAGTAAAGATATGTTATCATGTTTGTTTTAGATTGTGCACAAGCATGCCAATATGGTGGTACCTGTTACTGGATGGGATGAATTTAGAATAATGAAAAACAAAGGAGTGAATGAGTGAGTGAGTGAGTGAGTGAGTGAGTGAGTGAGTGAGTGAGTGAGTGAGTGAGTGAGTGAGTGAGTGAGCGAGCGAGCGAGCGAGTGGGTGAGTGAGGGAGGGAGGGAGAGAACAGGCAAATGAATAAAAAAACAGCATTGACACAGCCATGGAACTAATTTTCATGTGGTATCAAGAGTGAATGGCTCAGTGGAGCACAGTTGGCAAATTCCGTGTTTCTCTCTCTCTCTCCAAGCATTCTAACTTGATGTGGTCAAGCATTGTAACTTGATGTGGTCAAGCAGTGTTGGTGTTACTCCAGCACATGGACTTGTACATCGCACCTGGTAGGGCAAAGTGTTTGCCAAAAGGTTGTTGGTCAGTTTTGTTCATTGTATAGCAAAGACATTCACATCAACTTGATATCTGTCTCATGGGACACTGGATTTGACCCACATACTGTGTGTTGCAGATATTACAAGTGAAAAGAAAAATTAGCTGTGACTGTCACAGCAGTTTTCATTTGTGGCTATATAATTCTTACCTGTTCTGTTACCTGATGACTTTTCCACTTAACTTCAAGGCAAAAAACGAAAAGCAAAAAAATATATAAATAAATTAAGTTAGAAAAATAAATAATTACCTGCCCCCCCAAAAAAAAAGAAAGAAAGAAAGAAGAGGAATGAAAATGCTCTTTTTGTTTAAATTTGCCAGCATTGTTGTCTTTTTATGTCAGAAATATGTAAGGTTCAATTTTGCAATTCAGGATTTGGGTCCTATTGTAACAGTAATAGAAAGACAAATGTTGATGAAAGAAGACACATGATGGGCCAAAATGCCTGACCGGTCTCATCCTTAAATCATTCCACCCTGATAGAAGACCAAGTCGACAGATTTCATTGGCATGCACCTAGAGCGTGCCAAGGAAAGCTGTTGACCGTGAGCATATAATTTGGAATGATCTTCCATGCAAGTTTCATCCAAAATTTTGAAAAATAATCCCTAAATTAGTAAAATACAATTAGCAGACGACATTTAGATAGTAGTGGGAAAAAGCTTCATTAGGGTGGAATGAGTTAACTGCACTCATCAGAGACTAGTGAGTTCTGTTCAACTCCAAAGTAAACCATAATACTATTGTCACTGTTTGCAAGCACTTAGTCTCTGTCTCAACTCTCTGCCCTGTGACTCAATGGAAACTGATTGCTGTCTTAGACATGTCAGCCTTTCAAAGGGCAGGATAATGTTGCCAAGAGTATAAACATTATAACTGTATTATGATGTCATCACATATCAGCTCCCAGTCTACTCAGTGTTGCCAACTCTTACGGAATTCCCGTAAGTTGTACGGAATATCAGGCTTCTACACAGTGAGCTTACGTCACACGGATCAAGAACAAAACCTCACGGATTTTACAAAAGATGCTACGAGAAAAAATTATAATTTAGCATATAATTGAAATGATGGATATAACGTCTTAGTTATATACAATAAGATCATATCAAGTAATTGTTATTGATAATTTGTTAACTTTGCTGGCTCTTAAATTAAAAAAAAATAGGAAGGAAAAATTTATTTTATATTATGGTATGACTTTCAAATTCTGCACAAGAAATGGCAAAGTTTTAACCTTGAAAAAAAACCTGCAAAACTTAAAATATAATGCACCAAATGGCTCCATTTCAGTTACACTTTCAAAAAATTCGCCTTTGACGGGGTGGGGGCCCTGTCCCCCTCCCGCACCCACCCCCCGGCTCGGTCGCTGCGCTCCCTCGCTGAATCTTACTGATTTACAACACTCTAGGGTTGGCAACACTGTCTACTGGACAGTTGGGCCGAACTGAATTAATATAATGCCGGTTGTAATAAGTAGGTGACACATTTGCTGGATTTGATTGATGGGCCACGTGTACTAGACAGGGCCAAAGAAGAATATGTGTTTGTGTCACCCTTGGGAGAGGAGAGTTTCTCCACTCAAATATCGATCATGTCTGGATCATAAACTCAAGTTGGTTATAACCTGTTATTTATGACAATATTGCTGTCTAATTGGATAGCTGAGGTAGGTTTGCAGCATTCTCAATGCAGATCATGAAGGTGATCTTCAAAGTGCTGTTTCTAAAGATGGAGGGACAGGAACAAAAAAGTAGGGCTGGACTAACCACTCAAGTTTTTTTTTTTTTCTACATTTGACGTGGAAGTATTCACAACACCAGTTGATTTTATAGTGTCCCCATTGCCATGCAGGCAATATAGACCTCACCAGGCACAGAAAATTATGACCACATTTTATTGGGTCCAACTGTAAATGATAGGCAAATATGTCTAGCTCCTGAAACATCTTGTGCCTAAGAATAAGAGAAGGTCAAACAAACCGGGTGAGGAGTCTGGATCATTTATTGGCACAGCTTTTAACCATTCACCTTGTGACATGTCATTAAATGGCAAGCTTTGTTTGCCCTGTTGCTCTCCTATTATAACAGACTGAAATTAAGTGAAAATGTTTGTGGTTTCTGACCTTTCCTGGGTAAAATTGCAAGGACTATTTCTCAAGAGGAGTTTTAGATTTGAAAAGAACTGAGGGTGAAATATGGCATGGTGGCCTGTCAGCAAGTTGAAGGTCATGTGTTTAACAATAAATTGCACCTAGTGCATGTGTGTGCATGGTTATGATACATTCTTGCTTTTAGCTCAGATGACTTGTCAGTCAGCTGAGGTTATGTGGTAGTTAGGGATCCATCGTCGGTCTGTCTCTTATCACCCACAATTCACATTTTCGACTTCTTCTCCAAAACCGCTGGCCAGATACACCTTAAATTTGGTGGGAATCTACCTTGCATGGGTCTCTACCAAGTGTGTTCATATGGTCATGGTCCTGTGATTTTTGGATTTTTTTATGATTTTTTTTTTGTTCATTTTTGGGCCAAATCTTAAAAAATCTCCGAAATCACTTGCCCAATTGTTTCAAAATTGCTTAGACTTCTGGTGACCCTGAAACTTCATTTTTTAAGGTGTTCACAAAATGACATTACTGTGAATCTCCAATTTTTAATGAATTTTCAATTTGGGTACTTACCAGTTACTGCATACAGTCCTGCTGATTATTGTGTAATTGAATTGGGATTGAAATGCTAATTCATCATTTTTACTTTTTCTCCAAAACCACTGTCCAGATTCACCTCAAACTTGGTGGGAGTGTACCTTGGGTGGGTCTTTACTACTGCAGCATGACCATTTATTCAAATGGTCACACTCCAATTATTTGCTTATTCTTTATGAATTTTTTGTTCTTTTTGGGGGGCAAATCTAAAAAAAAAAAAAAATCTCTGAAACCGCTCACCCAATTGCTTTGGTATATCACAGGAGCACCCCTAGGGACTCCTAGTTCTTAATTTGTTCACCGGGTGGCGCTGCAATTTTTTTTTCTATTTTTTGTGTGTTTTTGCAATTTTCCACTTCTCCACAACCATCAGTCAGATTAAGCTAAAACTTGGTGGATGTGTTCCTTGTGAAAAGGTCAATAAAAGTTGTTCACTAGGTGGCACTGCTGTGGACCAAGTAGCAATGTTCTTTTTAAAGTTCTTTTTAAATGTTTTTCAAATTTTCATGCTCCAGTAAAATTTATATTTTATTTGGTGTTTTCTTTAGGCAAGTCTTAGAATTACTTCTAAATATGATATGCACTCAGCTAAAGCTAAACGCTGGTCTATTCGGTTGCAACTTTGACTTTGTGAACAAGCTCAGGTCAGCTGAGAACAGGCTGTTCACACAGCCCTGTAGTTGAACTGATATAATAAAAGTATGGGTCTGCATTTCTACAAAGTGCAGTGCAATGTATGTCACAAGATTTTACTATTTTTTGCTTTATTTCATAGTGTTTATGTAAAGAGAATGGTACACCATTAAAAAGTGACAGAGGACTGGAAAGGTGCATCTCTTGACAGACTTGTTTTTGTTTTTGGTGTACATGTAGGTCGAGCAGTGATGCTGGAGGTACCAAAGAAGACTGGGACAAAGATGATGTCTCACATGCTGGCCAGTCATGGGGGTGAGATATATATACATGCCCTGGCCACCTCACGCATGGCGCTGGAGGACCCACCATCTATAAGTGAGGGTTGTGGGGGACGTGTCACAGACTACAGAATTACAGTGAGTCCATGGGTTACTTGGTTATGGAAAATGTATTAAATTATCTGTAACTACAATGAGGCAATATATCCATTCAGAAACATCGACATAGGCTCTTCATAGTTTGAAGATGGATGCCCACATTGAGGGTTGAGCAGGCAACATACAGTAAAGTGGCAAAAATTGCTGTTTTGCATTTGGAGTGTGGTGTTGTGATACCTAAGTATTTCAGCACTCCTGTGTGACTAGTGTCAAAGTTGTGAGTGACTCCTGTATAAATACATGTAGTCAAGGATTCTTGTATAAATATAGTGGAAAAGGTTCCTGTGTAAATACATGTAGCCAGGGACTCCTGTGTAAATATATGTAGAAAGGGTTCCTATGTAAATATATGCAGGCAAGGACTCCTTTGTAAATATATGTAGAAAGGGCTCCTATGTAAAATATATAGACAAGGACCCCTGTGTAAATATATAAAAGGACCCCTATGTAAAATGTGTAGTCAAGGACTCCTGTGTAAATATATAAAAGGACCCCTATGTAAAATGTGTAGACAAGGACTCCTGTGTAAATATATGTAGAAAAGGCTCTTGTGTAAATACATATGGGCAAGAACTCCTGTGTACATACATGTAGTCAAGGACTCCAGTGTAGATACATGTTGTCAAGGATACCTGTATAAATACATGTTGTCAAGGACTCCAGTGTAAATGTGTGAAGCCAAGGACTCCTGTGTAAATATATGTAAAAAGGGCTCTTGTGTAAATTACATATAGGCAAGGACTCTTGTGTCCATACATGTAGTCAAGGACTCCAGTGTAGATACATGTTGTCAAGGATACCTGTATAAATACATGTAGTCAAGAACTCCTCTGTAAATATATGTAGAAAGGGCTCCTGTATAGATACATGTAGTCAAGGACTATTGTGTAGATACTGGCGGTTAAGGTTAAGGACTCTTGTGTCAAGAAATTGGCACTTTTGTACAAACATACTACAACTTTGGTGAGAGTAACTAGGAAAATTGCATTGAAACAAACATTTCAGACTCTGGTGATATTAAATGGGAATTTGACTATTAATGTAGAATTTGTGTGATCTTTTTGGTGGGTGGGGACATTTTACTTGTTGAGTCACCCACTTTTAGCTGGAGTCTCCCACTTTCCAACCTAAATTTTTCCTATCTTGGACAATCCGCCCCATGCAAAATCTGTTTATTTCTTCTTTGTTGAATATAAATCTCCCCATGGGGGATAAAAGTGCCTATATTTTATTGTCAATTTCAATGGGTAGTGATAATGGAGGAAGGACTATGACGTGTATTTTAGGACTTTGGTGAGCTACAGAAAGAGAACCGACTGGCCCCAGCAGGACACGCCATTGAACAGATGGAAGAGTTACCTGTGGAACGAGGTAAGTATACAACATAGTATCAGTCATGTTGTCAAGTTAACTCATTCCATACTATGGTCACAGGCCTTGGTCAGTGGTTCTGGCACTGTCTGGCAAGTCATGCTGCAGCTGCCCTTGTGGCAGCTACAGCATGACTTGCCCGGCAGTGCCAGAACCACTGACTTAAGACTATAGGCATGTTGGTACTTGAATGAAAGTTCTTTTCATGAAGAATTTAAATATGCAATTGTCATCTTAAATCTAGGTAAATATACGGGAAAATCAGGGATTGGTATGGAATGAGTTAAGTCTCTAGCTGTAGCCATGTTAACATATTATGAACTGAATCATTTTCATCAGAGAAAAATTGTATTTGGAGATGATCCCTGATTATCAGGGCAGATTGTCCTTTGAATCATGTGCAGCATTAACCAGCAGTTAATGTTTGTGGTCTTTTGTTGGTGACTATATTTCCCAATGGGACAGGAGACATCATGGCAAATTAATGCAAGAATATTAAAAGCTGCATAGTTTTGTCGTGCGGAATGATGTTATTTCAAGCTGTGACTCTTGTTAATTGCAAAAGTAAACAGTTTGAACGTCTGTTTCAGCCAAGGCACAACTGGAGCGAATGACCAGATACTGGCCCCTCGTCATCAACGAGACCATCATCTTTAACATGCTGTCTGTGAGTACTTTACAGTACATATGTACATGTAATCGTGTGCCTGGAAACATTAATTACCTGAGGGCAGGTGTTAAATGATCCCTATTAACCAGTTATGCCCTTGTGTGGTTCAAGACTGCTTGTCTTAAAGCTCATAGTTGCATATACTCAGGCATTACACGCACCACTATGGATTTCACACCAATGTCCCAGCTGCTTACATGATCGAAAATGTAATGAAAATGGTAGATTTATTTCACAAATACATGTATGTATGAGATGCTAACAAAGGTGTTACATATGTATAGTCAAGATTTCATTCAGTTACAGAGTCTGCTACAGATGTGGCATACGTACAAATCATTGTGCTCTGTGTAAGCTCTGTATCTGTAATGCTCGTGGTGTTCAAATTTGTAATATAAGCAGCCAATCCCAACACAACTGCATGGAACACATAAAGTAAAATATGAAGACTGTCAAATGGAGGGTGGATAACATTATGGTGAAGGAAAGTTCCCCATTGTGTCAATGTCCATCTTTTTGTGTGCCACTGAATTAATTGCCCAATTTGTCATAAACTATGTAGAACTGAAGCTCCACTTGGTTCTAAGTTGCTTATCTTTTGTGCCAGTCAGTTTGTGATATGTAAACTGAGAGCATATTTTTGAATTAGGCACAAGTTCCTGTGGTAGTCTGTGTGTATTGTCTGCTAACTGCAACTAACGACGATGTATTGACACAAGGTAAAGGCACGCTGACTCGAAGATTATGTCATAAAGATTGAAAGTGAGTCCCGTGCCCTTTCAACACTTATCATCTTAACTCATTCCATACCAGTCCCTGATTTTTCCATATATTTATCTAGATTTAAGATGAAAATTGCATACTGTAAATTGCTTTATTTTCGCGTGTTTAAATTTTCACGGTTTTAGTATTTTTGACATTTCACTGTAGTTTTAAATTTCACTGTTTTGGAAATAATTCCCATTCTGACAATGTTAAAATACTATTTCGCTGTGTTATTATTTTCACGGTTTTGTGCCATCAGCGAAATAAGCGAAAATAAGAATACAGCGAAATTAAAGCAATTTACAGTATTTAATTTCTACATGAAAAGAGCTTTTGTTCAAGTACCAATATGCCTATAGTGGTTCTGGCACTGCCTGGCAAGTCATGCTGCAGCTGTCAGCTGCAGCATGACTTGCCAGGCAGTGCCAGAACTACTGACCAAGGCCTGTCACCATAGTATGGAATGAGTTAAACCAGCCAAACCTGACTGGCAGTCAAGTATCATGTGCTTCTGTGTTTTTGACTGATTTCAACAGTAATGATAAACTGTTTAATGAGAATTGTAGATGACACCTATCAAGAAAACATAACCTAGGTCAACAGCTTTCATTGGCATCGGTTGGTGCTTGGTGCCCAACTGACACCAAGGAAAGTTGTTAACTGAGTCTTAATTCAAGGGGAAAAGGGTTATTGATGCTGTGCAGTTTGTTATTGTAGCACTTGGATCCACTTCCATCATTGATTGTGAAAGAGAGGCTGGACGAGGAAGAGTTACTGGACTGCAAGAAGGCCATCTTGCACGTGGTGGGCATGGAGAACAAAAATGAGGCATTGCCAGTACCCACTGTAGGCTCTCGAGGCAAGGGGCCCAAACGGTAAGGCTCACTGGCAGATGATGGGACATTTCAAAGTTGTCATGCTTTAGGCTCCTCACCGGTTCCCCACTGAACAAGCATTTTGACCATAACAGTTTTCAAAAGATCGTGACACATCACTTTGGTTACTACACTGATTTTTTTATCAAAACAGGTATCATTCTCACAACCTGATTGAAAGCATAAGGAACTGTTGAATCTCCCTGTTACTGTACAAGAGCTAATTTCAAGTTTATTTAATATCTACACCATGGTTTATACATACTGGTTTAGCAAATTTGGATAAACATATACTTTACTGTTGCAGGACATATGTTAATCATGCTTGCAAAAGTTTTCCCTGCAATTTTGGTCTTCCACTAGCATCATGTAGAGTATTCAGAATTTATCCAAAATTGTTGATGCCAGCAAAATTAATATTGTTGAAAAATGAAGCAGATAAACTGAAAGATCACAGTGTAAGGATCGTTGTTCTTGCAAAGCCCTGTTGCTTTGCTCTCCCCATAACCCCCCCCCCCACTACACACACACACTTTAAAAGACACCAGGGTGACTCTGTACTTTCACTGATGTGAAGGTCAAAAGCTCAACAAGATGCTTCTTGTTTTTATTCCAGGGATGAACAGTATCGACAGATGTGGGCAGAGCTAGAGACCCTAGTTCGAGCACATGCCTCAACATCACCACAGCATCAGAAGGTTCTGGAATGCCTTTTAGACTGCAAGAGACCATCAGATGAAAAGGGCAGTAGCTCACCCAAAAAGCTGACAGCAGAGAAAGCTCATGTAAAAGAAGAAAAGATTAAGACACCAGATGTTGAAAATGCTTGGAAAGAGTTAGACAGGTTAGGAATGTGTAGTAAAATACTTGATTGGAGGAGTCTCTTTTTTGTATCCAAAACCACAGAAGAGAAGACATATTGTATTCAACCACCTCACATCAACCCCAGTATTATTATCCCTTAAAGCGCTGATTTAAGTCAACGGCTTTCCTCGGGACACTTTGTGTGCAATGCTCGCAGTGTCCTGAGGAAAGCTGTTGACTAGGAATAGTTTTTGTTTTAGACTAAGCTTGCTGGTATTTTAATGAAAGGTATCTTCATGAGGAGTTTGAATCCTTTAGCCATCATATGTTTAACGTACATGTAATGAGAAAATGACTATAGTCATGATTAGCACTTTAAGGGTTATTTATAAGGTACTATTTTATTTGCTGAAACTGAAAAAAATTTTAAGCAAAATTGAAAGAATGATTTTGTGTAAGCATTGTTTTAGATGTGTTACAGATAATAATAATAATAATAATAATAATAATAATAATAATAATAATAATAATAATAATAACAACAACAAAAACAACAACAACAACAATAATAATGACCAACTCACAGTGTGATACCCAAAATGCAACAAATATAACATGAATATAAAAACAAGTACCAAAAATATTTCTACAATTGTAAAATTGATTTTGTCATTACTGTTTGAATGGTTTTACTGGTTACATAAAAAAAGGAAAGATAAAAATGGCCCTGAAAGTAGTGTCCTGTATAAATGAAGTGCTGGATTGTATAATTCGTGAGACACTGCAATTTTTGTATGTCAACAGCAAATCAAATAAAAACATTACCTAAAAATGAAGGGTACATCTGTATTGAACACCTATGTGTTGTTTGAAGGGTAGTTTATAAATGATTTCATGACAAACTTCAGTGTATGAGATCATGTTCTTGATGGCTAGGTATCGTAAAAATGTGAAGCTTATGAAATTGTGTTCTTGATGTCCAGGTATCAACGTTTAACAGAACGAGAGAAGCAGGATCTGATGAAAATGGAACCCAAATCCACTGAGGGGCCTCCAGTGAAACGTGTCAAGCCTAGTAACACCCACAGCATAAATAAGTCCTCTGGTAATCCAAAACTGTTTCATACATGACTTACACCTCTATGGGACTATATACATGTACTATGAAATTACTACCATTTGTACATACATAGCTAGTTTAATATGCCTTCAACACTAGGACTCGGATTCTTTACTTTTAGATACTCTTTATTTTGTGCAGTGCACACCAATGCAACATTCTATCCTATGTTGTGGATACCTTATGACATACTTCACATACAGATGATCTGATGGAATGAGTCAGACAGTCCAGTGAGCATTTTGTGCAAATGGTAAATTTTTCCAAAAAAAAATTTTGAATTTGAAGCCACGTTATGTTTTCATTTCTTGAGCTTCTTGGGGGTTAAATCATTGAGTTGATGTATTGTTGTTTATGTCCTTTAATGAAAGAGTGTAGCTTCCTTATGCGTCATATGCTGCACGTAAGATATTAACCGTGTACTCTGGATATTTGCAACTATCAGTCATGTTTTTATGTCCGTTGCAGGACCTCAGTCCTTATTGTCTCTATGGACAAGTCGCATGAGCTCATTGCACAGTCAGCGGCATGCTGAGTTTGCTGGACGTCTAGAGAGCTCTGGTAGCCAAGCTGAACTCTACATTCACTTAAAGGAAGAAAATGGAGGGTGGGTTTTCACTATTATGTATGTTTTATATGGATGTTGTTGATTTCTTCAAAGTAATACTCATTTATACCATCCTAGGTAGGCTCACATGCATGTGTGTTTTGTGCAGATATATTGTGAAATGAACCTGCCTATTTAATACTGAGGTGCTGTTCCTATTTGTGGTCCTGTGCATGACCTGTCTGTGTATTGGTGCTTGCAAACTCATTGTACTCTTGTTATAAATGTACAAGATGCCCTCATATAGGCTGGTGAGCTTGTCGGCCAATTGTTTTTTTTTTTTTGCCAATAAAATATGTTTAAACCAATATTGAAGTAAAATTTGGATCTAAATATCTTGCATAATAGGTTCCATTTTCATAACTTGAAAACACAAGCAAAAACAACGATTACAAAATTTTGTGAGCTCACTGGACAAACACAAGACAGGAGTGTATAGTTCTGTGCTACTTCAAGGTGTGGAAGTGGACTGCATGCTGACTATAGACATTTTCTTTGCATTTTTTGTCAATGAATCATATATCTTTCCTTTGATTTCTGTTTCTTGTCTTTTTTTACGTGGATTAGAGATAATGTAACATAGGGAAAAATATGAAAAATGGTAAACACTCTGGTATATGGATTTTTTTCAAACCACATACACATGTACATGTATGCAGGTTGAAAAGGTAGATCTTCTACATGTTGATATTTTAACAATCCATTTCTTGTTTTGCAGGGAACAAGGACCAGAATCTGCTCCAAAGACCAACAATAAGAAATCATAAAAACTGTGACCTCTGTAGGTTTCACATTGATAACAGTGAAATTGTGCACACACAACAAGCAGTGAAACGTTAGTATATGACAGATACATGTACAATTAAGTGAAGTTTACATCATAAAAATCCTCTTGACAAGAGTCCATGCAAATTAAAGCTTCTTTTTAAGCGTTTGTCAATACCACTGCCAGGAGTTACTGAATGTGAAGGTGATGGACCTGTCCAGTGTAGGTCAATGATGGACCTGTCCAGTGTAGGTCAATGATGGACCTGTCCAGTGTAGGTCATAATACATCCATAGCATTTGCAGTTCAGCCAAAACTTGAAGAACATGTCTGTCATATATTGAGAAAAAAATTGACGTTTTGTTATGGTGGATACAGAGACTTGATTGGAGTATCTGTACTGTTGTCAGATGACAGGCTGGGATGTATGGAAGGCAGTGTTTCTGATTGTGGACTTTGCAGTGATAAGCCATATGGATATACTTGGTGGATTCAGCAGTGATAAACTACTTGAATGTGGTTATAAATTTTTTTTCTCTACGACACTTAAAAATATATTTTCTCACTAGCACATTTGTCACTAAAATGGCATTGGCCATATATGCCATGGTACAATTTTGTATGTTTCTGGGAGATAAGTGAATAAACAGCTCTTTACACTGTATTGAAATATTTTTTGTCTGTTTACTGTTAAAAAAAGAGATGTGATACTGTGTTTATCCTATTAAGTGCATGGTGTGGCTAGAAGAAAAAAAATAACATTCGCTGGAAACAAATGAAGACTAAAATTGGGCATGAAAATATCCATAATCTATACATGTGCTTTCATCAGTGATGATCAGGGGTTTTTACTCTGGGAATGATGGATGAGCTCCTATGTGGGAATATGTATTCAATCGATCAATATGGTTTTCGATATTTGTTGTAAGTGACTGTGTATAGTTTCTAATACATACTAGTCTAGCACAAGAAGTTACTTAAACATGTATCCAGGTACAATATCGGCACAGTAGGACCTGATCAGGTAAGACAATCAGGTCATTGAATTAGACTTTGCCTGGAGTAGCTTGCATTTGCCAGTCAGGCCAATTTTATAGTAAATATGTATATAAAGGTGTTTTTTGCACATGCGATATTTAGTTGTAATATTTTCTAAGAACATTCAAATGATGGTGTGAACTCTTACATTCTTCACAATACTCTCACAGTATTTCTGTTTGCTCTATCTGTAATACTACCAATAATAGGCCCTACATTATAATGCAAAGGTAAAATTTGCTACAATGATTTAAAAAATATTTGTAAACTACTCGTCAAATGTACCTGTGTTTTGGTGCATGGTTGAATATAATCACAACTTTTCTGATTAGATGTAGTTCACAGAGCGCATGCCTCTGTCAGTTTTGCTCAAGTACTGTATTTATGTAATAGTTGACATTTGCCTAGTCTTGAAGTAATGGTATATTTCATTAGACCATCTTTCTGTAGAGACCTACTATACATTTGTCTCTATTTATGTCGTATGTACCTGTCACAAAGAGACATCTGTCATCACATGACCATTTATGGCTGGCAGAAGAAATTAAGTGTGTCCTGAAGTTTTTGAACAAAAGTCTCTGACAAAAGTAGGCAGTTGTTTTAAAAGGAGTAATTACATGAGAGTTCTCTCCAAATAGGCACCTGTTACATTTGTACATCTGTTCCCCACTGCCCCCGGCCCATAGTAGCAGACTGATTTCACTCGGGTGCTTTTCTATTGAAATCCCTGAGGAATAGTGTCAGTAGCAGGTGCTGCCACTTATGTCCTTATATCATCAGTGAGATAACACAGTTCAATCAAATTAGTACTATTTTGCATGGGTTTAGGTGTGGGTGCATGCGCGTGTGTTGATGTGAATGAAAAATATACCCTTGTGGCCCGGCAAAAAAGTCTTGCCTAAAGACTATACAGGAAGGCTATCATGGTAATGTCCAGGGTATATTCAAGTCAATGTGGTTCAAAAATGTCCTCGAGTGCTTTTTAGAGAACCCTTAATATCAGCATTTTGTGTGGGAGGACCCATGCCTGCTAACACATTTTGCTGCAAAGTTTTTCAGATTTGCTGCACAGATTTTGCTCTGTACAGCTCTGATGTATTCTTACTTTATTCACTTCACCCGCTATCTGCTGGGCATTTTGAACATTCACACACTCGTAATGTATATGTGGGATGTGTGTGTGTGTATGTATGTATGTGCATATATATATATAAACAAAAATACCATTCTCTGTATGATATAAAATGCTACACCCATAGTTACAGGATTCTAATGCATTTTCTAGCTTCATACTTAATTCTTCTAACTTCATGCACTTGAAGTCTGTTGTGTCTATAGTGGAAATATATGTTAGTCTGTTTACTGTGATGTTATACCTTCTTACTCAATGTTATGATGTCATTAATGTTGTCATACTTCTTGGTGATGATGTTAAATGGCATCATTTAAGATTTTGTGTGATGTCACGTCTCCATTAATTACAAATTAGTTCTGTCATTTTATAACACAATGAGTATCATATACTTTGGTTCAGGTCATTACTGCATATAAATGCTGAAGACCTTTTTTCTTTTCTTTAAAAAAAAAAAACAAAAAAACAAAAAAAAAAAACAAATTTCATAATTTCTCAACACAAGGGTTTTTTTTGTTTTTTTTTTGTTTTTTTTTTTTTTTTGTTTTGTTTTGTTTTTTTTTCCGTTTATTTTTATTTATTTTGATTAATTATTTTTTTTTTTTTTTACACAATGAACACATTCCCAGAGCCTTCATTGGAAAAACCTAGAGCATTTTCATTTTTAGCAACATATTTTAATTTTTAACCCCTTACATTTTTATTCCCAGGACCCCAATGGAAGTAAGCAGGTTACCGTGCCAGCTTTCTTTGGTTATACTGGTGCTGGTCTTTTATGTATCAAAAAGTCCTCATTGCATCTCAGTTACTTTGGTGCTTTGCATCTTGAAATTTATGCTGTTATTTTATTTATTGGCAGACATGTATACCTCTTTTATTTTAGTATAATTTATTTACATTTCATTTTAATTTGTATGTATTATTTGACGGCCATGGAATCAAATTCAATTCCGAATTCAATTATCAGTGAAGTTAATTCGAAATTGAAAATGTTTGTGAAATGTAAGAATTGTTAAAAGTTAAGCAGATCATCAGATGAGAACCATAAAAAGTAATCATATTGGATGATTGCCAAAAATATGGAAGCAACTGAAAGAGAGAGAGAAAGAAAGAGAGAGAGAGAGAGAGAGAGAGAGAGAGAGAGGAATGAAAGAAAGAATTAGCACAAAGACTAGTCTAAAGTCAGAAGAAATGTGGAGGGATGAAGTTGAAAAGGGAGGGAGGAAAAAAGATAAAATGAAGAGAAAAGAAAGACATTTGAAATTTTGGTGTACAGAAATTCAATTCAAAGCAAAACTGTTAAAAAAACTGCCAGTTATGAGAGGCGCATCCTGTAATTTGCTTTTGATAATGTTATTCCAATTCAATGACGAACGCCAACGCGTGCTGTCGGTGGCACAGGCGCTTGTCTACGTCACGGCGACCGACTGTGGGCGAAAAAAAAAGGCTTTTTTTTTCGCCCACAGTCGGTCGCCGTGACGTAGACAAGCGCCTGTGGCTTATATGACCGGCAGCGCTGACCATTTCATGCTAAAAAAGTATTCATACATGAATTGGACTATTTTAAGTATCGGAAATCAACTTTATTTAAAGCAACAACTGTTTCAGGGTAAGGAAACATATGTATAGAGTGGCGCAAAGGACAGAAACTAGGAGAATATGCTCTGTCATCTGCTGGCAACAATGGCGCTGGGTACACCTTCCTTTTTTTTTCGCCCACAGTCGGTCGCCGTGACGTAGACAAGCGCCTGTGGTCGGTGGCAGGAGAAAAAGCGGAGAATGTGGGGTGGTTTGTTGCGCTGGCTAGTTGTAACGGGTTGGTGCAACAAATGCTCGGTAGTCTACTTCGCTTCAAATGGTGCTTCCGGTTTGGTTGCCACTTAGAAGAAACTGCTAACGGAGTTCAAATAAAGACCAGTTAAGTTAATAGAATGGACTCTGACGATGATGGCGACCTGAGGACGCAAGCTTTTATAGTTGGAGGGTGTCCAGATCAAGAATTTGATTTAGACATACCACCAACTTCAGGCCAAGAGTACCTGCGAAGAGTCAGGTTTGTGCCCACTCTAGACTACACTACAGAATGCATGCCATCCTTGCCTGAGGGGTTGGTATCCCCCAGCGACCTTGATGTAATAATTATTTTTCAAGTTTAAATTAGCCCCCCCCCCACACACACACACATACCCCTAAGATCTTTTTGAATGTATGATTATTTTCAAAGTTTAAATGTGGCGGTGGAAAGCTTGAAACTTTCTTCCAGAGGAAAAAAAAACAAAAAACTACAGCATAACTAAGGCTGATAAACTTTAAGGGCGGACAATGAAAATGTTGTCTGTATTCTGAACTTAATTTTCCATGACCACCATTGCTGTTGGTACGGCCTTTTGCCAGCCTCATTACAATGAGAGTATAAGCATTTCCTTCCTTCAAGATACTCACTGTATATTCTAGAAAGTGTCACTGTCAGCAAGCTCTTACCATTAACATGTGAATACAGCATATAACAAACGGTATGATTTAGGAATATGTTCACAATGCCTTTCGAATGGTTTTTGAGTGTACATGTATAACCAAGCTTGAGAAGTTGTATCTAGTTTTAAAGCATGATTATAAAAATATAAGTACATTTTCATTCATTTTTATGAGTCGCATACTTGGGTCAAATGTCTATTATTATGGCTTCACCCTTGATTTCTGCCCTTCACTTCTGACCAGTCTCTAATTAATATGCATGAGTAGTGTCACACAAATTTGAGGGGTGTTCACACATGGCCAGCCACTGTGTGCCCAGCTTGACAAGCGATACAGACATTCAAATGTTTAGCGCTGTCTGCCAGTTATGGGTTAGTTTAAGTTTCCTTGCAGAATTAATTCAGTATAATTTATATTTTCATAAGGAAAATAATTATATTAGTCCATAATTGGATATTACATTATGACCAAGTTATAGACCAGCAACTTCGTAATGCATTTATTTCTTATGTGTAAAGGCATATCTACATAAGCAATTTAAAGTCGACGCTCAGTGTGAACGCAGGTAATAAGAGCATTATCAAGTAGGTTGTTTCACTCAGGAAAGTTAGAAAGCATGTAAATGCAAAATTTCAATTTGCAGCTAAAAGTAATGTTTTGGTTGCAGGGCTTTTCTGCTGGGTTTACGCTAAGCGTATTTAGCGCATGGTTCATGCAAACCTGTGTTATTTAGTACAATGCCAGCACTTTATGGGGCTACGGGCACGAATGCCAGTCTTGTATGTTGTGCAGGCAATTGTGATGAACATATATCACTATCATGGAATGTCAGAATTGCAAATGTCAACAAATTTAATAAAGATATTAACTATATTGCACCTGTGTCGCCATTGGTCCCTGCAAGCAGCGGTAGTCGGGAAAAACTTTCAGGAAAAAAAAAAGTTTCTAAGATGTAACTTTGTTACACATGTACATGAAATATATTTTGCTGATGTAGCAAATGCAAAAAGTTAGCATACAGTTTAAGACATCTGCATATACAGTGTACATATTAGATACTTTTGCCCCTGAAATAACTGGCAGGTCAAAAGTCTTGTTCAAACTTCTAGAAATAGTTCAGAGTGTGTGTAAAATGCCTTTAAAATAATCTGATGTGTATGTAACACCTCATATTTCACATATGTGGCAAATGCTTAGATTTACCTTAAAGTAAAAGACATCTCTTCAAAGTATATGAATCTCCTGAAATGAACTTTAGGTCAAAGATAAATGTTGAACTGCCAAAACTTAGCAAGATGAGATACAACAGGAAGACTTGAATATCCACCAAGCAAGACATTATTCATGGAATATATAAAGATGATAAGATGTCACATAGACAACATTGAGATCGAGTAGTATTTCTGGACTGAGTATCATACATCTCTTTTCGTTGATCATTGGATGCATTGTAGGCCATTAGCAACTGGATGTTTTTGTGTCTGGATAACTGTGTGATAACAGTTGGTGGAACTCCACCATGTCAAAAATTTGTGCACATAGTTTTTCTGATGCCTTGATTCATTTTTGCCTGGGATACCCTCAGATTTGGCCATCAGAGGCACAATTTTGGCAAGTTTGTGCTGTCCCACTGCCATACAAGAGTGCCAAACATCAGAATTATCACATCTCTTGTGATTTATGGATAGATTAAATGGACCTTGAGATACATTGAACTCCATGGGACAATGAGACATGTATGCTTTGTACAGTTTGATTTGGCCATTGATCTACATTGGCACTAGGCCAAATTTTGGGATTGAAGGCACGCATATATGCTGAGTTACCTTGCCCAGTTTTGGCAAGATGCTTGTTAAATTGGAAATATTTAGAACCATCACTGTCAGTTTTATAGACAATATCACCTCATTTTAGTTGCAGATTTTCATTATTCATACAGAAACCAAAGTATTTTGTGTTGTTGAACAAAACTGCATTGCATAAAGCATGGGGAGAATATATGCCCCCATCTAACCTGTGGACCACAATAAATCTTCGTCTTCAGGCGTAAGTGGTTCTGCTTTGTGTGATTTATTTCCTGGTCCTTCAGATGTTAGTTCCTTTCTTTTACTTGGCAGTACATTGTGGCTTGTTTCAAAGTGTTTATCATGCGTTATGGAAGTCACATAACCATGACCTCAAGGCCACCAGTCAATTGAGCCATGGTATCCCATCAATGTGTCAGATTCGTACTGGCTTCCATCTGGTTTTACCAATGAAAGGGTAAATCATCCTATGAGGATATGAAGTTCTGTAGGAGGTATATCATGTGGCTCTCTATTTTCATTTTTTGTCTGTGCCATCTATTGCATAATATCAGTCCACATTTTTTCATGTTTTCTTTACTGTGTAGCCATCCCTTTGCCCCTCAATATAAGCCCGCAGCTGTGATACATCACTGTGACAGTGTCCCAACCCATAGCGGCTTGTTTGCTTGAACCAGTACACCGGTCTTCATTAGGTTCTACCAAGGGGTCTGCAGTGTCAACTATTTCCTCTTGAAAATTAAGGTCCATTAAGTAATCCTTGTTAAAATCCACAACATCGGCGACAGCTCTCACACTCTTGGCCATGATTTAATATTGATAAAAATAGCACTAGGAAAAGAGTGGGGAAAATAGGCAGATGACAAATATTATTAATTTTTATGAATTAAATTGACAGTCATGTGCGTCATATGGAAATTAACCCTTAAAGCGCTGATTTAAGATTGAGTCAACAGCTTTCCTCCGAACACTTTGCGCGCAAAGTGTCCTGAGGACAGCTGTTGACTAAGATTACTTTTTGCTTCAGACAAGGCTTGCTGGTATTTGAATGAAAGGTATCTTCATGAGGAATTTGACTTTTTTAACCGTTATATGTTGAATGGTAATGCGAAAGCAACTGTAGCAGTGATTAGCACTTTAAGGGTTAAAATAGCACTCGTGATGTAGTAGTACATGTACATCAGTAGTGAAAGTAGCACCTACAATGCCTTATATACTGGACCTAGACATGTATAGTAGTAGTGAAACTTAAAGTAGTACCTACAATGCCTAATAAATTAATATTTGCTGGACCTAGACATGGGAGGTATGTACAAAATGCACATACATTTTAGCAACTCTCAACTGTAAGAAACATTTTTCCTCATACAGACATGGTGTAAAATGTCAGCTACAATCATTAGGTTTACATATTTGTCATATCTTTTATATAACATCTCAAATCCACCTGATAATAAATTTCCGTTTTTACCCGCAGACTTCGAAAATGATTGTTTTAATTTCATTTTTTAATATCCCTGTTTCACAAGTGGTTGAAATTGAAATTTCAAATTTTGAAGGCCTAGATCTGTCCCTGTAATGGTACAATATCCAGACATGTTTAAGTTTGAATGGGCTTACATGGAATTTTAGTTGAAAAAAGAAAAAAAAAGACATCCCTGTGACTCTGCAAAAAGGATATGAGCAACAAAAGTTTTGTTTTTTCTTTTATTAATGTTATTATTATTGTTATTATTATCATAGTTATTATTGTTATTATTATTATTACTATTATTATTATTATTATTATTATTATTATTATTATTATTATTATTATTATCATTATTATTATTATTATTATTATTTGGTCTTGTGTGCGTTTGGCTGTGACCCTGTTTCACATCTTTTCAGTGATACTCTATTTTTCATTGTGGTTGTGTCAGCCTTGCATAATGATAATATTTTTAAATAAGAGTATTTTCTTTTGTTTCAGGATGGAAGCCAGTCAGTGCCCACAGATTGTAGTTGCACAGTTAGATACTGCTACATTCCAAGAAAAACCCAGCATGGGAGTCGCATCTGTACGTACACCTTTTTACCTGTAAACATGAAAGTCATACCATTGCATTTGATGATGTCAATTATCTTTTTATCTCACTTGGTCTGAGACTTAAGACCTTGGTGCTTTGTTAGCACATTTTCCACTCATTGCATGTCTAAGATGGCAGACTGAATGATATCTATGCAAGTGGAGCAAGAAAGAATGGAAGTCTGTAACCTGTTATGATAATAATGAATAAAGATATGGTCATGGTATGTATTTACAATGATCTTACTTTCATTTCAAGATGAGTGGATGTTATTTATGGTACAGTAGTTTGATATTAGTATGGGCAGTGTATACATTTAAAGTTAAAACTTTTCAGATATAAACATGAAATTATTTCTGTGAAACGAAATAGATTTTTACAGTTGGTGCATAAAATGCCACAGGGAATTCTTGTCCTGTGTTTGCCTGTCCAGCCTGACAATGATACTATTGCAAATTGAAAAAAATTGAAAGCAACTGCTCCAAATTTTTGTCAGAGACATTCGTCGGGAAGGACCTTCTGCCTAGTTGAAGCATCATCTTTGTTATTATTATTATCATCATTATCGTTATTATTGTGTCTCCCCATTGCAACAGGGAGACATGTTGTTTTTGCGTTTGTTTCTTCTGCTTCTTTTTCTTCAACGCTGTTGCGAACGCAATACCTCAAGAAAGATTTGACTTGGGAAGTTGAAATTTATTGTAAGTTCCAATAAGACCTTGCTTGGGATTGCATATTGGTGACATTGACCTAATTTGTAAGGTCATGAGGGCATTTGATTAACTCAAGAAAGATTTGACTTGGGAATTTGAATTTTTTGTGAATATGTTACATATAAGACCTTGCTAGGGATTGCAAATTGGTGACATTGACCTATTTTGCAATGTCACATAGGCATTTCATCTGAAATCAATTCGAATGTGATGACTTGGCAAGGATTTGACTTAGGAGGTTGAAATTTTGCATGATTATGAACCATAATACATACTATTTTCTAGGTCATATGACCACTATTTAAAAATCATTGCAGACACACTTGAGAAGGGTTTGATTTAGGAGGTTGAAATTTTGTGTGATTATGTTTCTATATAAGACCTTGCTTGTGATTGTAGATGTTTGATGGTCACTCAACCATTTTCTCAAAAAGCATTGCAGACGTGACAAGTCAAGAGGGATTTGACTTGGGAGGTTGAAATTTTGCATGATTATGTACCAATATAAAAGCTAGGTTGGGATTGCAGATGGGTGGTCTTTGAGGTATTTTTCAAGGTCACGTGGGCATTTCCTTGAAAATCATCATGTATGTGATAACTCCGGGGGTTGAAATGTTATGCGATTATGTAGCAATATTATAAGATCTAATCTAAGATTATGGATACATGTCTTTGATGTAAAAGAAAGGTGGCAAGGGGAGACATTTGATTTTCTGTTGGAAAATCAGCCTGTTCTAGTTATTATTAGTATTATTGTTATTATTATATTTATTGTTATTTATCTTTATTATTTCTTCTTCTTCTTCTCCTTCTCCCCTTTCTCCTTCTTCTTCTTCTTCTTCCTCTTCTTCTTCTTCTTCTTCTTCTTCTTCTTCTTCTTCTTCTTCTTCTTCTTCTTCTTCTTCTTCTTCTTCTTCTCCTCCTTCTTCTCCTCCTCCTTCTCCTTCTCCTCCTCCTCCTCCTCCTCCTCCTCCTCCTCCTCCTCCTCCTCCTCCTTCTCCTTCTTCTTATTATTAACTTTTTTGAGGATTGGCTGAATGGTATCAAAGAGCAAGAGGATGATGTCACCACAATATCTGAAGAAAAACTGATAACAGCATCCTAAAATTTGTGTTGCAGGTACACCTTATGATGGAACAAAATCCATTTTAAAACTATATTTCTTTACTTTTTATTTTATCTATATTTTTTTATTAGTTTTTAAGACTTTTTTTTAGGTAAGTTGAGTGTCACTGAAGGAGGTGATGTTTAATACTGTGCTATCTCAAGATTGATTGGAGCTTCATGAGATTTAGTGTCACAGATGCACTTTATGATGGCCCAGATAATGTATTTAAAACCTATGTCTCTGGAAATTTTGGAATTTTTTAAAATATTATATTTTGAGCTTGGGTGAAAGATGCTCAAGCAGATCATTTTACTCTGGTGTATAAATAATAGAACACTTATATGCAATACACGATAATATCAGTTTTTACAGTTCAGCATTGCATTGTACTGCTGTGGACAAAATGAAAAACACATCCCTCAAAAAACTGCAGTTTGCTGAGGTTTAGAGGTACACTGCATGATATGTTGACTGTTCTTGTTGTGTATGAAAGTACGTGCACTGGAACATGATTTTGTGTTTGTGTATTTTTGTCCAGAACCACTTCCTAGTAGTTATTACCCTATTCCGCAGTCCAAACTCTTTACTCTCCATAAGGTAACCTGTCCCTGTCTAACAGGGTTCGCACAGAGCTTGAAAAGGCTTGAAAAGTATGGAATTTGAATGCCCTCTGTTCCAGACCTTGAAAAGTATGGAATTTCATAAAGAAGTCTTGAAAAGTATGGAAAATCGATTTTCCGGGTTAAACAAAAACAAACAGAATGAAAAAATCTATTTGTGTGACTTTATTTTAATATTTGTTGCAATACCTATGATCGTAGTTTATTTTCATTGCTAAATATAGCATCTATGGGGTTTTCTGCATTGCACAGCATCATGGGAGACACCCTTTTTCAACTCTCAATGCAACGGGATTCCTTGCAAGATTTGGAAAACAAGCATGCGTCATTTTGATTACGAGTGATGGTCCATCATGAATTCAGGGCTCGACAATTCGTCGCATGGAAGAGATTTGATACAAACCTCCGCAAGCAGTTTTAGTTTTAGGGTCGCTGATGGCGTCACAACCCGATATGACGAGCTGTTTGGGGATTCCTTAATATGAATAGGCATGGGCGTACTACTCAGCGAACCATAAACATCTGCTAAATTGGATAATATCATCAGAGAAAATTGTATCCATGTTCATTTTCCGTAAGCAGGGCCATAAAATAGATTGTGTAGCAGGCCGAGCTATGTTTTACCCAATATTATAATAATCATCTATTCAATCTCAAACAGTATGGCCTGTGGTGTAGCGCTGAAGCTGATGCCGAGTTCAAGTTATTCATGTTGTTGTGAATGTTGGTGTGGCTGTCATTTTCACTCACAGAAATGGTCACTTTGGTCATTTTGTTGTAACAGTATGCCTACAGCATTTTGTGTTGACATTAATATAGTTGTCTTTATTCTGTGGGAGTGAGTGTTTATATATATATATATATATATATATATATATATATATATATATTTCATTCGTACACAAGAGGTACAATATATAAAAAAATGGCAAAAAAGTATACAACGTATATATATGAATTAAGAGGAGTAAAAAATAAGTCATTCATACAGTTCACTGGTCAAGATGACCCTATCCACATGGACTCGTTTTGGGTGACAAACGTTACAATGTGCATACGAAGTGAATAATTTCATCCAGGTCTGCTCGTGAGAGTTTAAGTTCTTTTGTTTGCAAAGTTTCATTCACTTGAATAGCTGGCCTGTATAAAACGAACCTGTCACAGTTCGTCGCGTTCAGCTTGGTTGCCAATCAACGCTGTCGCAGTGTCATACCGTAGCAAGTCGCGTGGTCATCTAGCAGCTTTATCACTTCGCTGTGTTACCACTTCGTCGATACATTCATTTGGTCGCATTCAGCGACAAAAATTATCTATTTTGTAGCGTAACACAAGAAACATCTTGTTTATCGGAACAAATGGAAACTAAATGGAACTTCTAAACCTGGCATTTCTTTATATTTGTGTACATAAACTAATCAAAGAAGACCCCCCCCCCCCTTATGTTCCTGTGTTAGCATCTCACCTATTTCACCTTAGAATACAACTTTGCTTTGTAAGGTTTTTTTACTTTTTTTCTACAAACCCTGAGAAGCAGGTAGACTCTTCCCTTACATTTCTGTATTAGTTTTTCATATATTTCAACTGAGTATATCATTGAAGTTTGATACCTGACCCGCACGGTTTGTATCTTTTTCTACAAGCCATGGAAAGCAGGTAGAATCCTCCCTCATATTTCTGTTGCAGTTTTCACCTATTTCGCCTGAGTACATAGGTGTACTCTGATACCTGAGTCACAAGGTTTATGTCTTTTTCTACAAACCATGGGAAGCTGATACAATCTTCATTTTCATGACTGTATTAGTATGTCACCTACTTCGCATGAGAATGCTCTTGTACTTTGATACCTGACTCTCAAGGTTTGTACCTTTTTTCAACAAACCATGGGAAACATGTATAGTCTTCCCTTATATTTCTGTATTAGTATTTCACCTAATTCACCGGAGAGTACACTTATATTTTGATACTTGGCTCACAAGGTTTGTATTATTTTCTACAAACCATAGGAAGTAAATAGAATGTGTTTTTTTTCTTTCTGTAATAGTATTTCCCCAATTTCACATGAGAATGCGATTGTACTTTGACACCTGACTCACAAGGTTTGTATCCTATTTTCTACAAACCATGTGAAGCGGGTAGACTCTTTCCCTATGTTTCTGTATTAGCATTTAACTTATTTCACATGAGAATACAATTGTGCTTTGATACCTGACTTACTGAGTTTGTACCTCTTTTTTCTACAAACCACAGGAAGCAGGTAGACTCTTCCCTTACATTTCTGTATTAGCATTTCACCTGAGATTACAATAGTAGGGCCTACTTTGTTACCTGACTCACAAGGTTTAGAACTATCTTTTTTCTACAAACCATTGAAAGCAGGTATAGTCTTCGCTTATACATGTATTTCTGCATTAGTGTTTTCCCTATTTCACTTGAGAAAATAATCGTACTTTGATACCCGACTCACAAGGTTTATATCTCTTTCTGCAACCCATGGGAAGCAGGTACCGACTTCCCTGATATGTCTGTTTTAGTATTTCCCCTATTGCACAAGAAAATGCAATTGTACAAATGTACTTTGATACCTGACTCACAAGGTTTGTACCTTTTTTCAACAAACCATGGGAAGCAGGTATAGCCATCCTTTATATTTTTGTATTAGTATTTCACCTGAGAATACACTTATATTTTGATACCTGGCTCACAAGGTTTTTTTTATATTTTACAAACCATAGGAAGCAGGTAGAATCTTCTTTTTCAATTCTGTTATGGTGGCACAAAAGTGCCAACTAAAATTTTTTTCTCTCTCCATAAAAATGCGAAGGCGAAAACAAGAAAATAAGAAAACAGAACAGTGAAAACAAGAAAACACGAATGCGAAAACACTAAAATATAAAAATACGAAGGCGAAAATGCGAAAACACAACTGCGAAAACACGACAGAAAATATGTCGTGTTTTCGCACTCGCATTTTCGTGTTAGTGTTTTCTCGTTTTCTTGTTTTCATCCTTGGTCGAAAACAAGAAAACACGAATGCGAAAACACTAAAGTAAAAACCACGAAGACGAAAATGTGAAAACACAACCGCGAAAATACGACAGCAATTATGTCGTGTTTTTGCACTCGCATTTTCTTGTTTTCGTATTAGCGTTTTCTCGTTTTACTGTTTTCGTTTCTTGATCGAAAACGTCACAACTTGATGAAGGAAATAATTTGGGATTTTCAGAATTTCTAGAGCAAGTGTTTTTAAGAAGAGGTTTATATTATTATATTATGCATGTACATACATCATTTATGTTAGCTAACGGAATTAATCTGCTGAACACTTTAACTTTTATAGTTTGTTACTGTATTTTACAAATGGATTCAAAGGAAATGTATGGACGCACCAAATAACCCCGTTTGATTGGTGCCCCTGTTGTAACGGGGTAGTTTTTCAAATACATTGTAGAACTGCTTAGCGGACGGCTATGATACCAAGATAGAGCGAACAGGTAAAACTGGTGTTAGAAAGCACATTTTTATACATGTTGCATTTGTGATAATATTTACGGTAAATATTGCATTTTTATCCTTTAACTAAACTCTGTTCACAAGCCAACAAGCATATAAGTAAGCAAACAAATAAACTTAAGCCAGTCATGAATGAGGAAATTGATGCTGATTCATGGAAAATTATCAGCACCAAGGACCAAGAGGACAAGTCCTTCATAGGTAGTGTTCGTGTGGAAAAATAATCTTTCGTTGGAAAAAAATGGTGGTTGATCACTTAAAAAGATTGTTACTTAATAGTTTTCATTGTAATACATAATTTAGCTCTTTGTGGCGGTTTTCGTTTTCTACCCAATAAAGTCCAGCAAGCATGTTTTAAGCTACATTTATGCATGTGATTAAAGTGCATGTAGTTCTGTAGTTCTAAATCATTGCATAATTGAACGTCCTTATTTCATTTAAAGAACATATCATATTCATCAAATTTGAATTTAGAAGCAAACATGTAGGCTTTTACATACACATGAATGCGATATGAGATAGTAACAAAATGATGGATAACTAATGATTAGAGATTTTGTGTATCACGTACACAAGGATGTGATGTGAGATAGTGATAATATGATGGATAGCTTAGGTCTATATGTTTCCTTGTACACGTTTTGCAATTTGCTTATGTATGGCATACACTAGGATGTGATGTTAGATAGAGACGATATGATGGATAACTTAAATCTATGTTTCCTTGTACACGTTTATGTATGGCACACACAAGGATGTGATGTGAGATAGAGATAATATGATGGATAACCTAGGTCTTTATGGTTCCTTGTACACATTTTGCAATTTCCGTGAATATATTCTGTTGTCAGATTTTTGAATTTGTGTACAATATACGATCCATTTCCGTGGAAAGAGTCCAGGCTTTGGTGAGAGGTGCATTTGGGCATTTCACACAAACCCGCGACAGGAAAATTGTAACATCTGGCATATCACTTTTTATGTAATTTTTCTTGTCATCTTTACAATGGAAAAAGAATTCAGAAATGAAAACAATTTTTTCTCCTTCCAAGTATCAATTTGCTGTGCAAAGTTATGGCGAATAGTCTTCCGTACACTGCCCTGATGTACGATTAAATACCAAGGAAAATGCACTAGTCTTATATTTCTTAAAAATAAAAAAAGCGAATCACAATTGTTTTTCAAACATGAACTGAAAGTCTATACCACATTTTGCCTGTGTATATATATATATATATATATATATATATATATATATATATATATATATATATATATATGTGTGTGTGCATCCTAATGAGATCGATATTTCCGTATCAACATTCAGATGTGATCAGATAACGTGTTACATACTGAAAACTCCACCCGGTAAAACATGTTATCAAACTTTGTATCATATCTACACATCAGAAGGATGTTAATATTCTTGTCATCAAAACATGTACACAACAAATATACTTTTGTGTTTAATTTGTAGATGTGATGATGCTTGGCTACACAGACCTCCCCATTGGAGTTGATTGAGACTGTTGTATCAAAAAAACCCCAAAACATTATATTTTTGTCACTTAGTGGATCACATAACTTTGATATTCTCAACATTACCTGGCGATTGTTGGGACATTACCATAAAATGTCTTCCATGCGTTTACTGGAGTGAAATACACTACCTGGTCATGGGCAGTTTGCATTTTATTGATGCTTTTATCACTATCTTTAAACCCATTCTATTTCATTGTGCAGTCCCATGGGAAGCAGGTATAGTCTTCCCTTATATTTCTGTATTAGTATTTCACCTAATGCACCTGAGAATACGATTATATTTTGATACCTGGCTCACAAGGTGTGTATTATTTTTGTACAAACCATGGGAAGTAGGTAAATCTTCCTTTTTATTTCTGTATTAGTATTTCCCCTATTTCACCTGAGAATACAATTCTACTTTGATACCTGACTTACAAGATGGACACATAGTTAACAATGTTGCAGTCAACTTGCATGACCACATTTGCCAAATAGACCAGTATTTGGAATAATGACTTCGTGATGCAATATTGGGGGGGGGGGGTCACAATTGGCAATTTCGGTGTATTCAGCTGAATACACAAACCAGTACACAATAACGCCTAATAATTTTGGTGCACATGTGGTGCACATGTGGTTGTGTCAAAGAAAGATTAAATGGTTGAGAAAAAATAATTCAACAACATTGTGTTAAACACTTGCTTGGCATGTATACCTTGTATGTGATTGTTAACCCCTGTGTGTCCATGCGCACATATAGTGATACACAATGTAATGTGATAGTCTGGTATAAGGACTTGCATTTGAAGGAAAGGTTATGGGCTTTGTTATTTCGTTCATCCTGTTGTCTTTGGTTCCACCGTCTGATCTATGTAGTCTATATGTATTTCACACTGGGCAGAGCACACTTGCACCTTTTGCAAGACAACAGTATTATGAAACAACAGACATGGGATTTTTTTTTTTGGCTAGGCATATATCACATAAGTTGTCTAGTAGCTTTCTAACAGTTTGATCAGGCCAGACTATATCTTCTTTTTTTCCAAATTAATAATGCAAGGAGCTCGATTTGACATTATGTTATATTGACATGGAACTGATCGTACATTTTGATTGTGAAATGACGATGTTTCACGCTTTGGGGTTTTTTGTGGTTTTTTTGTGTTTGTTTGTTGGTTGGTTTTTTGTTTGTTTGTTTTTGTTTGTTTGTTTGTTTGTTTATTTTTTTTGAAAATGTATATGAAATTAATGACAGATATATGATATAAAAGTCTACATGCTTCCTGTCGGTTGAAGGTACAAAGATGCAAACTTTGGAGATCAGGTAACAAAGCACACTGTACTTTTCTGGGGTAATAGTTGAAAGACAATTATAAAAGATCAGTCTAACCTCTTCACCTGCTTCCATGGTCTGTAGATAGTGTAGGAAAAAGATATAAACCATCTCAGTCAGGTACCAAGGTACAATTGTATTCTCGGATGAAATTCTGAGTATGGATGTAGAAAAAAAGATACAGACATCATCATTCAAGTATCAAGGTGCAGTTGTATTATCCGCTTACATAGGGGAAATATTAAAAACAAATATATAAGAAAACAGGCTGCCTACTTCTATGGTGTGTGAAAAAAATACAAGCCTTGTCAGTAAGGTAGAAAAAAGATACAAACCTTGCGAGTCGGGTATCCATATGTGATAGTGTTTTCATGTGAAAAAAGTTGAAACAAATATAGACAAGTAAGAGATGACCATCCAATGAAACCTGTTTAGAGAGGCCACCCATAGGGTAGGCTTAAAGTGGTCACATAAGGCAGGTGGTCTCAATGGCGGTTCAATAACATGGAAAAGATAACTAAAGGGACTTTGGAAATATGGTCTTAAAGGGCCTTTCATTACAGTGGTCTCTCAAAATTGGTTTCACTGTACCTACTTCCCATGGTTGGCAGAAAAAAGATGAACCTTTTAAGCCAACTTGTGAGCCAGGTATCAAAGTGCAATCGCATTCTTAGGTGAAAAGGGTGAAATACTATATATCCATACAAATATAATGGAAGAGTCGACATGCTCCCCATGGTTTGTAGAAAAAATACAAACCTTGTGAGTCAGGTATCAAAGTACAGTTGCATTCTCAAATGAAATAGGTGAAATGCCAATACAGAAATAAAAAAGAAAATTCTACCTACTGCCCATGATTTGTAGAAAAAAGATACAAACCTTATGAGCCAGGTATCAAATTATAATTGTATTCTCAGGTGAATTAGGTGAGTTACTAATACAGAAATCTGAGGGAAGACTATACCTGCTTCCCATGTTTTGTAGAAAAAAGGTACAAACCTTGTGAGTCAGGTATCAAAGTGCAATTATATATTGAGTTGAAATATGTGAAAAACTAATACAGAAATATAAGGGAGCAGTCTACCTGCTTCACACGGTTTGTAGAAAAAAGGTACAAACATTTTGAGACGGGTATTAATGTACAATAGCATTCTCAGGTAAAGTAGGTGACATACTAATACAGCAATTAAAAAGAATATTCTACCTGCTTCATTTTGTTTGTAGAAAAAAGGTACAAACTTTGTGAGTCGTGTATCAAAGTACAACTATGTACTCAGGTGAAATAGATGTAAAACTACAACAGAAATATGAGGGGAAAAGTCTACCTGCTTCCCGTGGTTTGTAGAAAAAGATACAAACCTGTGTGTCAGGTATCAAACTACAATTATATACTCAGTTGAAATATGTAAAAAAATAATACAGAAATATTAGGGAAGAGTTTACCTAATTCCACTGGTTTGTAGAAAAAATAATCAAACCTTGTGAGGCAGGTTTAAAAGTACAATATTATTGTATTCTCTGGTGAAACAAGTGAAATACTGATACAGAAATATAAGGGAACATTATACCTGCTTTCGATGGTTTGTAGAAAGAGATAGAAACCTTACAAGCCAGGTATCAAAGCCCAATTGTATTCTCAGGTAAAGCAGGTGCAATCCTACTTTAGAAACATAAGGGGAATTTTACCTGATTCCCATGATTGTACAAAAAAATAATAAAAGGAAAAAAAGATACAAACCTTGTAAGTCAGGCATCAAAGCACAATTGTGTTCTGACGTGAAGTAGATGAAATGTTATAACAGAAACATGCAAGGGGATTCTACCTGCTTCTCATGGTTTGTAGATAAAAATATACAAACCTTCTAAGTCAGGTATCAAAGCACAATTGCATTCTCATGTGAAATTGGGGAAATACTAGTACAGAAACATCAGGGAAGAGTCTGTCTGTTTCCCATGGTTTGTGGAAAAAGATACAAACCTTGTGACTCAGGTAACAACGTACAATTGTAATGTCATGTGAAAAAGGTGAAATGCTAATACACAAACATAAGGGAAGATTCTACCTGCTTTTCATGGTTTGTAGAAACAAGATACAAACCTTGTCAAGTCAAGTATTAAAATGCCCTTGTATTAAAGATATATAAGAGAAGACTATACCTGTTTCCCATGGTTTGTAGAAAAGAGATGCAAACATTTTGAGTCAGGTATCAAAGTGCAATTGTGTTCTCAGGTAAAATAGATGAGAAAGACAAAGTACTAATTACAGCTTATGTAAGGGATGTCTACCAGTTTCCCATGATTTCTAGGCAAAATGACACAAAACTTGTCTGCCAGATATCAAACTGCCCTTGTATCAGCAGGTGACATAGATGGAGTACTAGTTTCAGAAATATAAGGGAAGACTTTACCTGTTGCTCATGGTTTGCTCAGGTGACATAGATGGAGTACTAGTTTCAGAAATATAAGGGAATACTTTACCTGTTGCTCATGGTTTGTTCTATCCGTCCAAAAGTATGTGTATTCAGTTGTGTATTGAGGCGAATACACACCTTAGAGCTAATTCTGACCTTTCCTACTGTATCCGCAGATGAAATACTAATCACACACACACATATGTATATACATGTATATAACATAAGAGTATCAATCTGCTTGGCATGGTTTGTAGATAAATCATGCAAACTTTGTGAGCCAGGCATCAAAATGCAATTGTGTATTCTCAGGGGAAAAAGGTGAAATACTCAGTATACATAAGTAAGAGAAGTGTCAGCCTGATTTGTAGTAAAAAGATACAAACATTATCAGTCAAGTATCGAAGTGTAATTGTATTCTCAGGTAAAATAGGTAAAATATTAAGTATGCAAGTCAGGTATGAAAGTTTTACTTATTTTGAGGTCAAATACCAATACATTGGGTGGCGGGGGGGGGGGGGGGAATATAAGAGTCTATTTGATAGTTGTAATTTTTAGGCATCAACATCATCATTCAAATGACCAGATATTGGGAATTACAATACATGTACAGTACAATACTTTTATTTAAATTTAGTTTTCGCTTCAAAAACGCTAGCCACATGGTAATATCAGTGACTGAAATACATATGGCGTATGGGGTGACAATTACTAACTTGGTATGATAAAAACACAGAGACTTAACATATGAAGCGTAAAATGAAAAATGTTATACCCAGGCACAATAAAAGGATAGAAATCACAGAATGTTCGTCCGTGTTGATAATTTGAACACTAAAAATGTTAAAGTTGGAACAGTTCATGCAAAGGTATGGAAAGGCAAGTATTGATTGTTATTTCACAAAGCACAACTGTTGTTTTAATTGGTTTATAAGGCTTCTACTTAAAACTGCTTAAGGACTTGCAATGCATTTGGCCCTCTTTTTGTTTCTAGTTTTATTGATTTATTTCATTTTTTCCTTATGCCCTTAGTATAAAACAAAAACAAATCACATGAAAGTATGGCAACTCAATATCACATTAAAATAATATTTTAGCACACATGTTGTAAAGCTCAAAAAACAACCCCCCCCCCAAAAAAAAAAAAAAATTAAAAAAACCCTAAGACACAGACCTGTACAACGATACTGTAAATCATAAAAATTGCATGACCCAAGTACTTAACTTTGCATTTCATGGGCATCTGTTGTTTTACAGTTAAACTTGTCCACTCACTCACTCATCCCCCAACAAAGTGTTCCAAATTTTCGCACCATAGTCCATAAATTGTCCAGACCATATTGCTTACTCCTGCAGTGTTTAACGGTTTGGTACACAGTTGGTGCTCATTTGTTAAATTGTAATATTTTGCTTTTTGATGTTAAAAAGGTTCCACATAGAAGCCACATAAATGGTTGCCTGAGGAACAGAATTTAGTGGGCACTGCTGTTCTTGATGGCAATAATCCCAATACTGGCAATAGACCTTTCGCAATTGAAATATTATAATAGAGAGGGGGCTCAGTGCAATGTGCGACTAATGTTTACATGGCTATTCAGTGCAACGTGCGACTAATGTTTACATGGCTATTTTTAAACTTTCCCGCAAAATCTATATTGACGCATGCGTATTAGGAGGGTTTCCGCTAATACCAGCGACCCTAAAAATAAAGGGCGATACACACAGAGCGCGGAACGGAGAGTGCGGAGCGGAACGGAATGGTGACTTGCGGTGCGGAATATTCCAAACACATTACATACATTGTTCTGTCTACACTGGCGTGGAGCGGAATCAACGCGGAACGGAATTCCTCTTGGATTTCAAAAAAGTTTGATTTTTTTCCGCTTCCGCACTGTTCCGCGAGGGTAGCAGCCAATGAAATTTCGAGCTGGTGTTGTGATATGACCAGATCTATATTTAGTTTATGCCCCTACCTTGTTTATAAATAAAAAGCAAATGGTTGATGCCACAACGTAGAACAAAAGCATACCTTATTACGTACTTTGATTGACCAGGTTGGTAGGCCCAATAATATTAAAAAAGGCCTAGTGAATTTTAAATAATCAGTCTGCAGCCCATAGCCTAGGTTTTGGAATTTTAAAGCTGTCAGCGTAGGCCTCTGCATCTATAGCTTATATTAAAATAGGAACCGTTACTTTCAAATTACTATGTAAATAGTCACAGGCCTATAGCAAACAAGCTGTCTTTTTCTCTCTGCCTCTCTCTCTCTCTCTCCATCTTCTTCGCTGAGATCATGGATGCTGAAAAGCTCATCCTTCTTATTCACGAAAATCCAGCGCTCTATGCGCTGGATCGGCAAGATTACAAGGATTCTAAGAAAAAGGATAACATATGGGACAACATTGCACGAAAATTAGGAGTTACCACAGGTAATTTTATCGTGCAATTAACAATTTATTCAGTTCCAAGTAAATCACAAAAAGTAAAAACTCTGACAAACAGTCAATGAATGTCTTCTCAGTTCATAATTTAACTTATACACATATAATATCTATGATGAAAGTACTTTCTGACAAGGTATAGTTTTACATATATATTTTCACACGTTTGAGTGGAGTGTTCTCCCTCTTATAAGGCCACCACAAGTGTACGCGAATTGTGGCCTTATAAGAGGGGTGGCCTGTCTTGACATGGAGAATTATAATGATAATGACGCTGCACAGCGCGAAGTGGCCTCTCAAGAGAGGTGGCCTCTCTTCAGGGGGACTTTATAAGAAGGGGGCCACTATATTGAAATTTTGCTGTAGGCCTTCATAGGGAGATTACTTGGTCTATCTATCTATCTATCTATCTATCTATCTATCTATCTATCTATCTATCTATCTATCTATCTATCTATCTATCTATCTATCTATCTATCTACACTGTAGATAGATAGATAGACAGACAGACAGACAGACAGATGGACGGACCACGGAGAGACAGACAGACAGACAGATAGATAGACCCAAGCTAGAGACGAAAGATAAAAGAATCAGATAAAAAATTAATTGGTCTACGTTTCCTGGGTGAAGTTTTTGAAACTTATTATTTTAATGCACAAGAAAAATATATACATTCATATAGTATTTAAATATTATAACCTCATAATTTTATATCACAACCATATTTCAATATATCGCAATATGTCACTTGAATGACTGGTCCAATATACACAAAAATTGGTTCATTATACACACCTACAATGTGGTCCAATATATACATTATAGCATTATATTAATAATAAACGTCTTTTCACCACTGGTTCAATATGCATGTCATTTAGTCTTTCAAATTACACACATGATAAATAAAAATGAAATTTCTTCCAATTTGCATTTTATTTTAACCAAATAAAAATTCCCATAGCTTGGATATTGCAGAAGAGGTCGGGCTATCAGAAAAATGGGTAACAAGTTTCAGCTCGGTAACTTTTATAGTAAACCTTATTTTGTGAAGCGCAGATTTTGGATTTTTGCGTTAATCAAGTTTCAGGTGGCTGCCTCTCCTCAAGTCCATCACTTTTCTGAAAGTTAGTATAACAGTATAGGCTTAAGTTAATTCAAGGTAGATGTCCGTCTGCAATATCGAAAATACCACGATTCAGAGGTGGATGTAAAATAAGGAACTAGAAGTGGTCCAATTTACCACCAGTTCAAAGTACACGCCTTTCCCTTAACACTGAAAAACTCCGTTTGATCATGTCAGATTGTGCAACGTTTATAAATTCATAATATTTTGAAATGAATTATTACCGAAGGCACACCGCCAATCGCTCCTCCGGTGATATGGGCTTCCTCCAATTGGTTGTCGTTTTGACAATTAGCGGACTAACAAGTCCCAGCAATTCGTCAAACTGTTCTGTGACATTCTGAAATATTGCTTAAATCGTTCGTCGTCCTGCCGCAATTCTCGTATCAGGGCATGGAACTCACCAAAAACCTCTCTTTTTTGGTTTGTTTCATGTACCCATATACATACCCTCCGCTTTTTCTTTTTGGCGACCAATGCCAAAAGAATGGCAGTATCATCTTCCTCTGAACTGTCCATGTTGAAAAGATGAAGTCAGATGGTTGTTGCTTAATATAATAGTCAAACTAACGCATCATTTCAGTTTAAAAACACGTTTATTAAACTTATTGGCCAAAAACTATGAACACGTGGTTTTGTTTATTTTGACTATGTGACACACCCACTTTCCGCATTCTTAAGCCGATTTTCGCGCCAGTGTGTACGCAAAATTCCGTTCCGCTCCACACCTGTGGCTCCGTGCCGCATAAGGGCGATATACACAGAAAGCGGAACGGAAAGCGGACCGAAACGTTTATGCGGCACGGAGCCACAGGTGTGGAGCGGAACGGAATTTTGCGTACACACTGGCGCGAAAATCGGCTTAAGAATGCGGAAAGTGGGTGTGTCACATAGTCAAAATAAACAAAACCACGTGTTCATAGTTTTTGGCCAATAAGTTTAATAAACGTGTTTTTAAACTGAAATGATGCGTTAGTTTGACTATTATATTAAGCAACAACCATCTGACTTCATCTTTTCAACATGGACAGTTCAGAGGAAGATGATACTGCCATTCTTTTGGCATTGGTCGCCAAAAAGAAAAAGCGGAGGGTATGTATATGGGTACATGAAACAAACCAAAAAAGAGAGGTTTTTGGTGAGTTCCATGCCCTGATACGAGAATTGCGGCAGGACGACGAACGATTTAAGCAATATTTCAGAATGTCACAGGAACAGTTTGACGAATTGCTGGGACTTGTTAGTCCGCTAATTGTCAAAACGACAACCAATTGGAGGAAGCCCATATCACCGGAGGAGCGATTGGCGGTGTGCCTTCGGTAATCATTTAACTTAAAGGGGAACAGCAGTGAAAGTTTTTACTTTTTTTAGTCATTAATGGTCATTTTAGGTGTTCATGTGACAAATTTTCAACATTTTTTCTCAAACAGGTATTTAGTTAGAGCTATTTTATATTTCCAGTAGGTGTTCTGATATGTGATGTCACTTGGACTACCCTCCATATATAATACACAAACCTTGAGTGGGCACCAAGCTGAGATACACAACATTAGCAGGCATATCATAATGACTTGTGTACTGTGTTAATCACCCCCTTTGATCTTATCAGTGTGGTATATTAGTTGACACCTGCTTCAGTAGTTGATTACACAACCTCAGGAGCTTTTAGCTTGTGTATATTGATTTCTGCATTTTTCTTTCCTTATTAATCCTCATTAAATGAGTAAATATCTCAGTTTAGTAAATTTGATAATATCTATACATACTGCTTCATCCATAGTAAAACTTGAATATGTGTACTTGGCCAGGTTTCCATGTTTTTGTCAAAGTTTTACTCGGCTGTCATTGCATTAGCTGTAGCAGTTAGTCCAGATGACATCACAACCCCTCATTTACATATCTAAGAAAACTTGATATCTGCTTATCCAGTTGGGAAAAAAGTTTGCATTTTCTGATATTGGTTCACATTTATTGTATGAAACAACTCAGAAATTGTAAATTATCACCGCAGTACCCCTTTAATAATTATGTTAAATAATAATTCATTTCAAAATATTATGAATTTATAAACGTTGCACAATCTGACATGATCAAACGGAGTTTTTCAGTGTTAGGGGAAAGGCGTGTACTTTGAACTGGTGGGTAAATTGGACCACTTCTAGTTCCTTATTTTACATCCACCTCTGAATCGTGGTATTTTCGATATTGCAGACGGACATCTACCTTGAATTAAGTTAAGCCTATACTGTTATACTAACTTTCAGAAAAGTGATGGACTTGAGGAGAGGCAGCCACCTGAAACTTGATTAACGCAAAAATCCAAAATCTGCGCTTCACAAAATAAGGTTTACTATAAAAGTTACCGAGCTGAAACTTGTTACCCATTTTTCTGATAGCCCGACCTCTTCTGCAATATCCAAGCTATGGGAATTTTTATTTGGTTAAAATAAAATGCAAATTGGAAGAAATTTCATTTTTATTTATTATGTGTGTAATTTGAAAGACTAAATGACATGCATATTGAACCAGTGGTGAAAAGACGTTTATTATTAATATAATGCTATAATGTATATATTGGACCACATTGTAGGTGTGTATAATGAACCAATTTTTGTGTATATTGGACCAGTCATTCAAGTGACATATTGCGATATATTGAAATATGGTTGTGATATAAAATTATGAGGTTATAATATTTAAATACTATATGAATGTATATATTTTTCTTGTGCATTAAAATAATAAGTTTCAAAAACTTCACCCAGGAAACGTAGACCAATTAATTTTTTATCTGATTCTTTTATCTTTCGTCTCTAGCTTGGGTCTATCTATCTGTCTGTCTGTCTGTCTCTCCGTGGTCCGTCCATCTGTCTGTCTGTCTATCTATCTATCTACAGTGTAGATAGATAGATAGATAGATAGATAGATAGATAGATAGATAGATAGATAGATAGATAGATAGACCAAGTAATCTCCCTATGAAGGCCTACAGCAAAATTTCAATATAGTGGCCCCCTTCTTATAAAGTCCCCCTGAAGAGAGGCCACCTCTCTCGAGAGGCCACTTCGCTGTGCAGCGTCATTATCATTATAATTCTCCATGTCAAGACAGGCCACCCCTCTTATAAGGCCACAATTCGCGTACACTTGTGGTGGCCTTATAAGAGGGAGAACACTCCACTCAAACGTGTGAAAATATATATGTAAAACTATACCTTGTCAGAAAGTACTTTCATCATAGATATTATATGTGTATAAGTTAAATTATGAACTGAGAAGACATTCATTGACTGTTTGTCAGAGTTTTTACTTTTTGTGATTTACTTGGAACTGAATAAATTGTTAATTGCACGATAAAATTACCTGTGGTAACTCCTAATTTTCGTGCAATGTTGTCCCATATGTTATCCTTTTTCTTAGAATCCTTGTAATCTTGCCGATCCAGCGCATAGAGCGCTGGATTTTCGTGAATAAGAAGGATGAGCTTTTCAGCATCCATGATCTCAGCGAAGAAGATGGAGAGAGAGAGAGAGAGAGGCAGAGAGAAAAAGACAGCTTGTTTGCTATAGGCCTGTGACTATTTACATAGTAATTTGAAAGTAACGGTTTCTATTTTAATATAAGCTATAGATGCAGAGGCCTACGCTGACAGCTTTAAAATTCCAAAACCTAGGCTATGGGCTGCAGACTGATTATTTAAAATTCACTAGGCCTTTTTTAATATTATTGGGCCTACCAACCTGGTCAATCAAAGTACGTAATAAGGTATGCTTTTGTTCTACGTTGTGGCATCAACCATTTGCTTTTTATTTATAAACAAGGTAGGGGCATAAACTAAATATAGATCTGGTCATATCACAACACCAGCTCGAAATTTCATTGGCTACTACCCTCGCGGAACAGTGCGGAAGCGGAAAAAAATCAAACTTTTTTGAAATCCAAGAGGAATTCCGTTCCGCGTTGATTCCGCTCCACGCCAGTGTAGACAGAACAATGTATGTAATGTGTTTGGAATATTCCGCACCGCAAGTCACCATTCCGTTCCGCTCCGCACTCTCCGTTCCGCGCTCTGTGTGTATCGCCCTTAAAGTTAAACCTGCTAGTGGAGGTTTGCCGTCGCATGTCCGAAAGCTCGGGCTTGTCAGAATTGGGCTCGGGCTGTTGGAAATAAAAAAGTGCTATCCCTGCGGGGTAGTTGGAATTTTTTACTAGTAAAATCCGTCAAAAAATAATAATATTTTGCAGGGCAAATTCATCTGCAAATTAACATCAAATGCTATTTATCGGTGGGTTCAAACAGTGTTAGAAAAAAATACGTGCCGTGAGATGACTTCCCGGGCAAAAACAGCACACAACTGCCATGGGCCAGTCACACGCAAGTGACAGCGTGGACACTGGATTAGATCTGCGATGAACTGATGCAGTCTCACGGACTGATTTGGGACACATTCGGCATTTCCCGCTATCCCATACCTTTGCGTATTTGCCTGTGACTCCAAATAATTGTTGCAATAAACACCGGAATCTTTATTTTCGTATGCTGCAACAAAAACAAAGCTTCCCGTTTGTGTGTTCCCTCCGTGAATTCACACATGTTCACTGTGCGGAAACCATGATGAAAACACCGTAGCACGAGCCGTGATTGGCTCATTTTTGCATGCGACTCAATTGACCAATCGGGTGATGTGTTGTGCGTCAGACCACATGGCCAAAGCAACTGTTTGTGCACAGTTGCAGGAAAGATGTTGACGGTACGCACGCTCGATATCTGATTTGAAATATTAAAATTTTCGTTTGAATTTGATTTAAGAATACCGTTTATTGCGAGGAACTTGCCAATACTGTATACGCAAATTTACTACGATGTACCGATAGCATTCATGGTAGGTACGCAAACGATATGCATCCCATCATTTCAGTGCATCACGCCATCCGAGGCAGAGAGAAAGGATTCTGAACTGAAGCAAATGCAACTATTTAATCGTTATTTAAGTTTATACGGTCTCCTATAGTCCCAGAAATTACAATGTATTTTTCATCGTTAGTCACCCCAAGCAAATAGCTTACTTTCAATTTGTATTTTTGATATTTTGCCAGTTTCACTGTCAAACAGTTGCAGCTAGAATCATAAAATTTGACAATTTTTTTGCGATTTTGCAAGCGACAATAAGGGGCAAATACATTTTAGGGTAAAAGGTTTGTCTAGCCTAGGCCTTAGCATTGTTAGAAAAAAACGATGTTTATAGAAGTTTTATCAGGACAAGTGGATTTTGAAATCTACTTGCCCAGCGGACAAGTGATTTTTTAAAAAATTGTCGAGCCCTGAATATGGATAAATGACCGTAAATGTTTGCCGCATGCATAAATTGTGCACCAAGCCGCAACAACAAGGGTAGGCTTAGCTCCAGGGAACTAACCCCCGCGGACTGTTGGCTGGCGGGGGCCCCGCCAGCCAACAGTCCGCGGGGGTTAGTTCCCTGGAGCTAGGGTAGGCTGTACATATAATGAACTTTGGCTTGGAAACCCCAAATAAAAGGACTGGGTTTTGCCTGTAAAACAGGACAAATACAGCGCAAGATGCAAGGTGTGTGCAAGTAATGTGCACTTGAAAAATATGGGGGAAGCAGCGCTTGCTAGTATCAAACAAAAAGTTGTTTTTTTGTTCAATACATAAATTGTATACATTGGTCCCCCTCTCGTAAGCCACCCCCAAAGAGATGCCACTCCCTCTGCAAAGGCTACTTTGCTGCGCAGCAAGTATGGCATTTTCATTACATTTTCCCCCTGAAGAGAGACCACCTCTCGTAATAAGGAAACATTTTGGGTGGCCTTATAAGAGGGGAACCACTATATATATATATATATATATATATATATTATATATACATACCCATAAAACCATGGATAATTGAGTTTGGAATTTGGAAAAAATGGTTTGGAAAGTACTTGAAAAAGTATGGAATTTTGGCTTTGCTATGCTGTATGAACCCTGGTCTAACCTATATACATATTGAAGTACTATTGTCCATATTGCACACGTTCCTCTGTAAAATTTTGACATAGGCTATGTTAGCCCAAATAAATTAAAGGATTTTCAGTGGGTAACTACTCAGAACATGTTTCGGAGCCTATTGTTTTCCTGTTGTAGTGTGGTCTTCAGCCTGCCCCCCAGGGATACGCTCCTAATGGACACTGGCAGAAGCAACAGCAGACACATTTTGCACAAATCAGACAGGTATATGTACTCATGTACACTTCTATGTCACCTAAGAAATCTACCTGCTACAAATATTTTTGTCAACAACTGCAGCTTATCTTTTGAAGAGTGTCCCCAATATGCACTACTAAATCCACCTTGTCAGGGTTTTGTATTTAATACACTCTTGTGGGAGCACTTTCAACACAGACACTTGGTCATATCTTTCACTAATTTGTTTAAAAAAATAAATTACTATATTTGTCAGGAAGCTCCCTAATAAGGAGTATGCTTTTGTAATGTTTAACCCTTTTCGCCTTGAATTAAAACTGAGTCAACAGCTTCCCTTGGCATGGGGCATATTACTGTATAATCATAAATTTTGGCAAGGGATAAATATTCCCGAATTTTCTCGAGTAGATCCTATTTGAGAATATTAAAGTTGCTAAAATTTTAGCAGATAAAATCTAATAAAGTCACAACACAAAAACATGTGTTATGTAGCACTTTAATTAAAATATAAGAAGAAACTTCCACACACACAAATGGGGAAGTCTCATTTTATTGATATTTAATATATATATATATATATAGTGCTGTCAATTGGGGAAAAGGAAACTCGCAAGAATTTCTTTCACTGTGTATTCAGAAAATTTTGCGCTTGGGAGTACAAATGATTATACAGTATCTTGATAGGTCTCATGTACAATTGTCAGTCAGTTTTTTTTTTTCTTTTTTTTTGCTGTTGAAACAACATTTGACTGTCAGCTGGTTTGGGCCAGTTTAAGGGGCAAATGGTTTAGCGGCACACTCCTACCCAAACTTTAGTTTAGTGTTCCCCAGGCTGATGCCAGGGTGATAAGTCTTGTAGTAAAACTGATACGATGTTTATTATGAGTACAAAAATACCAATGATGCATGAAAGCTGTATTTAGTTTGGAACAAGTGCAGAATATAGTACTGAACTTCCGGTTAATATGATCATGTTTATTTTATATGGTATTTGTACAAGGGAAAGTCTTGCTAATATAAATATACAAAAAGTACCTGTTTGTTGGACATTCAATGTTGCATGATACCTGGTGATAGCAAACTAACCATCTATGTTTTCTTTATCTTAGAAATTAGCATGCTACAAAGCCAGAAGGAAAAAGGAAGGAACTAAGTCACAGATAGAGCTGGTAAGGTAGAAAATCGTTAAATTCTGAGAAAAAGTGACTTGCATGTGTCTCCATTTGGAAACTTTCAGATTATCTGCCAAAATCAGTACTTGTGATAATTGCTTCAAGAAGCCATCAGTGTATCTTAATTCTGTTTTTTTTTTCATTTAGTGTAGAGAGATTGAACCCTATAAACCACACGGAAGAACAGTTTAAGATTGTGTTTGATCATTGTTAGATTACTATCCATGTTTTTTTTAATTAGGACAACCAATAGACAGCATGTGCAGGGACCGCTCTGACCATTAGCCAATGATTAGCCAATGCTGATAGTTCTTGAATTTGTTGAAGGAAATTTGTAAATGGAAAAAAATATTTCAAAATGAATTCTTAAAGGGGCTGTGACAAAACTATTGTTAATTATGCTATATTTACAATTTGGCTATAAATGTTTGAAGACAAGGTCTGTCCAAGCATGTGGCGTCATTCTCTTGTGGGATGTTGCACACTTACAATGTTGTGTGTCAAGATAGTGGCGGTGCCAGTGAGTGGCTGTATGTCAGTAAGTTTATTATATATACAATTTAGTGTTCCCCTTTATGATGTACCAATCCACAACACATGTACATATGCATACAATGATATAATGTACAGTGCTTTGTCTCTTCATAATAAGCCACTTCATCATACACAATGTGCACAGATTCCTATTTTTAGATGGACCACTTTATCATATACAGTGTATGGCATGTCCTGTCTTCAGTGGTACACATAGTGTATGCAATGTAAAGTGATGAAAGCATCCTTGGGTCCAAGAATAAATGATAGGCAAATGTGTCCACCCCTTGAGACATGTGATGGTTTAGAGCAACAGGTCAAACCAGGTTAGGAGCGTGGGTTGGTTGTTTGTACTGCTGTTAACCATTCACCTCATTGTATGTCTTCAGATGGAGGGCTTCACTTGTCCAGTCTTATGCTAACTTATTTTGCTCTGAGTCCTCCATCTTTTAACATGGTGCCCTGCAGATCAATTCAATAGTCAGTGCATTGAGAATGCTGCAATCTTACTCCTGGTATCCAATTAGATAGCAGTATTGGTATAAATAATAGTGTCGTAAACAAATTGAGTTTATGATCCAGACAAGATCAATCTGAAAGTAGGGAGACTCTCCTTTCCCAAGGAGTACATAGAGCAACTTGCTTCTTTGGCCCTGTCTAGTATAAGTGGCCTGTCCATCCAACAAGCATGTCACCTTTTTCTGACAATTGACATCTACCTGTAAATTTTATTCAGCTCCTGCTGTCCAGGAGACTTGGAGCCAGTATGTGATTAAATGCCATAACAGTTACATCATACTGCAATGACATGTACATTGTCTATACCATTGGCAATGTTATTCTGTGCTTCTGAAAGGCCAAATTATGTAGAGCAGCATTCAATTTGTTGTTGAATCACAGAGGAGAGAGCTGGAAAAGAAACTAAATCCCTGGTAATGGTAACCCTGGTAACCATGAACATTTCTGTTTACTGTAAGGTTGCACAGAGTTCAGTAGCCTTTGAAGTGTCCTTGATATTGAGGATGAAACTGGTCAAGCATTTTTGCACATTGTGCCTATACTGTCATCAACACTTGCTCCATCTTTCTATTGCTCCGGTATCGAACACTTTATTATAGTATAAAAAGTCAAGTTTTCCTCTCTGCAGTGGGCCACGTCACTGTACACAATGTTCAGTGTACGCTCCCAATAACGAACCTCTTCAACATGTAAATATACAGTGCTCCCTTTTCATAATGGATCACTTCACCACACACAATAGATTGTGCACCCTATCTGCAGCAGAACACTTTATCTTATAGAGTGGTCTATATCTAGGAGGAAAGCCTCAATGACAGATCACCTGTCGTGATAGATTGTGATTTAATCATCACTGGGAGTGGTCCTATGTTTGCATCATTTATTTTATCAAAAAGCAAACATGCTAGAGTTCTGGAACTGCAATTTTTTTATTTTTTTTGTTTTTGTTTGGGGGGGGGGGTTAATTGGGAGAGGACAATTTTCATTCTAAAAATGAAAAAAATAAAAATAAAAACGAAAGTAAATATATCAGCTTGGATCAAATTGTAAACAAATAAAAATTTCTGTAGAAATGTTCTGTCTATTTTTAGCCCTGATTTAGCTCTTCTTATTGTAGCCTGAAAAAGGTGATCGTGAGAGTTGGTGTCGATTGTGTTTTGGGAGAACACTTTCTTCAGAGGACAAACAGAGTGAAGACAACTCAAGCAGCACAGATACTGTATCCAAGAATGACAATGAAACAAACACTCAGGACACTTCTCCTGCCACTCCTACACCTCCATTGTTGTCAATAGTGACACAAATGGACCAGGTGAGTCTGTACCAGCTGAGAGGGGGATAGTAAAGCATAGTAACACTAAATCATCTGCCAAAAAATGATAACTGATTTGTTGTTTTGAAAGAATTCTTTTGCCCGCTGAGACTTCCAGGCTTTGACTTTTTTTTTATTTGGGCCTTAGCCAGGGAGCTATACATACCTCAAGTACAATACTGGAAAAACGTAAGTGTTGATTGATGAAATATAGTTTGAGGAGAGTCACATTATTAAGTAACTGTGGAATAAGTAGTTAAATGTATATGAAATATTTATCTGTCAAGTGTAGACTGGAGAAGCTAGAGTTTTTGACAATGCTTGTAAATATGGTTTCAGCTTACATGTATGATGGTGTCTTAATTTCAGCATTTTTATTTTCAGCCAACACTAGCACAAGTGTTAGAGTATCATATTAAATGGTTTGAGGCAACAGGATTCTCAAAAGAACAGGTATGGAGCAAACTTATTTTCAATAGTTGTAGGAAGAAGATATTTATTATGGCCATTAAAATGCTGTTAACATATGTAATTTTGTGAGTAATAAGAAACTGACAAGTAAATACTTTGCAAAATTTATAGAAACTATAAAATATTCTGTACATGTGATGGTATTTTTTAAAAATTTAATATCCACAAAAAAAAAAAAAAAACAAGATAAAATGTTCATGAAATTAAGTTCCAGGAACTAAGATATGGTAACAATAATATTATTTTTACATTTAACTAAAAAAGATGAAGGAAAAGAACCATTCTTTATCTCTATACATGTATAAAGGAAAGTAGAATACCTTGGAAAGGAAAGAAAAGAAATTTATATGTATTTTTAGCCCTGCTGACCTAAGGTTGCAGAGTTTATGCGACTGCTCATGTCTGTATGTCCATTAATTTTCTCTCTGTGTGATACCCTCCACAGTTTTCAAGTTACCCCAATATAACTTTCAGAACTTACAGGATGTATGAAAATGTAGGTCCATTTCAATATTGGTGGCACCACCTACAATATTATGCAATATAGGGGTCAAAGTGTGAAATTCTTGTGAACACCTAAACATCTTTGATTTTTGGCAAATCTTCATGAAGTTTAGTAGGATTGTCAGTCAGGTCAAAGTCTCAGTTGCTAATGATACTAGTGGTGCCACCTATAATTTGGGGGAAATTAAAGGCCAAAATGTGTTTTAAGATAAAAAATTCCATATCTGGAAAAGTAATTGGATTAGACTTGTCAAATATATAAGATATATGGACCATGTGCAATGCTAGAATGCTATGCAAAATCAGTAACCTTGACCTATTTTTGTGAGGTCACCATAAAGTTGAAAGAGGTGATTTTGTAATTGCAGGGTGTAGCTTGGACATCATTGGCAAAGAGAATTGAGCCTCTAGATCAAAATTGCACTTGAGTACATTGTATGTCAAACTCTACTTGGTGACCGATATTATTGGTCTCCATGACCCAATGATTGTGTGACCTTGATCTATTTTCAAAGTCATTTATCACTTAAAAAAAGGACAGTTAATTCAATATCTAGATAAAAAATAAGGTGAATGATGCCAAATGTACCACAAATGTGTGTCATGTGGAAGTGTTTGATAAATTGCATAATATGGCTAACTTTGATTAATTTTTCTTCAAGTTCATGAATTGAATACATTTCAGAAAATGATTTTTGGTGATAGTGGTCAGCATAGCATTAGGCCTGTGGGCCTCTTGTTTAACAATTTTATTTGATTTTGAAAATTGTACTTTGTAGTAGAAGTATGCATATGATGAACCCTTTCTGCCACACAAATCGATTTTCTAATGCCCTGCTGTAAACTGCACTCTGCTGAGCTCAACTACCTTTTATGTATGAATCCTGTATTTTTTACCTGTGCTGACCACAGGTCCCAGAGCTTGTGCAATCACTTATGTCTGTCCATCCTTCTGTCTGGCCATCACTCTGCCCATCTGTCTGTAAACTTTTTGCTTGTGAATGTGAAGCAGTCCACAGTTTTCAAGATAGCCCCATATAACTTTCAGGATGCATCAAGTGTATGGAAACCTAGGTTGAATTGGTATGAGTCAAAATGTGAAAATCTTGTTGTGGCTCCAGCATCCTTAATGTTTGATAGATCTTCATAATATTTAGTGGGATTGTGGAGGAGGTCAAAGTCTCAGTTGTATATGATACTACTGGTGCCACCTATAATTCAACAGAAATTATGAGGCAAAGTGTGTTTAAAGATATAAAATTTAATATCTCGAATAGTAATTGAATTACTGTTGGTAACTTTATAGGATATGTAGACCATGTCAGCTGCCAGTTTATTATGTAATATCAGTAACCTTGAATTATTTATGTGACTTCACCATGCCTGTAAAGTTCAAAGAGGTGATTTTGGAATGGCTGGGTGTAACTTGGACATCAATGGTAAAGAGAATTAAGTCACCAGATCAAAATTGTACTTGAGAACCATGTACATTGTCTATAAAACTTTACTTGGTGACCTACTTTTTGGGTCACCTTGACCCAGTGATTGTGTGACCTTGACATACTTTTCAAGGTCATCAGCACTTAAGAAAAGGTAATTTAATACAAAATCTTGATAACAAATAAGGTGAATGATGCCAAATGATGACCACAAATGGGTATCATGTGGAAGTTGGATATCGTGGATGTCAGACCTTGATTAATTTTGTCAAGGTTGGTTGAGGGAATACATTTCAGGAAAGATTTTTTTGATGATATTTAGTCAGCAGAGCACTAGGGCCAAGGGCCTCATGCTACCACCATTTTGGTTATATTATTTAGGACCCTTGTGTTTCAATTGTTCAGCAACATTTCCATTTACATAACCAAGTATGGATGCTCAACACACATGTTACAGGCAGTTAGGGAATTTCAGCTATAAAACAAGCCAGGTGGCCCTGATGGTAGAGGTCATTTGGGGAAAACAGTTCAACTAGTTTTGTTGATCTGAACTCGTCAGAAAAGTTCTGGGGGCCCATATACATACATGCATGTAATTTCCGTCATCACATGCATGTGTATTGTAATGATGGGATGTGCATTGACTGGGAATGGTTGCTACAACCTGCAGATTTCAAACTGGTTGTTTGAAAAGGGTGTACAGTGGTACCTGTCTTGAGAGACCCCTCCAATGAGAGACCGCATATCTTTTTAAGACCACTCTCTCAGAACACTTTCCCATGTTATTATACCTCTAATGAAAGACCACATGTTTTGAGAGACCACTTTTTGACCTGCCCTGGGGCGGTTTCTCAAGACAGGGACCACTGTACCTTCCAAAAGAAAGGTAAATCTGTGGATTGACAGGATCAGTTGGTGCACAAGTACATTGGGCATGTGGATTTAGTAGAATGGCTGTTCTGTGGGTACCCACCTGTAATGCACAGTATTTGATAATAGCTTGAGGTACTGTTGTCATGGATGAAAGAGCTATGGCAATAAAAACTAACAAAAAAAAACAAAAAACAAATAAAAATATAATTTTGTTATGTTTAGTCTTAAAAATATTTATTCCCATTATGTTAGGAGTGCTGTGTGGTACAAATAGAACATGCATATTTTTCTATTTAGAACACAGCACTGGGAAATTTCACCCTCTCTCGGCTTGCCCCTCTTCACAAAGACTCCTCCAAAACATGATGATCTGTCTATACAGAAGATAAACTGTCCATTTTTTTCCCCCAGGGTCAATGGTTTTATGCTTTGCTGGCCTGTCTAGAAAAACCCTTATCCCCAGAGATGTTCTCTCTGCTGCGATCACTTGCAAGAAATGCTGCAAATCTCCGAGCGACACTGGTAGGTAACAGTAGGTGGTGGTATGAAAAATGGAAAATCTGTGACAACTTGTTAAAGGAAGGAAAATGTTTTCATACCTTGTTTAACTCTTTAAGTGCCAAATTTTGGACTGAGTCAACAGCTTTTCTCGGCACGCATTGGGTGCAATGCATGCCCAGAAAAGCTGTTGACCTGGGATATTTTCTCTGGAACTAGAGGCATACTGGTACTTGAATGAAAGGTCTTTTTACAAGGAATATGAATCTGAGATCCTAATGATGATTCAGACTAGTTTCACTTTACTAGATCAACTTAAGATGTGATTAGCACTGAACGAGTACAGATGGTTATCTTCACACATATGTTTGCATATGTGAGGATATGGCTCAGACAGTGCTTGATGTTGTTTATATTCTTCAAAGAGTCTGATCTTCCGGACATTATAATTAGAATTTCTGCTCAAGCTTTACTCTCATTGAATGTATTCAAGAAGAAAGTATGTTGGGGATGGTTCAACATTTTTATCCTTTTTGAATTAGTACTTACAGGATGCAAGGGGGAGGGGGTTAAATGGATCTGATCACTTTCACAGAATATGGAAAAGGATGGTCAATTTATGTCCTATTCTGTGCAATTTTGGTATGATGTTTTTTGGGAAATCATCATTTTAAAAATACTAAATTGGAGGAAGGGAGGGAGGTCATGAAATTTAGTACCCTTAGTACTAATTCAAAAATGATGATAATGTTGAACCATCCCTAACAAGATTGTGTTATACATGCATATATTTATTGCTTTTGGTTCAGTGTCTTGCCGTGGGAACAAAGAATAACTGCTTTATTATGAAGCTAGCCCTGTTAAACATGCAGTTCAGCTTTGTAGAAAAATTGAAAAATTGGAACCAGCAGACAACAAAGTTAAATTGGAGAGAAATTTGTAGTGAAGAAGAAATATTCATTATTGTCCATGAAACATTACACGTTATGAAAACAGTCTTAGAAACATCAGTGTAACTGAAGAAAGAAAGAAAGAAAGAAAGAAAGAAAGAAAGAAAGAAAGAAAGAAAGAAAGAAAGATAGAAAGAAAGAAAGAAAGAAAGAAAGAAAGAAAGAAAGAAAGAAAGAAAGAAAGAAAGAAAGAAAGAAAGAAAGTATTACTTTGTCTATCTGTGTAGCAACATTATACTGCCCTTTAAAAGGCAGGTGAATGAAAGACAACATTTAGCATAGAGTTGAAGCAGACACTAACTCCGTGTAAATAGTAACCAGAAGCACTTATGTGAACACCAATGTGAACAGAACTAACCAGCCTCTGTCGAGTTCAGCTAAGGGCACAACTGGTCAGGCAATTGTGTCTCTTCTGTCATCAAGACTTGTCTTGTCTTTCTGTGGCTGGAAAATAATTAGATAAAGTTGTGGACCTCATAGTACAGGTGATTTGCTTAACATATGGCATGCAATACCACCACTACAAGTACTTATAGTGGTGAACACTATACACAAAATTTTATATTATAAAGGCTTGAATTAAATTGAAAACCAAAGAGGCCATTTGTACAGGCTTTCAGTTGTCTAAAGCTCTGTTTGATGGTCATTATTATTATTATTATTATTATTATTATTATTATTATTATTATTATTATTATTATTATTATTATTATTATTATTATTATTATTATTATTATTATTATTAATTGATACTTGATATAGACTTTAATGCTCCCCATTATGCTGATTGTGTGGATTCTCTGACCGACGTCAGATATCATGACTGAAGCGTGTAGTCTATTCTATCATGGCTAGACGTAATTTAAATTTAATAATTACCCCCAATGCAGCACTTTTCACATAGTAGGCCTGCAGAGGTCTACCAGCCAGCTGATCTCCAAGTAAAGTGCCACTTTCTTTGTAATCACTGTGCTTAGTGCAAAATTAACGCTCTGAATTGTTTTCGTCAGTTATTGCAGCAAAGAGTTCCACTGATTGTACCAACCTTAGAGCATCACACACACATACAAACACTGGTGGACTATGAGTTAACACTGTGTTCAACTTTAACATCACATTTGGAATTGATTAGGAATGTTAACTAGTGGAAACGGTAGGGCAACTGTTTCAAATGGAAGTTTGCAACTCTGTCAACAGATGGGGCTGCATGTATGTTAACAAAGCATTGTGGCCTACCTGGAAAAATTTTAATACCCCAAACTATTTGCTTCAAATGTAAAGCATGGAAACACAAAATTATAGTTTCTTTTGGATAGATAAATGCTATTCACCCTCATAAAAGAAAAAAAAAAGGTTCATTATAAATTGTGCCGTGGTTAGTGCTGAAACTGACACTGGTCGAAGATTAAAATGCGGCCATCTGATTGGCTGTTGCCCACTGCCCATGATAGAATATGCTTTGTTTCAAGCAGTTTTGCTGGTTGACTTTTACAATCACATAGTGTAGTGTCATTGGCATATCACAGTCATACTCGTAACAAAAACTGTCTACCTCAATTCAGATCAAAGACAATGAGCCTAAGAATGACTGAATTTATCTAAAACCGTACTTGTAAGTTTACAATTCAGAGAACCCACATCACGTTAAAGTTGCAGTTCCAGTTTTGCTGACATTAATGTGACTTCTCATCTTGAATCCAAAATCATAAGTCTGAGTCATGCAATACAAAACCATAAGTCTGAGTCATACAATACAAAACAATAAGCCAGAGTCATACAATACAAGTTGGCAATCATGTTCAGAGGTACACACTTGTAGTTTCATTTTTACCAACATTGAGTCACAATGCAAATCAACAGTTGTGTTCTTATATACACCGTTGATATAGTTTCATTTTAACTTCAGTATTATTTTTGTGTTTGTATTATGCAGGACTCAACAGAAGATGAGCATCTGGCCCCACTTAATCTACTCATTTGCCTCGTAGGACGATATTTTGAGCAAGCTGACTTGGCAGACACCAGCTGACCTGGTGGACACTATCTGACCTGGTGGACATTGTTTGACCTGGTGAACACAGTCTGAGCTGCTGAACACTGTCTGACCTGGTGGACACTGTCTGATTTGGTGGACATTGTCTGACCTGGTGGACACTGTCTCACCTGTTGAACACTGACATGGTGGCCACTGTCAGACCTGGCAGACACTGTCTGACCTGGTGAGGCTGTCTGACCTGGTTGACACTAATCAGACCTGGTGAACACAGTCTGGCCTGGTGGACACTGTCTGACCTGGTGGACATTATTTGATTTGGTTGACATTGTCTGACCTGTTGAACAGTGTCTGACCTGGTGGACACTGTCTGATTTGGTGGACATTGTCTGACCTGATAAACACTGTCTGACCTGGTGGACACTGTCTGACATAAGAGACGAGATTTGGTGAAAGACACGAGCTGATGTGAATGCCACAGGCTTACCTGAGAGAGACCAGCTCTTGTACCAGTTGACCTTGTGCATACTAGTTGACCTCGCAAAGAAAGTCTGACCTGTCTCATACTGACTGACTACTGCCATGAATTACATTGCCTTTGTAGACAGACTGACACTGTCAAATGGGCCTTTTAAGTAAGCATAGTTAACAGAAGCTGATTGTTATGCTTTAGAATTGATACAAGATAAAGAAAAGTCACTCTCAGTTGGAATTAGTGAAGTGAAGCAATGCAGATCAGTGACATGGACTCGGAGAATTATTGCAGATTAACACAGACATGGAGAGGGTTGCCTCAGCAGTGTGCTTTACAGATAACATTTAAATGCAGAGAAACAATTGTGTGTATTTTAAAGTGAATTTTGTCATAATGGTGAAACAGCAGATATACTGAAGCATTTAATTCTTCCACAATTGTGTTAAATACTTTTTAATTTTACTAGGACTATATTCTCTTCATATAATGTAAATTACATGATTGCATGATGAAATTGTATGATTTTAATCTGCGGGAATGTAAACACAATGATCTGGCTGGCCTTTGTGTAACTTGAGAGCTGTCATGGTTCATGTGTGTGTTGTTTTGAGCAGAGATAAAGGATAATTACATGTAGCTGTGACATGCGGATTGACACAAAAATTGAAAGCAAACTATTTTATAAATTGTCAGATATTAAACAGATTCAAAACTGAGGAGTCTTGAACTGACAGTTTTTATTTTATTATAAAGATGTATCTTTGCATAATATCATGCAGGGACTGCTCTGGGCATTAGCCAATTAGCCAAATGCTAGTGTTGGTTGAATTTGGTTAACAAAATTTGAAAATGGGTGAAATATATTAAAATGAGTTATCACACAATCAAGACCAAATTTTTGTAAATTATACCTGTATTTCCAATTTTGGCTACAGATTTTTCAAGTCTAGCTCTGTCCCTGTCATGTGGTGTTTTGCTTTTTTTTTTTTTTTTTGTCTTTTAATTATAAAGTATTTCAACTCTTATCCTTGAGCATTTGTGAGCCATGATAACTGTTACAACATAGCTGTAGTGAAGCTCATGTAGTTAAGTAGCAGTACATAAAACACAAGCTTTACAATGTCACAACGCTTTGAGGTTGTACCTAGGATGGATACAGGCCTCTGTAACAGTCTTTAAACTCAGTGTCATACTCCAGCTGGTAAACACATTTTTAAGATAATTACCATCAAGTTTTTTTATTTTTCAATCTTTCTTATTCAAGTTTGCTCTGCTGCAGGTAATTTTGATTTAACTGGAGTACCTGTCCATTAGTTTTGTGTTTATACTGTCAGATAATCCAGGTAAAATAAAGATTTAAATTGCAACACTCTGCAACGTCACACCTTAACATTGACTGCACTGAACACCACAGTATAGCTATCAAGCAGGTTGGCAGGAAATGATGATGATAAAACTCAATTTTAGAGCGCTTATTCCATCGCACAATTGATAATACATGTTAAAAGAATAAATGATGATGTTGAATGTGCATTAGAAAAAACGATAGAATGTCCACTTAGTCATTAAAAGCTTGCTTAAAAAGGTGAGTTTTCAATTGTCGCTTAAAAATAAAGGAACTGGAAAGCTTGATTAGTTCTCCTTGCAGCGTAAAGAGGGCAGCATTATCAAATAGCCTCATTACACCCACATACAGGTTTTCATTGTGCATGTGATTGTTATTAAACCACTGCAGGTGCATGATATCTGAGAGCATTGTGCCAGTGACTTGCAAGCACCTGTCCATACAAGAAAATGACAATGCGTATTTTGTTCAGTAAACACTGACAACATTACACTTAGCCTTGAAGGCACTGATCTGTATGTCTTTTGCCATTAAATGCCAGTAACAGATTGCTATGTAGTTTAATTGCATGTTCACATTCATGACAAACATGATGAGATTTTTATCCATACCAGCAGCTTGCCTAGTCGTAGGCTGGTGATTTCTACATGGCCTGCCAAAGGTTGTGCTTTTGGATCCATATGCATGCTTAACACAAGCTGGATTATGGGAAAGGAGTAGACTGGGGTTTGATAATGCAAGGAAAGACATAATTTTGTTTTTAAAAAGAAGGAAAATGTTGCTTTTATTTTTTGCTTAAACACGAAAAATTACAATGTCTATATCAAAAATTTCCCTGTTCCCTCTATTTTTTTTTTCACTTGAAAATCCACCAGAATGTACCATTTTTTTTTTTTTTTTTTAAGTTTGGAGAAGGTGGGTATCCACTTGAAGTCCCTGTGTTTGATGTAGAAATTTGGTTGTCATTTTTTAAGTGTTGACAACTTTGCATTATATAATATCAAACGTTTAAGTATGTTGTTTTTAAGCTTGCCTGCATATCTTACCTGGCTATTAGTTGTTATTTTATTTTGCAGAGAGACTGGGCTGGCTCCAGGAATTTTACAATTGTAGCCAGTTTGGCTAAAGTAACATTAAGGTCTGCGCAAAATGCTGATGAATTTAGCCAAAACCATGAGCAAAAGTGCACAATAAATTGAAATCATTATGTAATATATGAATATATGCATCAAAACTTGAATAAATTATGTAATATCCTTAGCCAGTCTGAGTAAAGCTGAGAAACTTATGGTAGCCAAATCACACCTTTTTTGGCAATTGCTATTTGGCTAATGGGTGGTATTAGCCTAGTACGTTAAGTCCAGGAGTTGAGCTGGGCTAATTGCCAGGATACTACATGTATGTGTGAATAGCATAAAATTATGAAACACTGTTCACAAGTAGATGAGCTGTGACCCTTGAAGTTTTCAATAGATAAAAAAGGCTTTCATCACTTGTCCTCCTGATTTTTGGTGACCTGAGGTCACTGTGACCAGAGTTCACCCAGGTACAACCATTGCCATGACAAGGACTAGAGATTGTATAGTTAAACCTGTCTTTTAAGACTGCCTGGAGCGATGACAAAATTGTGGTCTTTTGGGACATTGTCTTTCATAATAGGCATGAATATGATGAAAAGTATCATATAAAGATAGTATTTCAAGACAGGTAGTGGTAGTTTCTCATTGGAGTGGTGTCTGAAGACAGGGACCACTGTAGTTGCCATGCCTTGTTTTCAATTAAAAGGTTCCAACTCTTTAGTCATTAGGTGGTTATATCACACATGACTGTTATTTTGTCAGTGTGCACCTGCTTTTCAAAGTACATGTATGTGAAAGCATGTGCTGGACAATAGTTATGTGCATATCACACGTCATAGTTAACCTCTGCAGCAGTCTGGCGTTGCAAAAAAAAAAAAAAGAGTATGAGCCAAAGGTCAGGTTAAAAGTACGCTTTGTTTTCAACGACAGATCCATAAGGAGATTAACAAACTTAGACTTCAATATACAGTACAGTAGTACCTGCTATTTGAGACCACCCCTATGTGCCAGTAAGGCATGGTCTGATATACAGGTGGTCTTAAAATACAGGTTAATTTAATAGGGAATGACACTTTTGTCTAAGAAGGATGGTCCATAGAGCAGATAACACAGTGTTACAAATGTACTGGCATTTGATAGTTACGAATTAAATTAATAGACTTTTTTTGTTTTGTTTTTTAAAAAGAAGTGAACATCTCAGTCTTTCTTTGTGTCCATCGTTCAAGCTCCATGACCTCCAGGCTTGATTTGCTGACCTCTGTGATGCTTGAGGGCAATGAGCGTAACAAAATACTGTCGTGATAAAAGGGAAAACAGTCTGGCAGTGGGCACTGTTCATGGCTGAGTGGTTAAAGTGCAGCACTGGGGATTCACAGATCATCAGTCAAATCCACTTCTTGGAAGACCTTATCGTTTCTTTATGGAAGTGCATGCAATTAATTATCTTCATTATATGATCCAGATATTTAGGCTTTTACAATTGGCTAAAACTATGTCACATGTGATTGTCTAAATACGTCCATCCACACAAGTTCTATGTGCATGTCACTCAGCGGCCAATGGAGTAAGTCACTGGACAGTCAATTGACTGCTTGTCAAGTTAAAAACAGGACAGATAAATCCTTTTGCATCATCTTGACATTCGTCCAATCACATTGCACAATGCCAATGCGATCACGCACGCATTGCACATGCATTTTTCAATGCAGAATGAACTGCTTCAGTGGACGCCTTGCTACATCTAACACACCGGTATTGAATACCTAAGGTCCAAATTAGCTAGTACCATCAGTAGCCGCTAAAGCGCCAGGGTCATTTCCCGGTGCACCTTGTGGCAGGTTAGGTCGTTTCAATACAGCAGCTATATTGCGCCATTTTTAAAGTACAGGGAAATGACATTGCAAAGTTGATCGTTATTTTCTAATGTACTACGGACGATTGCAGAAAAACAACGCACAACAAACCGATGGCAGAACCATGTGAGACGGCCGAGGATCGAGGGACATACCCAGCAACGGACAAAGGCCAGGTGCCAAGTAGAGAGCGGGGGTGCAATACCTGCATTGCAGCGGTAGCTCACAGTAATAGCTAATTTGGACCAAAGCTATTAAAATGTAACCATGTTTGTTGTTTTTATTGTAATTTTTGAGATACATGCCAAAATTATATAATAAAACAAATACAGTGAGACCTCATTATATGACACTCAGATATCCAACAGCTCTACCTCAAGTGTTCAGTTGACATAAGTACCAGAGTGGAGTCTTTATGAAAATAACAGAGTATGAAGAAGTCTTTGAGAAACACAATTCTTAAGGAAAAGGAAAACACATACCTTTTTCAATGCCACATTTCTGAGTCAACAGCTTTCTTCAGAACACTTTGGGTGCAATAAAGCATGCCGAGGAAAGCTGTTGACCTGGACTACATGTATTATATTCTATGTGACTCAATGAGGGACTGGTATGGAATGAGTTAACATATGTTACCATGATATCTGAAACATGGACTTGCTCAAATTTGGTATGCAGGTACATTATGAGGCAAAGATTAATTGAAAATTTTTCATGGTCACTGTGACGTATCTGTCAATTACTGCCACTGATTTCAGATGAAAAAGAGTCCATTGTTCAGGAGTGTTTGGTCAATGACAGGCTGATCCGGAAAGGTGACCTTGTTTCATATTGATGAACCCACAGGGAAGTTGAACCTGCAATATCCCATGCTACTGTGGCAACTCTCATTTTAAAGAGGCAAAAACTCGAAAAGTAGACAGTGTGGGGGTATGCAACATTGATCATGCATTAGTTATTCCATGGTTCCTCAAACAATACTAACATGTATTGCCCTCATTATTACTCAGGCAATAAATATTTTTACTGCTCTCGAGCCATGGAGTAACCAGTATGTGTACATATTTTATTACTGATCCTGATATACTATTCTCACAACTTGACCTACTTATCTGAAAATGCATGTTTCTTCATATCTAAAATTCTAACAATATTGAGTTCCATGTGAAGAGCTTGTGGATGAGGACTTGATCCTTAAATGTTGAAGGTCTTTGAACTCCACCCCACCATATTTCTGTACATCAAATTAATGCACACATGTAATTGTTGAGTGCTTGATATTGTTATAAATGCCCTTGCCTAATGCATGACAAGTTGTGATCTACTTCCAAGATTTTTTTTTTTTACCTCATGATTAAAAGTTTTTGATCCAATGCTTCAAAAATGTGCTCTTTGAGAAAAATATAACCGGTATAATCGATGCATGATTTTGATCGTTTTAAGCATGAAAGAGTTAAAATGATATTTATCACCTGCACCAGAAGGGGAATTCAGTGTATACGTGCGTGGAGTGTTGTGACATATGGCAGAGTTACAATTGTATTTGCTCAGTGACCGTATAGGATTATTGTAGAGTGTATGAAATATTGTATAATGCATACCATTATATACCTCCCACATAGGCGTGAAATTGTGTCTTCCATGCATAATATATTTGGAGCCATTGTTGAAACTGTCTTGTTCAGAGTCTGCTGAGTCGACAAGTTCCTTTACCAGTGTGGCGAAGAGTGGCTTTAAGGTCATAAATTAAGCACACACGTGTAGGTTAGCAGGATCCTGTAGTTCTGGCTTAGTCTTGACCTTTTATATGTAACACAATTGCTTACGCTTGCTTTCACCAAATCAGAAGTGTTTAATATGTCCTGATGATATTCCAAGTGATACCTTTCTGGGAAAGAACAAAAACAAAACAAACCAAAAAACCCAAAACAGTAGATTCTAAATTTCCAGCATTCAAATGTAATTAATACAGTTGCCATCAATATCTTACAGTGAAAATGAATAAAATATTTGCAATAAAGGGTATCGTCAGCAAGAATTGGTAAGTTTCCTCCTAATCCATGGATAGAATCTTTAAAATTCCTGCATTTTATGCAAGTTTAGATATGTGAATGTATATACATGTAGGATGATTACCTCCGGTAATGACCTACAAAGTAGCATTCTGATTGGCTAGTAGGCCTTGATAACCATGTTAGCATAAAAGAATGTCTGTTTGATTTTATGCACAACAGTTGTGTGAGTGATAATACAACACAGCACTACCAAAACCACTTACTTTGTTTACTTGTCAGTCAGCTTAGTTATTCTTATGGTCTGTTGTCCATCATCCATCTCTCTGTCCTGGTCGACATTCACAATTCATATTTTGCACTTCACCAAAACCATCAACTATATTATCTTGAAACTTGGTGGGGATGTACCTTGGCAGGATCTTAGTAAAACTAGGTCATTAGGTTGGGTATCTGGGTGACACGTATCAGCATACAATCTGGTCAAAGTTAAGTTTGCCACAGCTCTTCTCATCTTTGGTAAGTTGAAGCTGCACTTCAAGTTTAACTCAGCTCAACTTAGATTGGGACTTATTTTTGGCGAAATGTATCTACATGTATTATTATACAAACAAGAGCATTAGTGCCACATCTGTGTAGTTCTGATCAAACAAACAAACGGAAAAAAAGTACAATTCCATCTCTATACTCCGTAGCCAATCATCCAGTCACTGTCTATGTTTAAACCTATACCTTAATTCATCCCTATTATCATATTGTGTCTGGTGAATATGGGTTGCTCACACAGCTGTCTTGCTTGGGCTATCATAAAATGGCCATGACCTTCAATTTTTTTTAGAGCATATGAAACCGAGACAAATGTTGCACATTTACAAATTGATTGCAGACAATTTTTTGTCCTAATGGCATCATGATCTGAAAAGAAAAGTAAGTAAAGATCAATATCTGTAACTAAATACCAGGTACATGTTCATAACTTCATCACAATTACGCTTTAGTTATGGAAAGACACCTTGTAGCCTAACAGCCTTTGATATTCCATCTAGATAGGATTGCAATATATATTTTTTTTAAATAATGAACCTTTGGAACTGGTGGTGACTCCTGGTGTGCATGCTCCCTGTAACATCCTTGCTCTTTTAGGTCCCATTACTGGCATGCTCTTTCGAGTTGAAGCTCCTTGAACTTCGGTTCACACTCACTGTTTTAATGCTTTACACATGTTCCCTTCTGCGGAAAATCATTTCTGATCAGTCCAGGACTCTTCAAAGACCTTGATAGCTGATATATGTCCTGCAAATACCTCAGATATAATTGAAAGTAGAGCTGGTCGATTGGCTATTGAGACCTAGTTTTTCAAGATTCAAGATTGGGAAGACTGTGCACGTCAGGCAACTGGTACCTTTCGGCACTAAGCCATTCCTGCTCGTGCTCTGTGAGGAACAGCATTTGCAGCTGGAGACTTGTCTTCTTCCACTGTTGCCAGCACAGTCACAGAGCCGGAGCAGACTCTGACAGCAGACCAGCTTGCTGCTTCTGCTTTGAGTCACATTTCTCTCCTCCCTAAGGTTGGGGAGTCCGCAGAACTTGCCATGGCACCACTGGTGTTTACCCGCTTCGCGCAATCAGTTGCTACTTACCTTCACTAGTCAGCCATTCGCATTCATGTTTATCTGGACGATTGGCTTATCCAAGCACTTTGGCTCCTGGATTCACACTGTCACACATAGACCATTCTGGAATTTTGCCAACTCTTGGGACTGATAGTGACCTTAAGCAAGTCTAGTCTTCAGCCAGAGCAGACTTTCATTTTCCTTGGTATCCAGTTTGACCTGGTTGCCCACATTTGTTGCCCTTTGGAAGACAAATGGTAGAGACTTCAGTCCCTGCTCAGAGCCTTTCTGATTTGCAAGGTCCCCTTGGCGCAGCATGGCTTGCCCTGCTTGGCTCCCCACCTGCGATGGACTCCCAGGTCCCACTCAGTCACCTTCACCGTTGCCCCTTGCAGCACGTTCTTTGGGGCAGATGGTCAAGGAACCAGGGGTCTCAGGCCCCGGTGCAGGTTCTTACGGAGGAAAATCCGCACATTCTATGGCTGACCATAAGGGAGAACATCATGTCGGGACCGAAGCTGGTGCCTTTTCAGGCCCAGCTTACCATCTACATGGACTCTTCTCAGTCCACGTGAGGAGCCCACATGGAAAGCTGAATGGCGTCAGGCCCCTTGCTGGTGCCTTTTGCATCTTGCCACATAAACTGGCTGGAACTGGAGGCAATACGCTAGGTGCTCCTCCACTTCTAAGGCCTGGTGGAGCACAAATGTCCTCATAATGTGCAACAACAGGACTGCAGTAGCTTACTTCAACAGACAAGGCAGAACATGCTCCAAGAAGCTGACAGATTTAGTAGGATGCATCACTCAATGGTGCTCTGAACACAGCATTCACGTGCATAAGAGGCATGTCCTGGGACATCAAAATGTCCTGGCCAACCAACTCTCAAGAAGAGGTTAGCTGGAAGGGACAGAGTGGTCGCTCCACCCACAGGTCATTCAGGCTATGTGGGCTAGATGGGGAACTCCACATGTGGACTTGTGTGAGACTTGTGAGAATGCGAAACTGCTGGTTTACGTCTCGCCTGTCCCAGACCCCCAGGCTCTGGAGATGGATGTTCTAGCCATGGACTGGAGCAACCTTTGGGCATACGCATTTCCACCTCCACAGATCCTTCTTAGGGTACTGTGCAAGGTTCGGTCCCATGATTGCAACCTGATCCTGGTTGCCCCCTGGTGGCCCCAGATGGATTGTGTGGTAGACTTCTTGGAATTGAGCATCGAGCCTGCTCTATGCCAAAACATCTGATGAAGCCACGGACAAGCATGTTCCATTGGTACCCTCAAGTGCTCAACCTCCACACTTGGTGGTTGTCTCACAGCACATCAGTGACAGAGGTTTCTTGGAATTGGTCGCAGATAGAATTGCCAGAGGTGGGTTGTGATCTCCTACTCTAACTGTTGACTCAACTCATTGGAATGTGTTTTCCAACCGCTGCACCAGTTATGGAATCCACCTTTGGTCTCCATGCATTGCGGACATTGCAGACTTCCTGCTTTATCAGTGGGAAGTCCTTGGCAAGAGCTGGAAAACAGTGGACGGTTTCTGATCAGCCATATCCTCAACCCTCACAAATATCCTTGTCATTTGCATTGGGAGCAGTCCTTATCTGTCGGCACTCATCATGTCCTTTTACACCGACAGACCAGCAGCAAGCTAGATCAAGCTAGATCCTACCCTCGTGGGCCTTCCGCTGGTTTAAGTCATGTTGAAGAAGTGGCCCTTTGAGTGCCTTGAGGACCCCTAACAGTTGGACTTCAAGTAGTGGCTGTGGGAGACTTATTTTCTATTAACACTTGTTTGGGGGTAGATCCAAGGTCTAAGTCATGACTGACTTCAATGGCCGCCTGACCACTCGCAGGTGACTCTGAGGCCTCCCCACTTGGGCTTCCTTGCAAAGAACCAAGTGGCTGGAGATCTGGCTATGGCCTGTAAAGGTTTTACCCTCCATGCTATGGACCCTGCTCTTCCCTCAGAGGAAACAGCTTTGTGTCCTGTGAGAGCCCTCCACTGGTACCTTTCATGCATGGACAGCCGCAGGGGACAGAGGTCCGCCCCTTCCTACCCCTCGGTAACCTTTGTAAGGAGCAAGTTTGCAGAAATACAGTTCCTTCGTGGATTAAGCAGAATTCCTTAAAGGCCTATGAGAACTCGCTGCGGAGGCCAGGTTCCTTGCAGCTTGACTCAGCCAGAGCTCCTGAGGTACAAACCTGTAATGCCTCCTGGCATGCCCCGTGGAACATCGCAGTTGTCGACATCCTGCGGGCCTGGGGAGGTGATTGTCTATGACTTCTGTGGAGCATTGCTCATGTAACATGATAGTGCAGTGTGGTCCCATGCTGGTTGGTAAGGAGGGTTTCTGGCTTCAGCTGGATTCTGCTGTTGGTGGCCTCAAGTCCACATACCTCTGAGGTTTTCCCTTCAAACATCGCCTCTTCCCTCGCACTGATGGTTCCCCCCCCCCCAAGCTGCTGGTCCTGGTGGTCAGTATGTTGATAACATTACACCCTCTGTCTTTGCGTTTGTATATCAGCAAATGTGGGAGGTGACACTATATAAATAACACATGACAATTTTTAGTAATTTCAGTATCAGTAAGTAAACTTCCCTCTTGACCACTGGAGAAGTCCACCCGATCAGCCCGCTTCCTCTTACAGCTGAAGTCAAGTGACCACAGTTCAAAAGAGGAAGGATGATGTTAGGAGCATGCACACTGGGAGTAACCTGCGGTTTCAAAGGAACTGACAGATGGCACCGTGGGACCGTCAAGTTTTCAGGAATCAAGTGAGTGAACTCAACTCGATTTCTTGGGGGTTCGACCCCGACACAGAGGTCTTGGCAAATGGTGGTGGAAATTAAGGCAAGTATAGTTACTAATAATGAAATTACTACAAATTTCATGTTTTAATCAGCCAAATGTGCTTGCCAAATCAAGTGTTTATTTGTGCTTTTTCATGAATTTGTTCAAAACTTTTTGAGTCCAATGGGGCAAAAAACATGCAAGATCTGACATTAAGTAGGTCAAGCTCATTTTTTTAAAAAAAGGGTCAGCCCAGTAAATTTTTCTTCTTGTGGTTCAACAAAAATTTTATACTGAAAGATCCAGCAAGTTCACAGATGCTGGTCCAGCATTGGCAGAAGTTATTCAACAAATTATTTAAAAAAAAAAAAAAAAAAAGAAAGGACTTTTTGAACTTTAAGGCAGTACTCATAGGATCCTAAGAAATCTCAAGGTACCATTAAAACTTAGGGGTATGTAAACTAACCCTATTCCGGTGAGCCTTCCCCATTACACCATGGTGGCTCCAAAGTACCATTTTCAAATTGTTAATTTAAAGCAGGCAATGAAATCCGACAATTCTATTTGAATGCGCTATTTTCAGTGTGTAGGTATTTTGATGATTGGACCTGAATGTGCTCAGTATTTTACATAACTTGGTGCAGAAAGCTGGCCTGGTTAACTGACTGCCCAGCCATTTTGTATGTGGCTGGTGGCCTGTATGTGAGTCTGCCAGCTGTCATATACATTTTATTATTATCCTCACTTGTTATCATATCACCCAGTGTTAATCAACCAATGACACTGGGACCAGCTTGTAAACAACAATTAGTGGCTTATAATTATGCAGGAGTACCAGGACAACCATGTACCCTGGTGACCTTTGTGTACAGTGAAACCAGCTTTGAGAGACCCCTCCCTTCAAAGACCACTTGCCTTTTGTGACCACTTTTCCTGTGCAACAGCACCCTGTAATGGTAATTTACCTCCATTGGGAGACCACCTGCTGAACTTGACCAGTGACCACATGAAAAGGTCCCTAAAAGATCACTGTCAAAGCAAAAAAAATATACTTACTTTGTACAAGGTCAGTAAAACTTTTGAATGCATGAAAATCAATTCACAAATACCAGTATGTATGTACCAATTCTCTTAGGAGGTAATAGTTGTAATGCATGGTCTTAGAAAGGCAAACTTTTCCTGAAAAATCTTTGATGACCCATCTATATGCAACTTTTTTCCAAGGCAGAGGAAAGCTGTTGGCCAGGTGGTGCAAGGGTCAAACCTTCATTGGGAGACCACCTGATTTATGTCACCACTTATTGGGATGCACCAGGGGCGGTCTCTCAAAACAGGTTTCATTGTATTTGCTAATTATTTATTTCCTGTCCTGGTCTGGTGAAGCTGACTGGGTTGAAATATACCTTGCCCTGCTGGGTACCACCAGGTAATCCAGTCTGGCCAATGAAGCAGAGGAATGCTATTCACTGACCTGGCAGAGCTGGAGTCTAGCATAATAGTCCAGGGCCCTACGTCTGCCAAACAGGCAAGCAGAAAGCAGGCAGTCTGCACAGTGATCCCATTCTTTGTAAAAAGCCACATGTACTGCAAACTTTGTGGTTACAATTTGCCCAAAGAGGTGCTGGGTGAAACTTTTTATTAGGGAACCAATATGTACAAAACTTTAGACATCAATTTTGTTAATTTCTTGGCAAAATCTTAAAAAATCTTTGAAAACACTTGGTGAATTGCTTCAAAATTGCATAGGGGCACTTGTAGGAACCCTTGACCTTAATTTTTTCAGTGCATGGTGCTGTGATTTGTAAGGGTCCATCCCATGGGGGGATCCTTTATGTTTTCAGGTTGTCCGTGCAACCAGATGTCCGTTTGGATTTCCGTCCTTCCAGATGTGCACATTCTCATTGCTGCCATATCTGCAGAATGCCTCCATGTATTTTGCTCAAATTTGGCAATATGCTTATCTTACCTGGCAATAAGCAAATGGCAGCCTAATTACATGCTTGTTAGGGCTCGTTACTGCAATATCTCCAGAATGCTCCGATGTATTTTGCTAAAATTTGGCAGTATATGCTTATCTAGCATGCCAAGATGAACTGATTAGATTTTGGTGTCACTATGACCTAATTTGAGCAAATGGCAGCATTTTTTCTTGCCGGACCTTCGAGTCAACGCTTTGCATTGAAGCTATGTCTAGTTTTCTTTTTAATGAATTTTAATATGTTCAAGCTATTTTCATCTTCTTGCATGAAACCATCTCTCATATTGTGCTAAAAGGCATTGGCAGAATGCAGCTTGTGGAAGCATCAATCAACTTGTCGTCAGGTGGTGATGCTCCAGATTCCTGATTTTGAACAAATTTTTCAGTTTAGGCCCTTTGTTGGTAAATGCGTACATTCCTGTTGATGACTACATAAGTCAATGTGGATGTCAATATTGATTCATATTTTGGACTTCTTCCAAAACCATAGGCCAGAATGACTTGAAACTTGGGGGAGGTTTGCCTTGGGTGAGTATCTGTTAAGTTCCTTCAAGTGCAGGTACGCCTGTAAATTTTGAATTTTTTAATATATTTTTCTTATGTTTTGAAAATCTTAGAAGTTATTTTATTTAAAGCTGCTCAGCCAGTGGCTTTGAAACTGGCAGACAAACAATTCTGGTTACCCATGGAACAGGGTGGCACTTCTTTTCGGTTGAAAATACCAAGGTCAGTTGAGGACTGCCTGTTCACACAGCCCTCTTGTTTCATTTTAGCAGTTTTTCTCAATTATATACAATTATCTGTCCCACAAATCTTGCTACTTTAAATGCATTGCAATCTGGGGCTTCTTTACCTCCTTTCTCAGCCTGATGGTACTGTTTCTCAGGCCACCTGGGTGCTATTAAGTACCTACATATATAGGCTGATATTCCAGCAGTTTTCTCTTAGTTGTGCAGCATCATTAAACATTTGAATGCTGAACTTCATTCAAGATTGTGTGTGTGCACAATCTCCCCCATGGAATTTTTGAAGTGTTGACAGGTATTCAGTCTCCACCAAACTTTAATATAGTGGACCGTGATTGTGTGCATTACCAATAACCTAGATCAAGGTGTTAGTAGTAACATTTGCTAATGGGGCATGTGACCTTGGGGTTCAAGGTCACACATGTGCATACTTTAAGCCTAGCCATTCTCGAAGGAAAACACTAAATTCGCTATTTAAAAGTATACTGGGACCTTTGAAATTAGGTCAAGGACAGTCTCCACTCCTTTCCAGAGGACCATCATCATGTGAATTTGAAAGTCCTAGCAGAAACAGTTCTCAAGGTGCGACTCAAACACTGAATACACTAAAGTATAGCCCTGTGACCTTTGGAATTAGGTCAAGGACAGTCTCTTCTTGACACTTGTGGAGGACCATCATCCTGTGCGATATTAAGTCTTGGCTTAGGTAGGTCTGGAGTTACCATCCTTACATGAAGTAGAAGTTGCCTTAAGAATTTTAGGATTATCCAGGTCACTCTCATAACCAATCTATACAGGTACAGGACAGTAGTCATGTCAAAGTTCAAGGTCCTGCCACAAATACTTCTTGAGTTATCACAAAAAAAAAAAAAAAAAAAAAAACCCAACAACAAAAAAAAAAAAAAAAAAAAAACCAAGAAGAAGAGGGCAGTGTGAACAACCTATACTCAGCTGACCTGAAGATTCATCACACTTGTGGCTCTGTGAACTTGGGATAGGATCGCCCATGTACTGAGCAAGTGTGACCTTTATGGAAGAACACCAACATGTGCAACATCAAGGTCCCAGTTCAAGTAGTTCTCCACAGTGAAGAGTGAAATTCATGTATGTTGCACTGTCTAAGCATGATCTTCATATGCAACATCAAGGTCCTAACTCGAAATAGATCCCAAGTTATCAAGTGAACAGTAAATTTCATGACAGTTGTCCGTTGACCTTGGGCATGAGGTCAAGGTCACTCATACACTGTCTGAGTGACTGCCCTCAAGGAGAATCATAATCATGTGAAACAGTCCAGGCTGAAATAGTTCTCAGGTTATCATCTGTAGAGTTACATGCACCTAAGTGACCCTGTGACTTTGAAAATGAGGTCAAGGTCACCCATGTACTGTGTAACTCCTACTATCATGCCCTCAAGCTTTCCTCGATAATTTTGGATCAATTGGCCAAGTGGTTTTAGAGAAGCCAAAATTGTGAGTTACCATTGCAATCCCTGTTCTCTTACTTAGTAATCAATAGAGCTGTATGCATTACCGGTAAGTACCTGAATTGACAAATTCATTTAAAATCAGAATCTTGTGAACAACTTTCATTGGCCCTTCTACAATGAACATTTTCACCAAGTTTCAGCATAATCTGAGTAACGGTGTGTGAGATGTCAAAAAAAAAGCACAATACACTTTTTAGCTCCGCTGACTTGTCAGTTAGCAGAGCTCATAGAATCTTTTTGTGTCCATCGTCTGTCCATCTGTAGTTAAGACTTTTTACATTTTCGTCTTCTCCTCAAAAACTGCTGCATGGAATGTTTTGATTTTGCACATAGATGTTCCCCAGGTAGACCTCTACTAAGTTTGCAAAGGAAAAGATGAAGCAGTTATTTTTCTATTTTTTTTTTAATGATTTTTAACATTTATTTAAAAAAAAAAAATCTTCATCTCAAAAACTACTTGGCCAATTGCTTTGATATTGCACATAGTCACCTGGGGTCAATTAGTTCTTATTTTGGCCACCAGATAGTGCTGCATTTTATAAAAATGAATTTTTGTGTTAAGGCTATTTTTTTACTTCTCCTCCAGAATGGCCAAACAGACTTGCTCAAAATTTTATCAGAAGATAGTTGGCCTTTAGACAATAAAAATTTTGGGAAAATAATGTAGATATGTTAATTGGTGACAGAGGTATGGGATATCAAACTTTGCAACTGTGAGTGCTGCCACTGTATATGTATGTATAGCAATACAGTGCATATATTGCACTATTGTATTTACATTGTCGACCTTTTATCAAAAAGAGCTTCATGGAATGTTTTGATTTTGCACTTGGATGTTGCCCAGGTGGACCTCTACCAAGTGTGCAAAGAAGATGATGATGCAATAATTTTTCTAGTTTTATGAATTTTTTAATTTATTTTTTGAAAAAAATTAAAATTTGTCACTAGAACTACCTGGCTAATTGCTTTGATATTGCACATAGGGTCACCTGGGGTCAATAGTTCTTATTTTGGCCACCAGGTGGCACTGCAATTTAAAAAAAAAAAAGAATAAATGAATTTTTGTGTGTTAAGGCTATTTTTTACTTCTTCTCTAGAATGGCTTAATAGAATTGCTTAAAATGTTATCAGAATATAGTTAGCCTTTAGACAATAAAAGTTTGGGAAAATGATGTAGATATGTTAATTTTTGACACAGTTAATGGGATATCAAACTTTGCGTCTGTAAGTGAGTGCTGCCACTGTATATATGGCAATTCAGTGCATATATTGCCATATTGTGTTTACATTTTTGTCTTCTCAAAAACAGCTGCCTGCATGGAATGTTTTGATTTTACACATGGATGTTGCACAGATGGACCTCTACAAGTTTACAAAGGAGATGATTATGCAATATTTTTTCTATTTTTGATGAATTTTTTAATCTATTGTTTGGAAAAAATTAAAAATTTCCTTGTCTGAAGAATTACCTAGCCAATTGCTTTGATATTGCACACAAAATCACCTAGTTATTATTTTGGCCACCAGATGGGGCTACAGTTTTTCCAAGTTTTTTTCATGAATTTTTGTGTGTTAAGGCTATTTTTGACTTCTCCTCCATACTGGCTCAAAAGAATTGCTTAAAATTTTGTCAGAATATAGTTGGACTGCAGACAATGAAAGTTTGCAAAAATAATGTGGATATGTTAATTTTTGACAAAGTTATGGGATATCAAACTTTACAAAATGTAAGTGAGTGCTGCCACTATATAAATATATATGGCAATACAGTGCATGTATTGCACTATTGTATTTGCAATTTCTACTTCTCAAATACCGATGCTTGAGTGTTACCACTGTACATGTATATAGCTGTACAGACTACAATGTATGTATTGCAATATTGTAAAAGCAGATTCCAGTCAGCAGAGCACAGGATAATGATGATCCTCTTGTTTACATAAAAAATATATTTAAAAAATTACAGCACCACCCATTGAACAAATTAAGGTCTTAGGGTCCCCAAAAGTTTCCCTGAGCAATTTTGAAGCAATTGGCTAGGCAGTTTCGGAGATTTTTTAAGATTTGGTGTAAAAAAAAACAACAAATCAAACAAACAAACAGACAAAAAAGTACATAAAAAAAAAAAAAAATCACAGGACCATGACCATTTGAACAACTTGGTAGAGACCCACCCAAGGTACCTTCCCACCAAGTTTGAGGTGAATGTGGCCAGTGGTTTTGGAGAAGTCGAAAATGTGAATGGTGAACAAGGATGGACGACGGATGCCTAACCACCAAATAAGCTCAGCTGAGCTAAAAACTGCATTCACAGAAATTATTCGGTTACCTTGGAAACTATGTCATGGTCTTCCATATGAACAAATTAAGAACTGGGGGCCCTGATGTGTTCCTTTTGTCTTTCACAGAGCAAATGGCTCTGCTATTTAAAGGAAGATGCCTTTAAGACCCCCCCCCCCCATTTGAAAAAAAAAAATGAAATAATTGAAACCCCAAAAAATCACAGAGATGACTTTTCAATGGAGCAAGGTATCTCACCACATTTTAAGTTGTCAATAACACTTGTTAAAAAATGAAAAACATTAATTACAAATAGGATATAATGTAAAAAAGTCACCTCTGTTCATAAAGGTTACTTGAAAAACTTTCTTGAGCATGGAACCTATCAGGATAACTTGAAATAAATCTGTTAATCCATGATTATGAAAGCACAATTAAACAAAGTGTCAAAACTCCCTTGAAAAAGACAAAATCTCCAGCTAATCTTCATAATGATTTCGAAGGGTCATTGGCCTATTTGGCAAATGTGTAGCATTTGCCCATCCTCGCAGAGTGAAAGAATAAATTAATGAAACAGATGGAAGTGGCACATGCAGTACCGCTGCGAGGAAAGCCAATTTCCTGGGGTCAATTTATTGGCAGTTCAGTCTGTTCTTTGGATCAAATCAAGTTCCAATGTTGAAAGGGGGTCTAAAAAACATAAGCTTGGTCAGCAAGGAAGTTGACCGTTGAAATAAGCATCCAATGTTTGCACATTGAAAGGCAAGTTTTGGTGTGCATGTGAAGTCAGGTTATTGACCTCTCTTGTAGCAGCAGGACGTCTGGTTGGCACGTTGAGTGAAGTTAAGGGGTCAGCCATTTTTATAAACATGTTCACATCAGTACTCGGAGTACGCATGGGGGTAGGGGGTCAAGATCAATGTACGTGTTTGGTGAATTTTGAAAATGTTGATCAATATTAAGCCAAAAATCATTTGTAGAGTACTCTTGGGGGGGGGGGGGAGAGGGAGGGAGAGGGTAACAAGAAAGATCGAGTACTCTGTGTACACTTTTGAAAATGATGACAATTTTGGCTGACCCCTAATCTACTGCCCTTTCAGTGTCCCTGCTCCCTCCTCCTCACCACTACCACTTTGCCATTCCAAGACTTGATCATACACACTACTTTTTCCACTTTACCCTGTTAATGTGGTTAAATAGATATATTTGACCTGAATGAATCACTTAGTAGTTCTAACTAAAATAGCCAGTGCCAGGCAATATAAATTTCCGAAACACCCAGGACACATGAAGGGGACAAAATCATATGTAGCTCAACTTGCCCCTTTTACCTGCAAAATTAGCTGAAAGGGGTCGGACTGAGATGTAAGAGGTTGTATGCTTCTGATGTATCTGAATTGATGAAAGTTTCTCACCCATGAAAACAATGTCAAGAGTTGTAGAATTCGAGATGTGAAAAGTATGTCATATACATAGAACATTTCTCCATTAAAATAAGTTTTAGCATTTTAATTAGTCCATTCTTGCTCACATTTTATGTAATAATGATGATTTCTCATCTCGATGTATATATCTGTATTTATGTATACTCTTCTCCAGAATTGGAGGCTCAATGAAATTATTATTATTACTGTGCATCAACAACCTTCACTTCACTGGCATGGGATGCCAGTGGGCACTCGCAGCATGCAGAACAGGAAGCCATGCCTCAGTAAGCAAATGAGCAAGTCTCGACTCAAAGGCAAAATGGCTCTGGATACTGGTCATGGGATTACGTGCATCTATTGGCCAACTTTATTTCAGTCCACAGCATCTTGTTCTTGTACTTTTATTTATTTTTTTCCGGGGTTGGGGGGTGGGGGTGAGGTTTTCATACGAAAATACAGAATTTGATTCAACTGCATTGCATTCTCATCAAAACAGATCGCCATATGGACCATTTTGTCACATGCTGATGACATCAAATCTGAATGACTTTTACCAATTTAAAGTATAAATGAATTGGATTTTTTTTGCAGCAATATTTAGAGTGCCTAATAGTATGTGGCTATGGTTACCTTTGCACCCCCTTGATTTTACTATGATTTGCAGAATTTGCCTATGACTGCAACCGAAAGTTCTGCATCTCCAGGGAATTTTTTTAAGTGACAATATTGTAATGAATGGCTTCCATTTATGTAGCTATCTGACATTTCTATGAGCTCTGTGAAATATTGCGGCAATTTAAAAAGCACAATCCAACACCAGAGAATCAAGATAAGCACAACACACAGCACTGCATTATTTCTGGCACTTTATTTTCAAGTCTCCATTATAATACTGTCCATAAAATTCACACCTTATTAACCTTGAGAGACAGCAAAGGTTCCTCTCCTCAGGACAAAAAAAATTATACATAAGATCCAACTTTTTTTAGGTAGTTCCATACTGAGCTGGTATGACTGGTGAGTGGTATTCAGTTTGCTGGTCAAGTCATGTTCCACCTGCCTCTCTGACAGCTGCAACATGGCTGCCTAAGCAATACAAACAAATCCACAATTCTAGACTAGACATATGCATGCTGGTATAGGAATACAACCTGTTCTGCTGTAATAAGTCAATTAGAGCGCTCCCTCATTATAACACCCTTAATGGGGTCCATGGAGTAGAGTCTGACCCTGTTATAGCAACACTGCCTTATAACAAGGACTCTTTTATCAAAGAAGTACAGGAAGAGTGCCTCAGTGGGAGCCAAGGGACCCATCATATCAGAATGTACCTCAGTGGGAGCCAAGGGACCCACCATATCAGAATGTACCTCAGTGGGAGCCAGGGGACCCACCATTTCAGAGTGTGCCTTATAACGAGGGAGTCTCAGAGCTGTATTTCCATTTAAACTTTTCATGTTAATTAGTCAACAGACTAATTAACATGATAATACATTGCTTACCTATCACAACTATGATGGCTGCTCATTTGTCATGTAGAGAAGTTAGGGAGCACTCTCACCCAGCACAGAATAAGGAAAACTTGTATGGGACGCCAGACTTGGAGGTCTCACTGTACAGTGGTCCCTGTCTTGAGAGGCCACTCCAATGAGAGGTCACCTGGCTTGAAAGACCACTTTTGGCAGGTCCCTGCAGCTATCTTTTTCCATGTTATTGTGCCTCTAATGAGAGGCCACTTGGGGGCCTGCCCTTGGGGTGGCCTCTCAAGACAGGGACCACTACTGTATAGCCATGCATTCAAATGGTAAGGTGGGTGGGCCACCTTTGTAAGACTATTCCTTGGGCAGCTCTAAAAGTGATATACATGAAGCAGTTGGTCTCTATTACCTGCCAAATGTCAAATAACATGGAAAACATAACACAGGGTATCTGTTGAATGAAGTCTTTAAAGCCAGTCGGTTCACCTGGAATGTGGTAAGAAAAGCCCAGCTTGAACAACCATCTTTATAGGATACTCTGATAACTAATTTCATCTGCTGTGAAACCTTGTTATAATAACACCATCTGTTCCCTGCTAAATGTGTCAAATATCTGAATATCAGATAAATGACTCCAATAACAAAACATGTTGGATATCTGAGTGTTGTTATAATTACCCCCCCCCCCAGCCATTTATACTACCAATGAAAGACCACCTGCTTTGAAAGACCAAAATTTGACAATTCCAAGGGGTGATCTGACAAGGTAGGGATGACGTTACATGTATTGTGATAAATTAAGTGTTAATGTTTCATGCAACAAACATGAACATTGACAAATGGCACACAAAATATTGGCATTTTAACAAACATTCTCAGTAACCAAGATTCTTTTTATGTGTGACATAGTCAATAATTACATGGAGTGTCTAAGTTTCTTGGCGATGGAGATGTGGCTTCACTTTCCTATCATATTACCTGAATTTGCATACAAATAATCTTGTCATAAATTGCAGCTTGTCCTTTGTCCGTTTTACAAATACTTAGCTAGCTATTGCACATATTCCACACTGAAACAAAGCTTAGCTGTCCTCTAACTCCTAGTGTTAACACTGTTTTCTATACAATCACAGGTTTCAATTACATTTGGATATGTAATGTATGTCAATCTCAATCAAGTGACAATGCTTACACTGATAAGACAATATTTACACCTCACTAAAGCTACATGCACAGACTGATTTAATGTGTTTGCCAATTTTCTTTCTTCTTTTTTTCCCCACAAAAAGATAGCCTGGTACAAAAATATGCAGGCTGAATGATGAAATTATCATTGCCAGTGAGAGATTTGATTATGTTTTTGGTTACATAAAACATTCCTTTCATACCTTAGAAACAAATTGGTAATGTGCGGTTTTCAAAATATATTTCCAAATTTGTATATCCACATTTTTCTGTGTGCATCTATAGAAAGACAAACCAATGACATAGTACTGTAATAATATGGTCTGTGCATAGGTGGAAGTTGAAATCCTTTTGGTCAGCAACCAATAAATATCCTTACACTTTTTTCCCTTCAACAGTGACAGCTTAAAAACACCCACATGTTAAAACTCTCTCTTTTAAGTTTGACTTTCCTATCCTAAGGCAAGTTCTTAAATGTGACATTGTTGATGATCTAAGAAAGCTGCAGACTTTGTCTAAATTTAAGGAAAAATTGTTTGCACCTTTTTGCTGTGGGATCAAATACACCACTTTGCCAGACTCCTATTATTTTGACTCTTTGTGGTATTAACTTTTTCCCATTCCTCTCTTTCATCATTTCCTAAATCATGAAATTTTATGGAATTCATCCTCTTTGAAGGATCAGTTCAAAACCCAGTACCTGCGCCCTCAGACATTTTTGTTACCTTAATTTCAAAAACAAAATGTTTGTACTTTTATTTTTGTTAGTTTTTGCACAAAAGTCGATAAAACCCATTTGGGACCAATTACGCACTTCCAATTAAACTCAGTATAAACATATACAAAAATCCATCACTGGTAAGGAAAAAAATACATGTACTTTCAAGGACATTGCATAAGAGTGTAGATTTATTTTTCAGCATTGATTAACAGTATTGTGGTACATACTGTTCATAAAGCCTCTGTGCGGTATCTTGACTGTCCATACAAAAGCTTTGCACATAGGGTGTTACCCTGGGGCTTTACGCTAGGGTGTTACCCCAGGGTGTTACAGTGGCATGGAGCAGCCTGTGCTGTATGATGAACACAAATGCTAAAGGCATCATCAGTCATTCTATGTCAGGTTGACATTTATACATGTATTTCAGGGTTCTACTGAAAAATATTTCTGTCCTTGTCTGAGTACACTTTTTTACAGCTGCTAAACAACACCATGTTCTCTTACCCTATTGGGTAACTGCTACCACAACATCATGTTCTCTTACCCTATTGGGTAACTGCTACCACAACATCATGTTCTCTTACCCTATTGGGTAACTGCTACCACAACACCTTTCTTTTTTTCGACCTGAATCATACTTCTTAAAAAGACAGGACTATTACTGTACATGTGAAGTAACAATATTTACACAGAGTAAATACAAACAAATTATTAACACCATTTTTGTGTTCTATTTTACACAATCAATTCAGCAAAATGAAATGCCTTGTGCTATATAAAGTACAATATTCATGTAATTTCTTGTATGACTAGATTTTCATACCCTTGTATGTTTGATTGGAAGACCATGCAAACCCATACAGGAGCCAACACTGTGCTATGTCAGTACAGTGGTACCTGTCTTGAGAGACCCCTCCAATGAGAGACTGCATATCTTTTTAAGACCGCTCTCTCAGAACACTGTGTTATCTTTTCCATGTTATTATACCTCTAATGAAAGACTGCCTGTTTTGAGAGACCACACTTTGACCTGCCCTAGGGGCAGTCTCTCAAGACAGGGACCACTGTATTCTCTACCATCTGAAGTGTCCCCACCCCCAATAAGGTCCCTGCTAGAATACAAATGCGGCCACAATAGAGGGACGACTTTCCATTTGGGGGCAATACAATAGAAATGTCAATTTCTGCATGAAGATAATTTCTTTATAAGAGGGATGAGCTCAGATGAGAAGGACCTTATAGGAGGTGGTTCACTACACAGTAGCTTTAATACACATGTTGTCTGTGTCACCCATACTGAGACCAAATTAAATATTGGCTCTCAAGATAAAAACCCACCTGACCGGTCACTGGCCTGTAACATGGGAAAAATAAGAGCAAGTGTATATTAATGTATCCACATTGTCCAATGTATTTTCTGTCTATCAGTGCAAATCTTATACGTAGTATATGCTACAAACACAATTCGGTTGCATTACACATTTGAACATTCCGTGAACATTGTTGCATATTTTTTTGTTGCTTTTTAAATATACATGATATAAGGGAGCATTCACTGGGTAGTCTATCAAGCAAACCTCATACAGTTTTATACCCCCCATGACTGTTTTTTGGCATACCTTATCACTTCTATACATCTACCCATTCACATGACAAATACCCTGGTGGGGTTGAATATATATGTAATTTAATCTCCAAGTGGTATTTAATATGTGCTAATGTCACCAAACTTGGGAGAACGAGTTCTTCAGATGTTGTTACAACAAATATATGCCAAGAGCATGAAAAAAAGACTTCTTGAGAAAACTGATATACAGTAACTACTGACAGGTTTATATTTAACAAACAAGTGACAGTTAACACTGTGAGCACAAATATTGAGCAAAATAATGGCTACCATAGCAACAGTGAGATAAAGCGACACAATTCAATTACAGAATAATCCTATGCAACTGTTCAGAAATATGTCACCAGGAAATTAAGTCTCAAGGGCTGAACCAGCATTGCCCGAGTGAGTCCAGCCCATTTCTTTTAAAACATTCTCTGGCAAACACATCGATGAACAGTAACAGCTTCAAATGTTTGCTGTGTTTGTTTGTTTGTTTGTTTGTTTTTCTCTTCAATCTCCTTTTCTATTGTGTCCCCCCCCAAAAAAAAAAAAGAAAAAAAAAAAAGAATGAATTAAAGCATCCGACTGACATACGTCTCTAATCAAGAATTAGCTACACTTGGCATTTAAATTAAGCTCTGGGTAAACCAACTCAAGCATCAATTTTGCTGCGAGTTGAGTTTGACTGCACAGCATGACTGTAGTGGCGAAAGTTAATATTGACAAAGCATGCAATTTGTCTATTTAAATGTTAATAGATTCAAATTTCAGTTGGCAGCCTGCAACATACCTTAAAGTATCAAATTTGACTTTTAAATGATATTGCATCCATCTGAATAGCCAACTACAACACAGACACACCATGAGTGGCTTCTTGTATTAGAAGGAATAGTGAACTGCAATACAAAGACACCATAAGTGGCTTCTTGTGTTAGAAGGAATAGTGAACTGCAATACAAAGACACCATAAGTGGCTTCTTGTGTTAGAAGGAATAGTTAACTATAATACAGAGACACCATGAGAGTGGTTCCTTGTGTTACAAGGAACAGGAAATCGTGTCATATGAAGTACACAGTGGTTTGTTATTCATTTTGAGGCGATAACCAGTGTCTATGAGTTTTGTCTTTTTAACCCTTGCTGTTTATACCCGATTTTAGGACCGTATAACATTCATTCTTACTTGGACCTTCATGTTGTCTAACTAAATATGCATTGAATTTCTAAACTCTGATGCATTCCTTGCCTGTACCAGTAGTTCAACACAGTGTGTCAGTTCCACAGATCCAATGGTGTAATGGACACATTGTTCAAACGAACCATTTGTCTGGAACTGCCCAGGAGGAGGCCCTTATGCAAATCATCTGATAGAGACACTTTGTACAGAGCAAGCCCACTAAAACATATTCTGATTGCAACAGGCTGCAGATAGACCTGACTGAACGGAGATGTCATTTATTACATGCCCAGATATAAACAGGAATAGCACAACTCTTTGTCACTGATAACAAAACCAAAATACAAGCCTCCAGAGGATAAATAAACATGGTACATGCATGTAATGGAAAGCATAGGTCTGCCCTTCTTCATGACATTTTGTACAGACCAGGTAGTGGCGTCAGGCTTTTTTGCCCATAAATTGGTACAAAAGTTCCTGTGCCCCATCTCCTTGATATGAAGAGTGTAACTGAGTATTTCCGGGCATGCTGCTTGATCCAATTTGTGCCTAACACCCTCTTGAGGTACCTTTGAGCAAGTTTTATAAGCTTCTGTCAGTTTCATGCTGGCATTCAGTTGTAAGCCCTGTGTATATGTTTTCAGGACTAGTTATATGGTTCTTTCCACTGCACCACCAGCTGGAGCCACTTGTCTCACAAATAATATTCTGTGAGTCTATTGTGACTTAAGACTTATTTTATGTGCAAAAATATATATCCAGCACAGAATATGCCTCTGGCTGCACAAGAAGAATCTACATACAGTCTATGCACAAACTTGAATTTTGAGCCCTCTAAGGAGTTGTCCGTAACAGTAGACCTTGTAAAAGATATACTTTGGTGGGACACCCCCCCCCCCCCACCCATCATTGAATAGTGAACACTTGATAAAAGAAACATTTTCTTTCATTTGGAATGAGTGTGGTTGTAGCAGGCAAAACATACATATCATACTCTGCCTCACTCATTTTCTTTGTTCTCTCTCATGCAAAGTTTTTTTCCCTACTTCTTCTAACTCACAAGTCCATAAGGGATAACAAAATAAAGTATAGCAGGATAAAAAATTTCCATCTTTCCACCAGGTTAAAAGATTTTGTACATTATGAAAATGTCTAAATATCTGGATGGCCCCTAAAAAAACCCCAAAAAGACCTATATACATATTTAACTTTCCAGGAATTTATACTATTTTTCTTTCTTTTCTGAGTAGTGGTAGTGTCAGGGTCTTTGTTTTCCACTATGTCCACTCCTATGAAATCACTTATCAAATATGTCAAACAAAGAAAAATAATCCAAAATTTCTTGAAACTGCATTCTGTATCTCCACATTTCACTCTTTAAAGAAAAAAGAAAATGTTGGTAGTAATATACACAAATTGTGTGTCACACATACATGTACACGTACACTGTATTTCAGTTGAACCGTGATCATCTTTGTGATTTCTGTTGGCCATGCACATCTGTTAACTCTTTCAGGGTCACATTTTGGACTCAGTCAACAGCTTTCCTCCAGTGCTTTTGGCTAAGTGTGCCAAGGAAAGCTGTTGACCTGGGCTATTATATTCTATGTAACCTCAGGCATAGTGGTACTTGAATGAAAGGTCTTTTCACAAAGAACATGAATCTAGCACCCTTATTGTAATTCAGAGCAGTTCCTGTTCAATAGTTTGAGTTAAGTCACAGTTGGCACTGAAAGAGTTCAACGCAAATCAAAATTGTCATTATTTTTAAAAGCTTACACCGAGTACTCTCCCATGTAATCACTATTAAACCTCATCCATAGAGACCAGTGTTAAGGTAGGACCTTACCTTACTTTCATAAATCATTCATGCCTCTGTACACAGGAGAGAGGTGCCCCAGCTAAACAATGTTAAGGCTGTCAAAACATCAATATGGAACATGGAACTTTTGTTGCAATCTAGAACCCTACAGGGCGTCCTTGATGTAATGCATTAATTTACACTAAGGCATTTTTTTTTCTCTGTCAAAATAAATTTTCCTTTAAATTGCTTAGTTTCAAGTATGCTCAAGCTGTATGATGCAAGAATGCAGCCTTTTTTTTTTATTTATCTCACAGCCACTACATGGGGCAGTTTTAGCCTGAACAGCACGAAGGCATGTCAGCTGTTCATAGCATGAAGGCATGTCAGCTGTTCATGCAAGAACTCCATGACCATATAGTCTGGCCTGTAGGCCAAGTCACATTGCCTGCTGAGCAGTCCTATCTCTGGGTTTTGTCCTCTCCACAAGTGTAGTAAAGATAATACAGAGCTTGGTCTGCTTTGCAGGAAACATCAGTTGCTGAACAGACAAAGGGTATCTTTGGCTTAGTTGTGATAAGACTACCTTGGCTTGCCACCAGGGCTTATTGAATATGCATAACTATACACTCAATATGGTAGGAAGCATGATTGTAAATCTACTTTGCAGGGTTTTCAATTTTACTCATACAGATATGAGCTACACAAGATATTCATGCATCTTCTCCTTTCATTGGGGGGTGGGTGGTGGTGGTCCATATTTATAATGGGCATTTTTAATTGCCATACCTTCATACTGGAAGCTCCTTTAATTTCCAAACTTCATGCAAGCCAACTTTTCTAATCTTATTTCCCAGACCTTGTACTGGGGTAATATTACCTGTACCAGTGTACTAGAACCCCCTCCATTGCCCCCACACTGAATAAAAATTGCCAGAAGAGCCCCATGTCATAAATGTCTGCTTTTTTGGCCATCATGCAAGAATAAAATATCACTAACCAACAGCTTTCATTGGCACACTACATGCTCTGCACAAAAAAGTAGCCAATCCCCAGAAGGTTAAAATATTTCCTCAATAAAGGCTTCCTAATTACAATACTTGGATTGCAGCCAGGACTGCATATTATTTGGGGTAACAGGGTGTGTTAATATTCTGCTAATAGTGATAATTTACTCCCCATACAAGTAAACTGATAAAATATTTCCATGACTGAATTTCAAATTCAATAAAAATCTGAAGTCCCCACGCTTCATTTTCTTCAATGCGCAGGGTCAAAAAAAGGTGGGGGCGGGGAACATAATTATACTAAGCTATTTTGTAAACTGCATTTAATAGTTGAAAATGAAATTGTTGATGACATAAACATAATTTTATTTAAATAATCACCATTTTTTTTTTTTTTTGATAACGTGATATCTGTACAGGTACAACTAAAAGCAGGGCAGATTTTGCTTCATTGCACAGAGCCAACTGAACGTTCCTTCACATCTAGTTCAGAAAAATGACAGCAGACACACAGATCACTTGCAAACATTCACATCAAATGTACATATACAAAGGGTGCCTTTTTCGTCAATAAACCGTAACACTCTCCTGTTCACACTACATGGAGTCAACAGTGACTGGCAATTTAGCCAACTGTCCGCTAAATCTTTTTTCTTTAGCTTGCAAGCCTTCGCAAAAATGTCAATAGGAAGTCACATAAATGAACTTGCCAAAAGCCAGCAGAATGTAATTTCTTTATGAAAGGTTTGAAAACCATCCAAACACCATTCTGCGAGCGTTCTTCAGGGTAATCCTGACAGAACTAAAGCTTTGAAAGTGGCAATGTTTGAGCAGCATTGTTCATTGTGAAATGCCCTTAGAGGAATCATTTATTTTCCTCCAAAACTAACCAAGTCAAATGTCTGCTTTAATGTTTTACTGGTTCCAAGTAGTAGACATTTTGAATGGAAATTGTAAGTGATCATGTGAGAACATGCCTGGGATCAACAACTTTTGTTATGTGTTGAACAAAAGTACCTAACTTGCACCCAGGAAAGTTTTTGACCCAACGTTAAATCAAGGGACACTAGGTGAAGCGCATCTTGTCCCTCTATATCCTGTGATCACTTATTTATTTTTCAGATATAGTCCACATGTAAAGCACACAGGTAAGCATTTCATCTGTATAAAATTACGTTTTGCTGAGTGATATTACTTCCCTTCACCGGTTATGAATAAACGTTTTCTTGTCATTAGCTTTTTTGTAAAACAACTACACGCTGACAATCAAATATAATGCAGTTCCTGACAACCACATGGCTGTCTTTGGCACAAAATACTCCTGGGATGGTAGGCAACTACAAATGTATCTATAAAGATCATTGATTTTTTTACTTGAAATTCAACTTCGTATATACAGGTGTATCAAATGGATGACTTCTGCCACAAGTTGACGTCAATGCATGAAAGCAGATATGTTGATATATTTGCAATTTCATAACCCAAGGTAGTACCCACACGTGAGTGGAATACTGAGCCATGTTTGACTCACGTACTGCAAGGTGTGCACCACAGCAAACTTTTATTTCAATGACAAAGATTCAGAGCTGAGTGGGCATTATAAATCATTATCACTGCAACATCATTCTTTACTTTGCGGGGGCTGTAAATCTAGCCAAACCCCGACAGAGGCAAAAGCCCTGATCAGAGTTTTTTGCATTGCCCGACAATGCAAAATAAAAAAACCCACTGAATTCTGAGAAGGCATGCTGGTACTTGAATGAAAACTCTTGATAAACAATTTGAATATGCCAGAATAAAAAGTTCTCATGTGCATGCTGTTGAGAGAACTGTGGTCTTGAGAGCTATGGCTGTGTCTTCCCATTCCTTTCCACTGTAATTTGCATATTAATGGTTTTAAATTTTAAATCTGCTGTATGTAAAAAAAATCTTGAATTTTTATGATTAATCTATGTGTGGACAAAATTGATAAAAAGTGCTTTTAGTATTCATTTTTATGGAATGATATGACAATGCCAGAGAAGAGAATCTCCAGGTATTTCTATATTTAAGAAAAGATACAGTGGTACCTGCTATTTAAGACCACCCCTACAGCCAACAAAAAGTGGTCTCATACTGCAGGTGGTCTTAAATTGAAGGTATATTTAACATGTAAATACAGCAGAGGGGCTTGAAAGAGTGGTCTTAAAAAGACATGCGGTCTTAAATTGGAGGTGGTCTTTAGAGCAGGTACCACTGTATACCATGTTATATCTGATATAACCGAGAACTAGAAATTAAGAATGTCCTGACATACAGTTGATTTTGCAACATCTACATGTTTATAAGGATTTGCTACTGATGTGACCTAGGTCAAGGTTAAGGCTATATGTATGATGTTCAAATAAATTCTATTATCTAAGCTGCAACAGTGACCAGCACCTAATTTAAGATTACTTTAGGATACAATTTAATAGGAGTATACAACTCTAGCCCACAAGAAAGTTTACCTTGGCTAGTGGATTCAACTGAATAAGACATATACCTGCTTATTTTGACCTCTCTTATTTTGTCCTGGGCAAATATAGCATAAATTCCGGGACTGGTATGCGATTCATTAATCAGCTGTAACTTTAACCCTATCTTGAAAGCATTTTTCTATGCCACAACCACAGTCCAGTATCTTAATGATAGAGATTTGTCCAGGTTTGTAATTTAAAAAGAAAACAAAAAGACTCAAAAGCAACTTGGTACCAGTGTTTAGTAAAATGGCAGAGACCATGATGGGATGGAACATCATCATACAATAAACACCACTATAACTTTCAATGATAAAATTCAAATATTTGGGTGCCCAAATTTGTAATTTAAACTCAAAAGCAACTTGGTACTAGTATTTTAAAAAATGGTACAGATCATATAGTGGAACATCATTATACAATAAGAATGTAAAGACTTTCAATGATGAAAATTCAAATATTTCTGCACCAGTCTATTCCATGCTATTGTGAGACCAGCCTATCAGTCAGCTTTCCCGTTTTGACGGTGCCAATAAGTCTTCATTTCAAAGAAGCTTGATGTCAAAATTTCATCAATCTTTCCAACCTCCTCACTTAAATTGCATGCAGATTTCCTCATGTGACAAGAGCAGGCACTGTTTTTCTGTTCTTTCAGGGGATCAAAAGTGATCACTGCCTTCTATTAAAAAATGTCTCCACCTTAAAATAGTCAAATGAACAGCAAGCATATGTGTGTATTAAAGACAATGTTGATTCACTGCTGCATTGTGTACATTATATACAGAAAAAGACATCTGAAAATGTGCCTGACATCAAACCTGCAGAACACAGTTTCACCACTTGCACATTATGCTATGCCAACAGTGCTTCAACTACAAGTCAGCTGCATTAAAAACCTGGTGTTCAGGAAAGTACTTGCAATTCCAGGGCAGCTTTAACCCTTTCGTTCTTAAACCGGCGAAAGCTGGCAAGAGGTAAAATGTCATTGGTTTCAAGAATTTTTGAAAATTAATTTTGGTATTAATGAAAAAGGGAACGGAAATTACCAACGAGCAATATCAGAATAAGATGCCCTGAATCAAATGCTTCCCTCGGGACAGGTTCAGTGTTTAACACTCCTGCCTCATGGGAAGGTGCCGACTCCATCGTAATTCAAGGGGGAAAGGGTTAATGCTTTACGCCACTCAAAACCAGCTGCATTAAGAAACCTTCAACCTTTAATATTTTGTACCTTAAATGCTTTAGAGATTTTGTGGAAAGGATTAAAACACTCATATTATGTTGTCATTCCTCTACTATATATTTTTATTAAAGACCTGCTTCATAAATCAGTTGTTCCCAATCTTCACTTAGAAAGAAACACCGAGAGAGTGTATATGTACCTTAGATAATGTATCCAATATTTCTCTTTGAATGTTTCAAATACTGCTTTTGAATAAATAAACAAAACAACAGTGGATTATCTCATATCTCATACTATTTGCTCTTAGCTTGTTGCTTGATCTCTGCCATGTATTGTCTATGCAAACATGCATTAAGCTGCGCTCGACTAATATTTTTAACTCCTGGTTTACCTCGATTCTGTTTACCATTTTGTTGCTCAGGAGCAGAGTACAGTCCTAAACGGATGCCATTTTCTGTCCGTGATGAGTTTACATGACGATTTGGAAATGGATAAAAAGTTCTTGGGTTATTGTGCAGCAAGGATGCTGACTTTGAAGTCCTCTGATTGGCTGAATGCTGACCTACTTTTTGCCCATGTGAATTTTTGGACACAGCACTTTGTCTCCTGACAACAGGATCGCCATTTTTCTGCTGAGATGGCAACTGATCCTGATTTTTCTTGTGCGTTTTGTAAGTCAGTTTGGCAACATAGTGGGCAGTTCTTTCTTCAGTTGCTGTAGCATCTACACTTTTCCCTCTGCCCCCTTCCCCTGCAGCAGTTACGGGTAACTTTGCAGAGACGGGGGACTCCACTACTTTGGCCTCTTCTTTTTGGGATGACACAGCAGGCTTTTCACATTTGACTTTACCTGTTTCTGCACTTGTCTGATTTCCCTCAGACTTTGTCACCTTGTCTTTCCCACTACAATCTCTTACACTGTCAACCTCCTCTGCAGTTTTGCTACTTTCGACTCTATGACATTGATCCGAGTCTGACACAACTTCCTTCCTCTCCCCTTTAGATATTTCCTCTTCTTCAAAATCGAGAAGCAGATTTACCTCCTTTTCTACATGTTCTACCTGTGACATATCATCAGGTGTTTCACTGTCACTATTTTTCTCTCCCTTGTCCCCCTCTTCCTCATGGGATTTGCTCCCTGATCGAGATCTACAAGTGTTGCTTGATATGATAATAGCTGATGATGCATTGAGACTGTAGTGGCTATCTTCACTGCCCTCGGATAGCTTACGTTCACCCCTTGGCGAGACTGGACCCTGGGGAGTCAATTCTCCTGACACATCAGTCGTAACACTTTCTGTGTCCCTAAACGTCTCCTTCTCCTCGAGCTCAGTTGTACTTAAATCTGTTGTTGAACTAGCAATTGTCGAAAGAGACTGTACACTTTCTGTCCGATCACGCTTCTCATGTACCATTGGTGTGTGGGCATTTGCCTGGGCAACCAACCGCATGTGAGGACTGGCAGAGCCACCTTTGTGGTATGCAGGTACAATTCTTGGTGCAGCTGCCACTTTGCGATTTTTCATTCCCATTCCCTTTTTACCAACAAACAGGTGGTTGATGGCAACAGGGGATTCAATGTGGGGCATGGCAGCTGCCTCGATACGAGCTCGGTTTATCCGTGCTTGGTTTTCTGCATGCTTTGCATTGGCAGCTGAAAGCATCACAAGAATATTATGACAATTATCACACAGATAAATTTTCATTATTGTGGGTACAAGCAAAGCATGAAATAAATCAGTTACTGCCTTTGTCTAGACAACAAACAGCACACAGCGATGCTGTGACAGCACTTTCTACTTTTGAATAAGTGCACATGTATCACTGAAGCAGTGGTATCTGCCAGAAAGATTCCTCTCATAAAAGAACACATAACTTGTTTTAAGACGTGCAGACTATACTTTCATGTTAACTCTTTCACTGCTACTTTGTAGACTCGGTCAACAGCTTTCCTTGGCAAGCTCTGAATGTAAGCATGCTGTGGCAACTGTTGACCTGAAACTTCTTTTCCTCTTGAAATATTGGTAGTGTTGACGCTGGAATGAAAGGTCTTTTTAGGAACAATTTGAATCTACAGTCATAATAATTCAGAAGAGCACAATTTTCTGTTACTGACAGAGTTCAATTTACCGGGGAATAAAGACCATATGCCAGGAGAACACTTTTGGCTCACAGCATTTATAATATAATATTATTAAATAGCTGGTATTACTGTAAACAGTGGTCTCAATGGAGCATGTTGCCTGTAAGTGGCACTACAAGTAACTTCCCCTGGTATCCCCCTGTTGTAGGTGGAGACATCTGGGGGGATAAACAAACCTTGTTTCATTCATTGGTCAAAAAAGTCATGTGACACTGGATGCAGGTGCTGCCATCAAGCAGAATATTGTATCTTGCCATAATCATGAAGAATGTACAAAACTGAGGCGACTGCTATACAGAAGGACAATATCATGAAATTCAAAAGTTCCTGCATATACCACTGTACTTGTCAACAGTTTGACATTCCTCATTTTAGAGCTTGCAGAGAACTTTTTGACTAATTATTCTTTCTGTCAATTGTCTGTCTTTGGAACCAAACTCCTCATAGATATTCGAAACTCAGCCTCTCCCGAGATCTTCTAATCGAAAGTAGGTAAAATGGTGTCATGTCCTATCAAATTTCTGGAATAGGAGGTATTCATATGAACTGGAATCCTGTGCTGCCACCTAAGCTCTAGCAGGGAACGAGATAAGAAGGTGGGTAGATTCATGTCTTAAACTGGGCCAAGTGAGCCTCTATAGTAAAAGTAACAACTTGAGTAAGCCGAAGGTTTATGAGAAATCATTCACTAAGTTTTAAAACAAACAAGATACTAAACATATTTAGAATATTTTATTTGTTTGTTGTAAAAAGTGTTATTTCTGAATGTTAGAGCAGCATAACTGTCACAGGTGCCCTCGTCTTGGTGGAAGCATACTTCTGTTGCCTAGTAACTGCAGGTGTGCAGTTAATATTATTAAATATGAATACTTCCTATTAAACAACATTGGCAAAAGATTTATAGCAGTTCAACATACATGCCTGTCTTTGGATGCAAGTCTTTTAAACTAACATCTTTTTAAAATTGGTGTTAAGGATACATCACGATGCTCATGTGGTTCCCCATATGAGGACACCTGGCATTTCTTCTTCTCATGTCAAAAAAAAAAAAAAAACAACTCAACACCAGACCACCAGTGCAAACAAAAATTGCCCCTCTCGCTCCTTTCACTATTCACACTCTGCTTTATGGTTCCCCTCAGTGCTCTCTTAATTCATTCCATACCAGTCCCTGATTTTTCCGTATATTTACCTAGATTTAAGACAACAGTTGCATATTTAAATTCTTCATGAAAAGAGCTTTCGTCCAAGTACCAACATGCCCTGTTGGACCTGTTAGAGTGGCCAGCATTCAAATTCTTGTGTCCGAGGTAAATTTATGGCTTCATGTGGACAGCAATTGTGTTATTGACACCATAGTTTGTCCTTTTATAGGCCGTCTGTCTATCTTGTCACTGTTTTGTGTTTTGCAACATGTTTAATTGAGTCTCGTGTTGTCCTGTGTTATTGTATTTTCTCACAGGAGGGATTTAAATAGGGTTCATCCCTCTTTCCCAATTGTTGTATGGCTACTGTGTTCAATGATTTGTAATTCAGTAGCCAATAAAAATATGTTTAAACCAAACCAACTGTACAAGGTGGTTATTTTAAGCGCTAGTGTGGCCTGTAACCAAACATTATATTGAAGAATACAACCCAAAAGTAGAAACCAACTGGCATATATAATGTCGGATTTTCAGTCAACAGGCAAAATGATTTAAAATTCACAAACACCGTTTTTTCTTTTTTTTTTGTTGAAATATTTTAACAAACAATACTTAATTTGATCACCAATGAAGAGTAAAAATTCACCAGCCAACTGCAAAATTAGCAGAATTTGGCTGCACTGCATGTTTTTTTTTGTTCTTGTTTTTTTGTTTTGTTTGTGACACTGTCTATTGTGTTTTGATATTTGCTCTCATCTATGGGCACCTTGGTTTCTCGTGTTGATATAGTTACCATAACAATTTATGAACACTGAATTAAGGATTTGCCATTTTCACAATGTTGATATCTGTGCTGCTGGAAAATATGTCTTGACATTATGATGAGACTGATGATTTAAATAACATGCCAATGGCTTTTTTAATGTCATGACAAAGTAGCAAAACTGATACATTGTATTGAGTTTATACTGTTGACTTCCCCCCCCCCCCCAAGCAACAACCCCACGTGATAGAGTTAACATCAGTATCCACATTGTGCTGGTTTATCTGCAATAATGAACTGGCATATAAGGCAAATATGTTGATTTATTCATTTTGCCACCCACAATCTGGTTACTTATTTGTCATTGTACATTGTACATGATCTGAACCATCTGTTGTCAGTGTACATATAGCACTGCCTCTTTACAATGCTGATGATGGGGCCAATGGAGCAGACATTGCAAAGCCACCTTGTAATGACAGCCATGATAAAGGGGGAACATTGTATACCTGGTTACATCAACCAATATATATACATATATATATATATATATATATATATATATATATATATATATATATATATATATATATATATATATATATGTATGTATATGTATATATATATGTATATATATATATGTATATATATATATGTATATATATATATATATGTATGTATATATGTGTGTGTGTGTATATATACATATATATACACTTACACATATATCCATGTATTTGTTAATTTTTATGTTTTACTTATATTTTACATGTATTTTCATCTTTATTCATAATTTAGCTCTTTCAAATTTTGTTTTACTGCTCTTTTCTTGTATGTTTTATCACTAACTGCTTCAAAGGTTTTACATATCATCATTATTTGAATTTACCTTGTCCCGGGTATTTAATTTATGAATATGCCATCACATATTGGGATGTTTAACCCTTTTCGCTTGAACTCATTCTACCCTGATAGAAGACAGTCAACAGCCTTCCTTGGCATAATGGATCCAGAACGCACCAAGGAAAGCTGTTGACCATGGGCATATAATTTGGAATGATCATCCATGCAAGTTTCATCCAAAATTTTGAAAAATAATCCCTAAATTAGTAAAATGCAATTAGCACACGACATTTATATATTATTGGGAAAAAGCGTTATTAAGCTGGAATGAGTTAAACCGACCAAAACCAGCCGATGGTCAAATATCATCTGCTTCAGTGCTTTTGACAATATGTAGAAGAATTATCAATACGACCTTTCAAGTTAACAACATGTCTGAGGTCAACAGCTTTCTTTGGCATGGGTTAATACATCATAACATACATGCCATGTTCATATTTATTCATTATTATGTGGGTTGTCTTTGCTGAATATTTTGCTTAGACAAGGAGCCGCTACTCAGAGAGACATGTACAGGTAATAGGCTCTGAAACATGTTCTGAGTACTTACCCGCTGAAGACCCTTTAATTTATTGGGGCTAATACTGCCCATGTCAAAATTTTACAGAGGAACGTGTGCAATATGGACAATAGTACTTCCATATCTATATAGGTTAGACAAGGACAGATTATCTTATGGAGAGCAAAGAGTTCGGACTGCGGAATAGAGTAATGACGACTAGGAAGTGGTCCTGGACAAAAGGACACAAATAACAAATACAAATGTGCTGGTATACTATTACATTATTTATGTGCTTATGTACCAGTAATGCCAATCTGCTAAAGACATGTAGCCGTGGATAAGGCGGCGAATGTGCGACAACTTTGTATTCAACTGAATCTCATCAGGCACTGAAGGGATCTCAGGACAGTCCATATTTATAGCGAGGTGTAACAATTATGTTACTATGTTATGTGCTGTTATGTTGAGGTCTCCTCATGCGCAATGAAGACTGTTACTAAATTTCAGTCTTGTAACCACCTAGCTCACTTTTCAAACATGAGTTTCAAATTGTTTGTTTACCAAATATGGTAAGTAAACAAACTGTATCAGGTCAGCTAGCGCTAATTAACAGTTGGTTTTACCACGTAAAAAAAAAAAAAAAAAAAAAAGAATTTTGCACCCAATGCCCTGTCACTGGGGCAGGCAGGCCTACGAAGAAAGAGAATTTCTGTGTCTGCATGAGTAAATAGCATTTCAAGATCTCATTATTGTGCACCAAAGTGTCAATAACAGAATTCTCCAGGCCATGGAAGGGTGAGCTCAGTACTAAAAAATTTTTAGCATTATACAGAGGGAGCAAGTTCACCTCACCGTGAGAGTGATGCCCAATGGCTCCATGGAGCGTAATTTGTGTATCCAATGTGTGTCTCCCTCTAGACGTAGCAGATTTGTGTGTTCTAAGAGGGGAGAGGTCTGGACATATTCTAGGACATGGATTTGCAAATCAAGTCCACTATGGTCTGGAAGGGCAACATGTCTGCCCAGTGGTTGTGTGTCTAGTCAGTTTTCAATGTATCTGAAATGTTCGCGTAACCTGTCCCTGAGTGGACGAAGTATCTGTCTGACATATTGCTTCTTGCAGATATTACAAATGAGTAAGTAAACTAAGTTGGAACTCTCACAGTAGATTTGGTCAGGAACCACATAGGTTCTACCTGTCTGACTGCCTGTAACATATCCGCTTGTGTTAAAGCAGATGCAATATCTACATGTCAAGCATTGCAGTGATGTGTTTTTATGTTTGCCAGAGATTCCTGGGTGATGTGCAGGGTTCTCTCGATATCTGATTCTGGATCAGATCAGTATGTCGCTCAGATTTTTGACTTGCTTGAAGCCTAGCACTATACCTCTTTGTCAGGCAGTGATGTAGCATTGCTTGATACCTCGAGGGTTTTCCACTTGCCTTGGATTATTTTCTTGAATGGTGGTAGCTAGTGCTGTATCTGGTGACCATGCTGGACTAATTTGTCATGGTCATGCTGGCTGGATGCTGGGTTAGTTTTCAGCAGATTGGCCTGTTCATTGAGTTACCTCGTGTGTGAGCTGACTGTAGGAGTTGGTTGGGGTAGCCTCTGTTTTCATAAGACAAGATTTTGTATATATTGTCAGCAAAATCCTGTGGTTCACTGCAAATGCATTTGACCCTGAGAAGTTGGCTATAAAGACCTCTGACAATGGAGTGATGGGGTGCGCTGACCTGTAAAGGATATACGTGTGTGTATCTTTGGGTTTTACATAAAGTGTGGTGTATGCTTTGCCCAGATTGTTGATCTTGACTGGTGTCAAGAAAATTAATCTCTGTGGTTGATGAGTCGGGGTGAACTTGATTGTATATAGGGTGGCATGAATTGAGGTGAGACAAATTAATGCAAATCTGATGTGAAAAAAAGAGAATAAATGAGTAATGTGTTGTTAATAATGTACAATCGTCTGTACATTGCCTCTGTAAACTAATATGGCAGAAGACTTAATTAGAGGCTGAATAGACTTGCTCAAGTCTCACTGGAATGTCTTCTGTATTTTATTTAAAATTAAATTCATTACAAAATAAAACTTTAAAGTGAAAACCGTCACACACATTGTAGCCTTATATTGTCATATTACAGGTAGGCCCCTAACCCTAGCTAATTGGCTTGGAACGTGTCTATAACCAGATAACATTGACTCCAGATGATTAGTGCCAGGCAGTCTGCACTGTGTTTTTTATCACACTGACAAGCGAGCAGTCATAACGCACCCCTCTTCCAAAGCTGTTAATTGAGCTACTGTGTAATGAAGGATTAATTGCAGTGCACCGTGTCAGGCATAGGGTGTCCAGTGAGACTTGTAAAGCTTGCCGGCTTGTCGCTGGTATGAATCCTTCATGAGCAGTCAAGCATGTGACTGATTCAAGGCCATCTCAAATTCCTGGTGTTGTTTGTTTACATACAAGCGCTCACATTTCACTGTAGAGAAACGTCAATTCTTGCCGATAGCTATTTTGATTTTGCATTAAAAATGAATATTTTCCTTCTACAATGATGTAAATTAATGATTGGGCCATTGTTTGTGACAATATGAATGATGTAATCTTGCAAAACTGCGCAAAAACAGGGTGATTTCATTGTCTCGATCTCAATCTTTTTTTCGTCTACGCACCATGTTGTTTATATCGTTACAATGCTCAGAACCTTGTTTATTTCAACAACAACCTCTCCCACTGGTTGAAACATAAGTATTTTAGGGGAACCCCTCTAAATTTTTTTTTTTTTTTTTGGTATTTACAACCCCTCTAAAACTGCTTCTATTTCAAATAGATGTGTTGATATTTTAGTTGGAAACTACCGAAGATGATTCTCCAGAATATTCTATTTCAAGCAGGGGTCCAAAATCGATCACATGGTGTTTGCTGTCCAATCAAATGCATCATTTTTCAGATGTTTCGTTAGGGAGTACTCGCTACCTCATGTTGTGAAGTCTAGCTTGAAAGATGGGTGACATTTGTGTGAGTGAACACAAGTGACAATTACATACAACTTATTACAGCAAGAAACAAAATTAAATGCTCTAAATTGGTCAGAATGATATCATACTACCAGTCTTTGTGTACAATAGAGCAGAGGGTACAATTTTTTCACGGAAAGACAGTAAAATACGCCAGGCGCAGGTAAACATGACTCTGGTGAAAATATCGCTGCTGTTTGTGTTGATCATGTTGACAGTTTGTCAGTAACTGCGATAAAGTGTGTTTATCGATTATTTACTGCAGCAACAAACAAACTCTTCCACCATAATTTAATGATGATTATGACACACAATGACCTTTAGAAAAAAATTAAAGAGGAACCATCGTTCTTGACGCTAACTAAGGAAAATGCGCGGACTGGTACCCATGCAATTGTATTCACACACGCTCGACTGTTTTGATCAAATCATGACAGAGATCGATATATTCACTTTGTTAGGGTGTAGGGCATGAGTTTTTGTTTAAATTGACAAAGAAACCACATAGAAATGTAGAGAAGGTCTTACTCAACGAAAGTCATGACAGATGTGGATCATTTTGCATGAATTGCAAAAATAGAAAAGTTATGGCACTTTTACACCAGCATGTTGCGCAACAAATAAAACAAGAGGGCTGTGTGAACAGCCCATGCTCAGCTGATCTTGACATTCATCACACTTGCAGCTCTGTGAACTTGGGAAAGGATCAAGGTCACCCATGTTCTGAGTAAGTCTGACCACTAAAAAAGAACACTTAACATGTGCAACATCAAGGTTCAAGTAGTTCTCAAGTTATAATGAACAGTAAATTTCATGTATGTTGCACTGTGACCCCAGAAACGAGGTCAAAGTCATTCATGTACTGTCTGAGCATGACCTTCATACAAAAACATTAACATGTCCAACACCACAGTACTAACTCAAAACAGATCTCAAGTTATCAAGTAAACAGTAAATTTCATGTCAGTTGTCCTGTGAATTAGCATTAGAATGCCCATTGACTTACATAGTAATCAATAGGAAAGCTCCATTGACTGATAAGTACCCGAGTTGAAAATACTTAAAAATCAGGAATCTAAAGCAGTGCCACCTAGTAAACAACTTTGTTTGACCCTTCCACAAGAACATATAAATCACATTTCACCTTAATCTGAGTGACGGTTCTCAGAACAAGTGAAAAATAGCAAAACCATATAAAAAATTCATGAAAAAAAAAAAAAAAAAATTAAAATAGCAGCGCAACCTGGTGAACAAATTGGGAACAACGTGTCCCTGGGAGTGTCTATGTACGATATCAAAACAATTGGGTGAGCAGTTTCAGAGGTGAAGAGTTTTTAAGGTTTGCCCCAAAAAAGAACAAAAAAATTAACAAAAATTCCAAAAATCAATAGAGCGTGACCATTTGAACAAACTTGGTAGAGATCCCCCCAAGGCACATTCCCACCAAGTTTGAAGTAAATCTCGCCAAATTATTTAAGTTATAACCATTACAAGAAATTCCCATGTTAAACTTTCCTATTAAAACTTTTGCAAAGATTTTTGAAAAAAAATCATAAAAAAATCCAAAATTCATTGGAACATAACCATTTGGACAAACCTGGTAGACATCCACCCAAGGTACATCCCCACCAAGTTTGAAATTAATCTGGATGACGGTTTTGGAGAAGAAGTCGAAAATGTGAATTAGCATTAGAATGCTCATTGACTTCCATAGTAATCAATAGGAAAGTGGCATTGACGGATAAGTACCCAAATTGAAAAAAAATGCTTAAAAATCATAAATCCTCAGCATTCCCACATAGTGAACAACTTTGTTTGACCCTTCCACAAGGAACATATCCACCATGTTTCAGCTTAATCTGAGTGACGGTTCTGGAGAAGAAGTCGAAAATAGCTATAACACACAAAAATTCATAAAAAATTAGGAAAAAATTGCAGCACCACCTGGTGAAGAATTAAGAACTAGGTATCCCTAGGTGTCTTCCCGTGTGATATCAGAGCAATTGAGTAAGCGCTTTTGGAGAAGAAGATTTTTTAAGATTTGTCCAAAAAAAGAACAAAAAAATTCATTAAAAATCCAAAAATCACTGGAGCATGACTATTTGAACAAACTTGGTAGACACCCACCTAAGGTACATCCCCACCAAGTTTGAAGTTAATCTGGATGACTGTTTTGGAGAAGAAGTCGAAAATGTGAATTAGCATTAGAATGCTCATTGACTTCTATAGTAATCAATAGGAAAGCTGCATTGACCGATAAGTACCCGAATTGAAAAAATCGTTAAAAATCAGGAATCCGCAGCATTCCCACATAGTGAACAAAGTTGTTTGACCCTTCTACAAGGAACATATCCACCACGTTTCAGCTTAATCTGAGTGACGGTTCTGGAGAAGAAGTCGAAAATAGCTATAACACACAAAAATTCATAAAAAAATTTAGAAAAAAATTGCAGCGCCACCTGGTGAACAAATTAAGAACAAGGTGTCCCAGGGAGTATTTCTGTGTGATATCAAAGTAATTGGGTGAGCAGTTTCAGAGAAGAAGATTTTCTAAGATTTGCCAAAAAAAGAACAAAAAAATTCATTAAAAATCCAAAAATCACTGGACCGTGACCATTTGAACAAACTTGGTAGACACCTACCCAAGGCACATCCCCACCAAGTTTGAAGTGGATCTGGCTGACGGTTTCGGAGAAGAAGTCGAAAATGTGAATTGTTGATGGACGACGGACGGACGGACGGACGGACGGATGGACGACAGACGGAAGGACGGAGGACCATAAGATAAGCTCAGCTGACTGACAAGTCAGCTGAGCTAAAAATGCCCAGTGACTGGCTGTGCCATATCCCAAAACTGCCCAGAGTGCTAAGGGTTACATTTGCACAACACAATGAGACCACTCAAATAATCAGGGCAGCTTGAACTCGATTTGACCTTTGATTTGACCGCTCACCTCCCGCGGAACCCCAGAAGTTGTGACATCACTCCCACCAAATTGATGGTGGTCTAGAGTGGGCTTGTGAGTTTAACAAGTCCCTAGGGGCCTACTTAATAACACTATACTGTGTAGTTGGCACAATATTATACAGTTAGCTTTGTGGAGGGGGAAATGTATCACACTTCCGGGTGGGACCGCAGGATGGCAAAATAGGGACATGCACCAGGGACTTGTGCAAGTCTAGAGGCTGAATTCTTACAATGGGAGGCAGCGTCACTGTATCTACAGCAATAAGCACAAAGGAAATGAAATCTGAATAAAAGCAATAAACAACTTCAAAATGATTTTTCATGTCCTTCTATTGTTACGTTTGACAAGACTGTTACAAAAATGACAGTCACAGCAATATTGAATGTGAATTACTGCCATTAGATTTGAATGGGTTTACTTAACACTGATAATGAGATATATCTGCATCATTTAAGCCTCAAAGATGTGCTGTAACATCACATTTATCAGTTTTTTTATTCCTTACACTCACACACACCACACACGTGCTCACACATATGCACATACGTATATACAGTAGAATCTAAAATTACAGCCGCCTCTGTAAAGAGGCCACACCTGGATTAAAAAGACCACCACCTTAGTCCCGTTTTTATCCCCCACATGTAGTCTCAATGTAGTGGTCTCAATAGAGAGATTAAGTTTATATATATATATATATATATATATATATATATATATATATATATATATATATATATATATATATATATATATATATATATATATATATATATATATATATATACATACATACATGTATATATGTATATACATGTATATATATGCATATATGTGTATATATATATACACACGTATGTATATACGTATGTATGTATACGTATGTATGTATGTATGTGTGTGCGTATATATATATATATATACACACACATACATACACAGTGGTATGTGGCCACTGCTGTGGGCAGCCACACTACTATTTGTAGTCACATTGCCAGGACAAAGGAGTCCGTTTCTTTTTTTAAATTTACCTGCAGTGCCAGGTCACCTGCTGTATGTAGTCACTTTACCTTGGCATAAGGGGTGAACAAATACAGCAGGTTTTACTGCATATATATTCCACAATAATCCAAAATTCATTACGTTGTTTCTGGTTGACTGAATCCCTATCTTCAAAACATGCATACATTTATGTCAGATAATGATATCAGATTCACTCTGATTTTACCTTTGGGTGTAACCTCAGTTTATTTGTACATTACTCTGGACCAATATGTTTTATGCTGTAGGACCATTACGGATACAGTCTGGATCACAAATTGGTCGAACAGAATCCATCAATAAGGAAGTGAGGCAAAATGTGTGTTACTGGTGACATAGACCCTTTGATATTGTAACTTTAACCTTGTTACTTTGGCAGAACCAAACTGGATTCAAGGGACACTTGTCTTGAGACATTCTGCCAAAACAGACCATGACCTACTCCCTAAAGAAATTCTTCCTGTTACTTTCTTTACCTGCAATGAGAGACCACCTTTTATGCCCACAATGGTGGTCTCTCACTAGGCAATACAAGTACATGTATCAAATGAATTTAGCACTATTGGCTACATAGTTTTACAATGCTACCCACCTGTCAAAATGATATGTGCTTGTTTCTGTCGTTCACGTAGCCGCTTGTATTGCTTCTTGAGACTGTCTATGTCCAAATTCATTCGCTCCATGTATGCAGCTGGTCGCATGGCATTGGGCATCAGAGACTCAGGATTGGCCGCATAAGCGCCGGGGCTGACTTTGGAGATGTCATAGGCAGATGCTGACTGGGCACGATCTGAGTCTCCTGCATAAGAACAACAAAACATGCCTTAGAATTGTGTTACAGCGTGTGGTTCTGACGATACTTCCTCATGCTCTGGTACTGCTGAGGGCAGCCTACAAAATACGTACAGATGTAATAAATGAAAAATAATCATGAACCATAAAGAGATAAAACCAGTACAAATTGTTTTTGATACGTATACCTGATACACATCATGGTAAAGTTTGACAACGATATTTCTCCCTCAACTCGATGAATAAGGCAGGATGGAACAGCTGTTGTACCAACATTTCACGCATGGTCTCTGTGAACAAGAGCCAATACAGTGCCAGCTGCCACACACAAGCATGTGTTTAGCAGGAACTACCTCACCAATATCCACGACAACGCTGGCATCTTTTCTCTAATCACTCACCCTGTATTCCTATGGAAACTAAACCAATGTCGCAGGAAAAAATGAAAGCGACACAAACTCATATGACAGCAATCTAAACACTCTGCTTGACCCAGACATCTACCAATATTTCAATACATGTTCACATGCAGAGTATGTCATATAAATTTTTCCTAAAAACATACCAATAAATATGCATAGTCTATATATAATGACTGTTTGACAATGAGGTCATCAAGCGACATAAAAAGTGTGATAGCCTAATGTGAAAATGTAGATAATGCAGAAATATTAAAAGAGTGTATTGCTGGATGCTAAACAGCTGTACAGTCCTTGCTATTGTTCCATTTTTTGCTGTAAGTACTGCACAATGTTGGCCACACATAAATCAACCTCATTTTGCCTCTGCCTCTCTTCTACTCATACGTCCAGATTCCAACCAAAACAATTTGAAAACTCTTCACTATTACAGATTAACCCTTTGTAAAGCTGCAACCAATATGCAAAACAAACCAAGCAATATTATATTAGTCACGTTATTACATGACAGAGATAGGTTAAGAAACTACTGTGTATAAGATATTTGGTATTATAGAGACACAAGGAGGAAAAACTTTTTGGAAAAGTTGCTGAGAAAGTGATTGTTGGCCTAAATGAGTTAAAGCTGTGCATGCATTCTGTTAGTGACAGTTAATGACTGTGCTATTGTCATTGTAGCTCATCACATAGGCACTTTAACTGTGTGCCATGTAATAAGTGTTACCTGCCACACAGCCACGGTCACTATATGGCTGCCAACACAATGCCTGCAAATGGGATTTGACGATAATCTATCAAAACCTGCCGCCACTTTAACGGAAAGTGTGCTCTCTTGAATTCCTACTTTACATCACTTGGTATGAATCTTTCAAAGAGTCCCTCTTCTCTGGACACTGTTTAAGGTGTGTTCGTATCCTAATGAATTGTAATACATCTACAATTGACATGCATTTTTACCTCGTGGTCCTCAGCAATTACCACTGAATGTTCACGGCTGAAATAGTCGGAATCATTATTTTTATGTGTTATACAAATTCTCCGTTATTGAGTACAGTAAAACCTCTCTAACTGAACACCTCTCTATACTGAACACCATTTCTCGGTCCCAAATATATATTTTCAATGCTATCAAACCTCCCTATACCGAACACCTCACTATACTGAACACTTTTTTGCGGTCCCAAGGGTGTTTGGTATAGGGAGGTTTCACTGTACATATACTTGCCCATGGTGAGGGGAGGCGGGGGGGGGGGGGGTCTTAAGTACTGGTGTACTGTATATTTTCATTTCCTGTACTTGCATCCTGGAGGACCCTTCATTTTCCATACTTTGTGTAGCCATAATTTCTGAATATTCGTATTTCTGAAAACTTGTCCACCAGCAAAATTATTATCTGCACCAACATACGGGGACCCCTTTAGCCCCCTTCAATATAACACTAAATGATCATTATGAAGCAGTCATTAATGATACGCTGATTTAAGTTTCCTACTTCCATGGCTAAGTGCTATTAACTCACTCACCCCTGGATACTAATTTTCCAGTCGATTTGGCTATGCATAGAACTAAATGAGAAAAGTTTTTTCACATTCCTCATGAAAAGATCTTTTGAAGAGGTACATGTACCAGCATGATTTGCACTTTGTTTAAAGGCAGTGTTTTTCTCATTGCCTAATACGCCAAGCTCCCATCTGCCTGGATGAATTTTCTATTGCCTGACAAGTCATACCTCCATCTGCCTGGATGCATTTTGTACTGCCTGGCAAGTCATGCTCCCAGCTGCCTGGATGAATTTTGTATTGCCTGTCAAGTCATGCTCACAGCTGCCTGGATGAATTTTCTATTGCCTGTCAAGTCATGCTCACAGCTGCCTGGATGGATTTTGTATTGCCTGGCAAGTCATGCTCACAGCTGCCTGGATGAATTTCATATTGCCTGGCAAGTCATGCTCCCAACTGCCCAGATTAATTTGTATTGCCTGGCAAGTCATGCATCCATCTGCCTGGATGAATTTTGTATTGCCTGGCAAGTCATGCATCCATCTGCCTGGATGAATTTTGTATGGCCTGGCAAGTCATGCATCCAGCTGCACTCATGCATTTTGTAGTGCCTGGCAAGTCATGCTCCCAGCTGCTTGGATGAATTTTGTATTGCCTGGCAAGTCATGCTCCCAGCTGCTTGGATGTATTTTGTATTGCCTGGCAAGTAATGTTCATACCTGCCTGGATGCATTTTGTATTGCCTGACAAGCCATGCTTCCATCTCAACTCATGTGGTTTTTACTGCCTGGCAAGACTTGTCTGAGCAGCTGCTGTGAGTTGCCATGCTACAGGAAAAACCTTACCCAGGCTTTAATCCTGATGAATTGATAAGGCTTCTGACCTCTTTCCTTAGTGTACCATCTCATGTTGTTAGATGATACTGAATATGACATGTTTATGCAAGCCTATACAAAGTATGGAAAGAATTCAACAGAGCTGTTTTATTTGTGTGACTGTATGTTTTGCCTTTTTGTTGGGGGGGGGGGGGGGGACTTGGTTTTAGAACACTTAATTTTTTTTGCCACACATGTATTATTATACCCACCACTACATTCTTAGTATATATATATATATACACATATAAATTGACTTATGCTTTTTTTTTAAGGGAAAAGAGTTTGAAGTTAATTATGGCTTTTATTATCAACCAAAACATTGCATTATCAACCCTTTTCCCATTTAACCAGACAGTGATCATAGGTTATCTGCTTCAATGCATCACACTTCTTATGCACACTCCCACCCCCCACCCCCGAGGAGGCATATAGCAATCACTTTGTCCATCTGTCTGTGCATCCTTCCACTTGTGCACAAAGTTTCTGCACAATAACTTGTGCACTTTTTGACTAGGGCATTCATATTGCACAGGATTGGTCCTCTATAAGGGCTAAGTTCAAACATGGGTGACCATGACCCAATTCCCAAGGTCACAGAGCCACATTACTGCATTTGGTTTCCGTATAACTGAGGAACTTCTTGAGCTAGGGCTTCCATATTGCACAGGATTATAGGAGCAATTAAAGAAGTTAATTGTGTTTATGGCTGATGTAGCTGGTTGCCAATTGGAGTGTTATATATGTCACGTGAGTATGGCTAGTGAGGGATCCTGAACGGGAGGCGGGGAGCATCGTTCGATGAATCGTAACATAGGGTTAATCTCGCGTGAATCTCGCGGCCCAGTAATTTCGTGGTCAGTTCAACTTTGACTTCTCAAGAAGAGAGACGCAAACTATTTTGGGAGCATCCCAGCAAAAATTCCTTTTATAAATGGTCGTTTAGTCAAGTTACAAGTTTTCAAAATTTGACATTGGTTCCGACTCAAAATAATTCCTCTTTGTCCAGGTTAGTTGTGGTCGCCGCCTCCGCCCTCCTCCGTCCACTAAGGAAATTTTCAATGTAGTCTTTTACATTTATATTTCATCTTGGTCTTACTGAATATGATTGTCTTCTTAATTATGTCAAGATTTCAAGCAATGAAGTTTCCAGCTTTAAGTACACTGGGGTAGGCGCAAGAGCCGCCTCTGCCTTCCTCCGTCCACCAGGGAAATTTTCAATGTGCACTTGTTCTTGTTTTTTATTTCATCAAGTGGTTTGTCTAATATGATTGTCTTATCTATGCCAAGCAATAGGATTGCCTAAACTGTGTCAAGATGCCATATGATTGTCTTCTTAACTATGTCAAGCAATGAAGTTCAGCTTTAAGTACTCCGGGGGTGGCGCAAGAGCCGCCTCCGCCCGCCCCGGTCCACTACAGAAATTTTTTATGAGTAGTCTTTTTGTACATATCTCATCAAGTGGTTTTACCTAATATGATTGTATTAACTATGTCAAGCAATGAATTTTTCAGTGGTAAGTACACCTGGATGGGCACAAGAGCCCACCTGCAGAGGGTGGAACCTACAAACTGATTGGTAATGTGTGGTAAATGTAAGCCGGTAAAGTGGAAGAAGTTGTGAACTCTCTTGTATATTGTTCAAATGCTGACTTGTAATCTATTTTCATTAAACAGAACTCTCGCACAAAACAAGGTGTTGCCAATTTGTCGTCTTTAATGTAGTGTATTTTATCTGCTCAGTTGTGGAGGAAGGTTCCATAAAGTTCTCTATAAGCGATAGGTCAAGTTCGAAGATGGGGGGCCTCCATCTGTCAATCCATCCATCTGTCTCCAATGTTTGTGCACTATAACTTCAATACTTATTGGCCTAGGGTTTTCATATTGCACAGGATTATAGCCTTCTATCAGGGCTAAGTCAAGTTTAAAGATAGCTGACCTTGCCCTAATTCCCAAGGTCACAGAGCTAAATTAGTGAATTTGGTTTCCACGTGATAACTTGAGAACTTTTTGATCCAGGGCTTTCATTTAATTGCACAGGTTCTGTCTGTCTGACCATCTGCCCGTCCAGTTGCATTTCAGGAGTTAACTAGAAAGCTTTTTGACTTAGGACTTCCACCGAGCTTATGCACCTTTATAATGCCTAGGTCAATTTCAAAGCCAAGTGACCTTGGCTTCTTTTTCAAGGTTGCAAGGAAATTCTTTTATGTTAAATTTGGTTTCCAGGTGATAACCAGAAAGCTTTCTGAGTTAGGACTCCCAAAAGGGACACAATTATGTATCAATGCTACTCTGTACATGTACTTGGTTTCTGGATGCTGGATGACATGTTAATACTTTGTTTCTGCATATGGTTGACCTTGAACCTATGTCCAAGGTCAGTGATCCAGTATCCAACATCAGAAATGATATGTACAAATACTGGACAGGATGGGGAACTTTTGTACATGCACTCCTAGACTTTCAAGGACTCCAAACTTTTAGATACTGTACCTCGAAGCTGCCTAACCTGATCATACAAGTAATGCTTTATCTATATAAGCATTATATATCACTGCATTTTGCAATACAAAACATTATCCTTTTATTTTTTTAACTGCATGTTCACGAAAATAGTTACTCCAAATGAGACCTGTGATTACCAAGGATATCAATGGGGTAAGGGGGACATGGATCCAGCAAGCTCTGATTGTGTTTTAATTTCAACTGCAATGAAAAACAATTTGAATGAAAACTGTAAATGAGACCTACCAAGATAACATATCCCACATGAACAGTTTTCCTTGGCAATGATTGGGCATTGAACAGCCAACCCATGCCAAGCAAAGCTGTTGACTCAGTCTTAATTCAAAGAGGAAAAGGTTAAAGTTTGTAGTAATTCAGATATATTTACCACACAACTTCAGTAAATATGTTCAAGAAATCTTTGCTGGAGCATTGGTCGTTCACTTTCACTGCCGATGCAATACAATCTTCCTGAGTGTCCCATTACGAACAGCTGTCTTTAACTCATTCCATACTATGGTCACAAGCCTTGGTCAGTGGTTCTGGCACTGCTTGGCAAATCATGCTGCAGCTGCCCTTGTGACAGCTGCAGCATGACTTGCCAGGCAGTGCCAGAACCACTGACTTAAGACTATAGGCATATTGGTACTTGAACGAAAGCTCTTTTCATGAAGAATTTAAATGAGCAATTGTCGTCTCAAATCTAGGTAAATACATGGAAAAATCAGGGACTGGTACAGAATGAGTTAATCTACATACAATATGCATACCTCTATCTTTACCAATCCAATAATGTGCTGAAATTTATTCTGCTAAGAATATTTGTCACTGAGGACATGGATCTTTATTGGCTGAGTTCCTGCAGTCAACTCTTTTTTACACTGTTTGCTGTCATAATTTAACAATAACATGGAAGAACAAAAATGCAGCTCTATGATTTCACTGTCTGTGAATTACAATTACATAATTTGGTGGAAGGTGATAGTCTTTTACCAAAAATTTCTCTCAAAAAAGGTCTTAACTGGAGCTCCATATAAGGACACACTTATTGCTTGAACACAGATCCCTAAACTGCATAACATTTCCCATTAACACCAAAAAATTTGGTTGCACATGTCAGACATTGGAAATATTTCATGTCAGCTGGCTGGGATTTGAATAAAATCAGTTATATTTTTTTAAGCAAACATTTTACGAGTTTATTTTGACGCATCAAACAGGCCATACCAGACATGCATCATGTGACTGTTTACAAACTGGTGCCATGTGCTGTACTAGACCCACGCAATTACACACATCTTTGGACATTTAACATGATACCCTGGATGTCCCTTGTATTTGTAAGGGACAGCTGTACATTATATTATGGAGAAAGGACAATTATCAGCAGATTCTTGATTATAAAATTGGATGAGGCAACTTGTGGCTGAGTAGATTTATAAATCAAGAATCTACTGATACAAGTATTTTTTCTGACTAAACATTAGATGCATTATCATACGTGTATCTTCCATATCATTATTTTGATAGTTATTAGCAAAGCTGCCACGTGGAACTATTTCTGACTGATCAGCCTGCACTGATTGGCCACCACTGATTAGAGCAGTGGCCAGTGAATGGACTAAGAAAGGAAAGGAAACCAATCTGACCAGATTCACATCCCTTGTTGTCACTGAAATTGTTTTTTTGGTAAAAGTGTAAGGAACACTGCCAAATTTCAAAGTCCATCATTTCTAGCCACCCAAAATAGTACTGTTGCAAAGAACTTTAATTTAACAGCAAACTCGTAAGACATAACAGTAGATTTGTAAAGCAAAACAGCAGATTTGTGATTATCTATAATAAAAATTAGAAGATTACGTCTGGGACAACTCTAAACACAGCACTTCATTTGTACTGGAATGAATACAATGAACTGGGCCATGTCGATTATGGCATTCATGCATACCGGCCTCCATTGAACCCTTCTTTTTTTAGGAATGGACATTTGGTGCAGTTGTTATGTGCATTTCCATTTTTGGCCAGGTGATTGGTGCCAAAGGCTGCTGGGTTGAACCCTGGCAGTTCCGTGGTCACAAAACATGCTTTATATTTGCCTTATGATGCTTTCAATCGAGTTGAAAATTTCACAGGACACATTAATGGTGTTGGGTTAAAAAGACCACTCCTATTTGAGATCACGTTTAGAAAGACCACTCCTGAGATCCTATTTGGACAGACCATTCCTATCTGAGATCACATTTAGAAAGATCACTCCTAGCTGAGATCCCATTTAGAAAGACCATTCCTATCTAAGACCACATATAAAAGACCCTCCTGTCTGAGACATTTAAAAAGACCATCCCTGGCTAAGACCTTATCTGAAAAGACGACTACTAGATAAGACATGTAAAGAGACCACTCCTACCTGAGACCACATCTAAACAAGAGGATCATGATGATCATGTGCTCTGCTGACTGAATCTGCTGCTTCTGGGAGTGCGGACTTTCCTGCTCTATGACATGTGCTGTGCTGATGCTCATCAATAGGTGACCGAAAATTCGATTTGTCCAAGATATAATAGTAAAACTAAGCTAGTAGAGAATACTGCTACCCAGGCAGGCCGAGTTCATGCCTGGCTGGATCACTCCGAGTCCACGAAGTGGATGAGGAGTGATCGCGTCAGGCATGAATGAGGCCTTCCTGGGCAGCAGTATTCTCTACGTGGTTGGTTTTACTTTTATCCAGTAATTATAGCTGTATTAGTCTCAAAATAAGAAACAAAACCTACATATAACAATGATATATTTATTTTCAAAGTAACATGCTCTATTTCAAGCGCGTAACAAAATAGTAAATGTGGTGATACGGCACTTGATGACGTAGTGGCAACGAATGGAATTTTAGGAAAAATATCTTCTGCTAGGCATTGACCTTTGACCCTGCTCATGAAAGTAGTACCAGAAGAACTAGGAGGATATGGATAGGGTTATTCCCCACTCTGTATTTTCCTGTTTTTGAGGCTAATACAGCTATAATTACTGGATAAAAGCCAGCATGTGTGATTTTCTGAGTCACCAAAAACCTTGAATTCTACTGAACACTATAAACATACCCTGTCAGAGAAAGAATAATTACTGCACCATCATCTCACGACTTCACAATTTTGGTGAAATTCAGAAGGTCCATCTGGGCAACATCTATGATCTACATCTTAAAGCAAAGTATTGCTTGCAACAGTTTTGACAATATTGCTATACATGCCCTGTACTATTGTTGATGAATGCTTGGGGTTTCGTTCAGTGCACCCACATGGCTAGGTCAGTTTGGGCGCACTGCAATACACCGGTTCATATATAAACACAACACAATTCAAAGCAATTAAAGCATTTTCTCACATGACAGTATTGTTCTTAGAACAATAAGAACAGACAACTTACACATGGAGAAATTTCAAGTCTGACATTGATACTCAACTGAAAATAAAAAGAAGTCTTTGGGTAGAATCAATCCTGTCACCTCTTGCTCCAAAGTCCAACATGCTATGCATGTGGCTGCGGCAGCTTATGGTGTCTCAGATCACGTGGCTTTGTTTACACCTTCACATCTAGGTCATGCCAGTTAAAGACAATATGACCATAAACAACAACTGTGGAATATTTAGACAATAATGGTTGAAAAACCAGACCGAAAATGCTGCTCAGATGATCGAAATTTCCTGGACCTTGTCATACATCGTGCAATCAATTAATTATTTGCAATGGATCGAATGTTTTAAGCCATAAAGAACTCAAGGCTGTGCATTCAGTGAATATAGTCCACGTGCTTTGTGGATTATTTCACTGAATGCACACCCTCTTGTTCTTTAATTAATACATATATCCTAATCATGTCCTATAGAGCTTAATTTTAGATTATGTGCATAGTAAGCAATAACGATGTTAATGATCACACAAAATGAACAACTTGTAGCTTGGCACCATTTTTAAGTTGAGTAACCTAGTCCTACCAAGTAACAGCTGTCGTGATTGGTTGGTTACAAAACCCTGGGTATTGCACTGTTTCAAAACCCCAGGATTTGTGACATCACAAAACCCACAGTTTTACAATCTCACAAAACCATGGTGTTGTGGACAGCAAAGCCATGGGTTTTAGTCTGGTATTACACAGCGTTATAAAACCTAAGTTTTTCTGACAAAACCAAGGGTTTTGTGAACAAAACTGTGGGTTTTGTTCAAAATATAACAAAACTGTGGGTTTTGTTCAAAATATAACAAAACTGAGGGTTTGTGATCAAAACCCAGGATTTTGTCCAAAATCATGTCAAAATTTGATAACTATTAAAGCAAAACCCAGGGTTTTGAGATAAAACCTATGGTTTTGTTTGCAAAACTCGGGGTTTTGCTACAAAACCCAGGGTTCTGTGAATGAAACTCAGGGTTTTGTGAATTATTGAAGAGTACAACTTCCATACACGATATAGATCAAGGTAGCTTGACTAAACTTCATAACAAAGGATTGCTGTAATCATGAAATCAGTGATGGATGTGATTGTTGTGCTGAGGTGGCCAGGCTCAGTAACTGGATTTTAAAAGGTCTGTATTTTGGGACTGAATACTATGTGTTCTTTCAATCCTTTCCTGGTTAGAACAGGACTGAGTCAACAGCTTTCATTGGCATGAGTTGAGTAGGACATAGCCAACCTGTGCCAAGGAGAGCTGTTGACCGATGGTGCACTATCATGACAGGTCGCATCTACAATTCCCACCAAAAATTGTTGTCTTGATGATGACGTTTTGAGAAAATTAAAATCAAATGACATTTTGCAGCTGGGCAACAAATGAGCATGAAATGATTAAGGCTAATTTACTCTACATGGTCCGTATCGTCAGATACTTCCGAGAACTGCTTTGAAAGCAACTGACAAATCAGGTGCTCCATCAATGTAGACCTAACACAATGAGACTGATCAGGCAGTCTGTCATTGAAGTAGCATAGGGGTGACAATACATGCATTCTATTTCCTTCTGCAGTACATCTTACATATTAACATGTACATACGTGTAAAAATTCTGAAGATACAGTAATGTATGGACTTGATAAATGTGGTCTCTTGATCAAGACAGGACCCACTGTGTTATTTCCCTCTTCCATAAACCTAATGTTTATTGATATATCTGAATTAAAAATGATGACAGTACTAGGAACCTGGTAAAAGCGTTTCTTTAAACAGGGCCTGCTGCATTATTGCCCACCATAAACCTCATATATTGATCTAAAAATATAAGATTATGACAGAACCATGGAGTTGATAAATGTCCTTTCACAAAGCATACTGTGTTTTTATTGCCTGCTTCTATAAGCCTTGCTGATACAATGTATACCTAGATTATAAATTATAGCTGTACTAGGGACCTGGTATATACAGTCCTTCCTCTTTATAATGCCGGTGGTAGGTCCACAGAGTAGTGTATGTTAAAGCAAACTGCCTCATAAGCAAGAGGGATTTCTAACATAGAGGTAATAGGAAAAGTACTTCAGGGGAGCCATGATACTAGTGTTCTAAAGCAGGGGGCACAGTGTGTTCTCTCAAACATGGACCCACTACATTATAGCCTGCAACTTCTAAAAGCCTTGGCTTATTGATACATGTATAGTGTAACCTCCCTATACCAAACACCCTTGGGACTGGAAAAAAGTGTTCAGTATAGTGAGGGGTTCGGTATAGGGAGGTTTCATAGCATTGAAAGTATATATTTGGGACCGAGAAATGGTGTTCAGTATAGAGAGGTGTTCGGTATACGGAGGTGTTCGGTAAGAGAGGTTTTACTGTATATCTGAGCAGACTGAATCTGATAACAGTACACAGCACAATGTGTGGACAGCTGTTGTTGACCAGGATACCAGTTGGTATCGTCTCCATCATTTCTGTACACGCGCCTCCACCAAACCCATACATCATATTGATTCACCCAGTCATATTTTCCCAGTTTGATGAAATGAAGGACATATGATGTAAATTCATATCAATTTGTTAACCAGCAACAGTATTTTGCACAAACCATGTGTGCCATAAGCGAAAATCTATTTCACTTTGTACTCAAAGGTCATATGCTGTGTTTTCAGCCAGTCTTTACTCAGGTATTTACACACATACAAAGACGCAGTGTGTCGAAGTAGAAGCAAGTCTTCAGTCTTTAACCCTTTCCCACCAGAATTCAGATTGAGGTAATATCTTTCGTTTGAGTATGTTGGGTGGTAAATGTTCACCCCACTCTAAGGAAAGCTGTTCACCTGGGGATATGCTACCCTTATAGGGCTTAATCATCTACAATAGGAGCTAGGTTATGTGTATTCAGCTGAATATTCAGCACAACACACAAAATTCATGTGGGCTAGAGGTGTGTATTTTTATAACATTCATAAAATTAGCTAGTTCTCGCCTCAACTGATAAAATTTACACAAATATTTCAACTAAGCATCAAAATTTAGCATTATAAATTCTGTGTTTTTAAACACAGCGATTTTCAAGTCATTTAGGTGTAAATTATAATGGTAAGTAATGGGACCACAGACCTAGCCCTCCTGCCTACAGAGCTGTCAAGTGAGAACCCACCTGAACCAACTGATCTTGACCTTACAGCTATTCTCATTACTAGTAATAGGAGACATTCATATTTAAATGCAATCCTGCTGACTTCCTGTGTTGCCAGGGCAACAGACTAATGCTTCAACCATGATCAGGGCAGATTTGTATTACATACTACATAAACATCCATAAATAACACCTTTTCAACCAAAAGAGAGCCCATTTCTAATCAATTTAGGCATCCTTTATGTTTCAAATATATGTTATTACATTTTCTAAGATTAATGTGTGTTTGTGTTGTTCATTTTGTTGAGAAAGTACCTTTGACCATGCTAAATACATGGATCTGCCCTGATGCAGGTGGCTCCCTCTTTTGCTCAATAGGTGTTAGAGTAGGACCGCATTTAGATATGAATACATCCTATTCCTTGGAGGGTGACATCACCCTGCTGGTGAGTTACTACTTTTGCTTTTGACTGCCTCAATTTAGGTTTAGCCTATTCTGTAACTTCTCAATTACTCTACAATGGCTTATCTCTGATCATTCACATTTCACCTGATGATAGTGCCTCTCTTGAGCTTGTTCACAGTGTAATTTTCTAGAACAAATACATCCATTAATTCTATAATAGCAATAAGCTTGTGAGTGAAGTCATGTCTTATTTTAATTGCACATGAATATGATGAGGACTACACTGTACCAGAACTCCCAATTTATTCAGTCAGTGGTTCTGAATGTTTCTTCATACTTTATCCAGCTTTCTCACTATTTTCCAAGCATGCAGTGACACCCCTCCCTCCCCCTCCCCCCCCCCCCATTACATCCATAACCATCACTGTTGAATGCTTGACAAAATCTGCATCAGTTTGTGCGACATTTTTCCAAAATACATACAAAGTATGGACCTGTGGCTTTTATGACTTGTTCAGATTTCTTTATGCTTGCAATACAAAACATCATTATTTTGATCATGTGATCTGTCATGTACCGCAACTGTTTAATAGAAACCATTGACATAAGATTCACCAATATCAAGTTTTAATCCAATACATCAGATCTGCTGCACATGCTTTTATAAAGTAAACTTGACCTATGTGACCTTGAAATAAGGTCAAGGTCACTTATGTGCAATACCATCCACAACTTTCCATGAGAAGAGTACATTGTACATGTACATTTGTTTGAGAAGCTCGTTCCACTCTCAAGTAATGCTGACACTGCTGCAATTGACACAGTTGACCCCTGTGACCTTGGAACAGAATAAAGATTGCCCATATGCAGTGACCTTGGAACAGAATAAAGATTGCTCACATGCAATCTCAATCAAGCTCTCTATTAGTGGGTTCCACATGCCAAATTTGGTTAAGGAAGCCCTTTTTATCTGAAGTTATTGCAATGAGAATGATCATGCCATAGAACTGACAAAGTTGGCCTCCTGACCTTTCAAGAAGGCCAAGGTCACTGATATGCAATCCCATCTGAACTATATAGGATTCCACAAACAAATTTGGTTGACGTAGCCCTTTACATTCTAGGTTCTCACAATGAGTACAAGTGTGAACAGACAGATGTACAGACCATGACATGAGGACATTATCTGTGGCCAAAGTTTGGCGACGGATAAAAACTGGTAGTCCACACATTTATGAAAGGAATACTATGATGGAGGACCTCTGAAGATACACTATACTGTGTCAAGTTGACAAGGACAAGCAGGTCCAGGTCTCGGAGCGGTTCTCCCCTTTAACAGGCTTTGCTGAAGAACACACAGGTTTTAGTCCAAGGGAAGTGTAGACAAAGACAAGTTTGTACTTACTGTTCTGTCCACAGTTACTTTCATGACTTAGTTTCTTTGTGTTGAAGGTAAAATCTAGGTGTAATATCTCTCTATGCATAATGGACAGGTTTCAATCTGTGAAGGCATAAAGCTCAATTTTGCCTCAAAATTCTGTCAAACTTTTGGGGTCTCCAAAAATAATCTCTCTGTCAAAACAAGAGTTGACATCCTGGCCATACTTCTTTCACTCTGGGCTATGCCATGCTTTAAATACTACTCGAAACCTCCCAATGCCGACTTCACAGTGGACGTCCACATAAGTAGAACAACTGACTAGACTATTTCTTTCAGTAAGTTGATCTACAGCTAAATTTGATGCCACAGCAAACACATTCCTCATTATGGTGTTTAGCCCTAGGTTTCTGCATCCAACGCTTGGAGCCTAAACATGATTTAATTATAACATACTGTAGCTCTATATCATTTTTTCACATCCAATAATGATAGCTTTGTCACATAGCAGTGCTTAATTTAAAAAAATAAAGAATGGAAAAAAGAAATTTTGCCCAGCACTTTTTTCATGTCTGTCTGTCTGTCTGTATGTATGTATTTTATAAAAGTGCTTTCTCATAACCAAGTTGAAGATAAAAAAAATCCTTGGGCAAAGAAATCAAATTACAACCCAAGGAAAAGTTACTATTTCCCAAATTTTTATTTTTTCCCTTAATGTTTCCCCAGTGAAAAATCTTGCCACTTAAATTGGTATGGTTCATAATTTTACATTTTATCTGGATTTTAGGTTCTGACTGTTAGCAAAGCTAGACTTCAGTTGAGTCATTGGTGTGTAATCCTACAGTCTGCCTGCACAAGGAGTTCTGTTGAACTCTTTCCTGGTTAAGGGCTGGACATACTGGTGCGGTGCGGTACTGTGCGGCACGGTGTAATGTGGTGCGGAATTATTCAAAAATAAGGATTTGTATTGTCCAGTTCACACTCCTGTGGAACGGAGATTGCTTCAAGATTCAAAATTGTTTGAATTTTTCCGTCACTGTGTGATTCCGTCAAAGGAAAAGACCAATCAGCTTGGTCCTTTTCTGTGAAGTTAAAATTCAAAACTATGCTACATATAATAATCCAGTGTCATATTCATAGCAAAATCACAGTCTTGCACCGTGCCGCGTACAGATTCCTCCACTGTGTGTCCAGTGTATGTCATTCAGCATACTGTCAGTGGTCTCGGCACCATTCTGCACTGCGGCAGTGTGTCCAGCGCTTAAGACTATGACAGTCAATAGCTTTCCTTGGCATCACACCCAATCTGTGCCAAGGAAAGCTACTGACTTGGGTGTGCCATTCTAATAGGTATTGTTTACGATAATTTTTGAACCCACAATCCATGCCTGGGAAAACAAATGTCAACTAAATTACATGTATATATAAGCTGAAAATAGGGTACAATTAATACTATATTATCCCCCATGGGCAAATTCAACATTTATGCAAGGCAGAGAATTGTACACCTGATGATGAATGATCTACCTGCTGTATATATCTCTATCATAAACCAGATAATTTGAACAAAATGTGCAGCAAAACTGTATCTATTTTGCACAATCTGATCCAATTTTGTGACAACTGCTTTAACTATAAATTATGCATGACAATGATGTTGTTTTGACTTAAAAATATGGCCTCTGTTGCAAAAACCCAAAACTAGACATGTGTACCATGAGTAGATCATGGCCATCAAATGCAAGTATAACTGCAGTTTTACAAAGTTATTAAACCAAATGTTGTGTTTGCATGAATTCTTTTGATTCTGTGGGACATTTCAATGGGTGCTCTGAATTGTTTAGCAAATTCTCCTGCTCTTTTGTGCTGATGGAAATTTCCATATAGGAAACACAGGCCAGATACATGATCTTTGTTTGTTTATAAATAGACAAACAAACAAACAAATAAATAAATAAAATACATGAAAATTTTTGTTAAGGACCTTTGCAAAAATATACAGCTTCAAGTTTTCAAAGTTGTCTTGAAAATTATTGACTATGCTTTTTTTAAAAAAACTTATTGTGCATATATAAACTTGTACATGCGCAAACATGCACTTTTTTTTAACCATGTCAATTTGTCTCTTGGCTGCAGTTTGTCCCTCAGCAAAGTCTGACATGTTGGCTCTCTGCTTTAACGTAAAAACAAAAGTGCCCTTATCACTATCCCTGGGCCTTGTTTTCCCTCCAAGATTCAACATACTACAGAGTAGCATTCTTATCATTACACTTCAGCATGCTTGTCTTTGTTTTATACATCCATATATTACGCATGGATTGCAAAACACATCCAGCCTAGCTGTGTTAATCATACACTCTCCAGTATTGGCTGACTGTGAGGTGGAGCAAACCAAAGGACTTGGAGAAAACCACCATACATGGTCAGAGTGTTAGGAACTTGATCATTCATTCCACTTGCTTTCCAGCCTAAAAACCAAACCCAGGTCAAAGAGGTGAAAGGTGAGCACATTAACACTCAGCCAATCATGTCTTTGTTTTATCGCAAACAAAAACAGACTTAGAGAGCAGAACACTTTACCGCACCTCCTAGTTATGTGTATACATAGCAAGTTCTATCCTGTTCTGTTTAAACCAAATTTCTGCATGCCACACAAATATGCTTCCACTGGAACTTGTATCACTGCAAAAGCAACTCTATCTCGCTTTAGAAAAGAGAAGACTAGGCAAGTGTCTAGGGACTGAAATTGTCTGTTCATTCACAGACAACGCAGAGTTAGGCCAGACTGGTTTTGTCCATAACGGCCTCATCAGTGGCTGTACAGTAACGGATTATGTCACCTTATATACCCTAAGGTGACACTGGCCTTTTTAGCATATGTTACATAAAAAACCTGATGTTGAAGATAGCACCTGATGTCACTTGAACTAACTGACAAAATGAACATGTCAGTTGTATTGTATGTATGCATGTGCAAGTTCCACGTGTCCCTTGTAGCAAACATTGGTTGCTACGGAATTATAGTGCTGTGCTATTTGTCTGTCATTTCTCCATGCAGTACATGTTTTTATTCCCATGGGCGAATAACTATTATACATATAATTGGTTTGTTTGTGCATGATGGCACCAATCCTTGATCTCACTTTAGGTGAAAATCAATTTGACCGAACCACAAAAATGTGCTCAGAAAGAAGTTACTTCTAATAACACTGTATATTCAAAATAGTGACCTTCAAATCGCTGTGATGCAAAAACCTTAAATATTTATATACATGTATGCAGAGATATGTGCATACACACTATGCAATTACCAACAAAAAAGTACACAAGTACCTACAAAAAGCTGACTCAAACACAGTCAATGTATCTGAATGTATTTCAGTTATCAAATTTACTGTCAACAAAAAATAAAAAAACTACTTGTTTTTGCCTCAGAAATAAACAGAGAAGTCACGCGACTGCTACAAACTGTCGCCGCATGCATGCAAAAACAACTGGCTTTAGAAGCAACAGACTTCAAGATTTTTTTCCCTTCAAGGTTACGCAGGCTCTGGGAGTACCTGGACTTTAAGTGCCCAACCCATGCCAAGGAAAGCTGTTGACCTGGGGCATGTGATCTTGATAAGTCTCATGTACATTTCTCAGTCAAATTGTTTTTCATAACTGTTGAAATTAGTTGAAAACACTGAAGCAGACGACATTTGACCACCAGCCGGTTTTGGCCGGTTTAAGGGAGAAAGGGTTAATAATGTGTTAATTCCTTCAGTGCTAATCATAGCCTAAGTTGTACTCACTTGAATTATTATTATTATGATCTCAGATTCAAATTCCTCATAAAATTACCATTTACTCAAATAGCAGCATTTCTGTATGTAAACCAACAGCAGTGTACGGTATGGCAGCTGTACAAGCATACAGGTATGGCAATTACAGCTGTACAAGCATACAGGTATGGCAATTACACCTGTACAAGCATACAGGTATAGCAATTACAGCTGTACATGTACAAGCTCACGTACCTTGATCAGCCTATGGTTCTACATGGACTTCCATGTACAAGGTTGTTTTACACTTAATAGCCCATGGACACACGTACAAACTGGCGTACAATGTTTCTCTTTTGAGGAGACCCCCATCTTACCCATAGGAACCATTTGTTATCTTCCATCTATAGACTAGTCATATGCATGCGCAGATAATAAGTAAACAAGGCACATGGCCTTCAGATTACCAATGTGAAACACATTCTGCTGATTTGTCACAATGATATCGTCAAACCTTCATAAGTGACAACCAGCACATACTGAACTTGCAAATGTGTGTAATGGATAAATGGTGCTGCATGTTACAGTGTGTCAACTCAGTAAATGCCAATGTATTTGACTCTTTTGAGAACACCTTGTTTAGTTGCAACTGGATGGCGATACCAACTGATACAGCTTATGATCAGCATGAACTAATCAATAACTAATACAACATAAATAATGAATATACAAACCTATAACACCCTCCAATAAGCTTTTTTTATTGCTCATCCCCCTTCCTACACCAGTTGGCTGAGTACAATGTGTTTATGCCTATTCCAAATTTACAGCAATTTTGTTTTGCAGGGTAGTGTTAGTGAAGTATGGCTTCATTCAGATCATGTAGATCAAGGCGTGTGCCCTCCGAGCCAGGTGTCTGTTTGGTTTTCCTACTATCATTATTGTATTTACTCATTCTACTGAGCTCTACCAGCTTGATAACTTTTTGTCCATACAGATTGTCGGGAGCTTCCTTTACTTTGTTTTCAGTGCATGCAGTCTGTGTCTTGGTCAATGTATTGCAGGCTCAGCTTCAGGTTTTAGCTTCATTTCATATTCATTATGTACACAACCAAGGTCCTTGAATACAAGTTGGAATTCTTACAGAATGCTGTGTGCACTGTCTGGTGTCTGTCACTTATCTTCAATGTCTAAAGGTGTTGCACCAGTTCAGTGGCCTGTTGACTTAAGTGTTCAATATATCGAGATGTTGCACCAGTTAAGTGGCCTGTTGACTTAAGTGTTCAATGTATAGAGATGTGGCACCACTTAAGTGGCCTGTTGACTTCAGTTCAATGTATAGAGATGTTGCACCAGTTAAGTGGCCTGCTGACTTCAGTTCAATGTATAGAGATGTTGCACCAGTTAAGTGGCCTGCTGACTTCAGTTTAATGTATAAAGATGTTGTACCAGTTAAGTGGCCTGCTGACTTCGGTGTTCAATTTATAAAGATGTTGCACCAGTTAAGTGACCTGCTGATCAGTGATCAATGTATAGAGATGTTGCACCAGTTAAGTGGCCTGTTGACTTCAGTACTTAATGTATGGAGGTGTTGCACCAGTTAAGTGGCCTGTTGACTTCAGTATTTAATGTATAGAGGTGTTGCACCAGTTAAGTGGCCTGCTGACTTCAGTTCTCTATGTATAGAGATTTTGACCAGTTAAGCGGCCTGCAGTCTTCAGCGCTGTCCTAGAGTAGCCAGTTTCCCTTGTTTTCTCAACTTTTTCATAAAGATGATGTCCAAAAAGAGTATTGGTGCATCACTTCCAGTGTCTTTTTCAAAAGATACAAATAGATTAGTGATGAATACATTGATTTTCCACTCAGTCGCTGCACTTCCACTTCTGATAGTCACCAAATTTTCAAAATCATCCCAGTCGTATTATTCCATGTCTTCTTGTATCCCTTGCTTGTACATTTCTCCATTGGAAATTTATGGATGTACAGCAGCTTGCAAAACGGTTCTATTTCTAGCAGGTCCTGTAGTAATGACTCTTGTCTGTTGTAGCTGCATGTCACAGGGATTTCTTCAACATTGCTTGGTTTTGAATGTGTGGATATTGGGTAGTTCTGTCTTGATGGCCAAAAGTGGCTCTTTCACCATAAACTGACAAAACTTAGTTTAAACAGTTAATTACTATTTAATGTTGTACTAGCTGGCAGATGATTGGTAGATTCAAACTATTGCACTGTTAGATTTGTGCATTCATTCTTTAAATCAGTCATCAATACATTGATTGTATGTTGTACTAGTTGGTATTGTTATCTAATGGCAGCTAAATAAGTGTTTTCACACAATGGTGCATCCCTACTCCTAAATATCTGTACCAAAATATGACCTACAAGGTCCCACTGATATGTTAATACACTATACAATTTCTATTCTCTATTCATAAAAAATGCACAACTGTACATCCTCAAACTACAAATTGGTAGTGTCATTTCAGGAGAGTTATATCAGGGTTACATGTACATAAAAAAATGCATTCTGAGCTACTTTTCAAATTTCCATTATTTGTGACAGATGATTTATTTTATCAGTCATTTTTGTAATTCTCCTAAAACTTTACCGGCAAAATACTAAAACTTTGTTTTAATTTGTAAAATTCTAAATCCATGTTCATTATAAGCCTTATAGTATTCTTTGCCTGTTAAACAGATCTTGATGTTCATTATAAGCCTTATAGTATTCTTTGCCTGTTAAACAGATCTTGATGTTCATTATAAGCCTTATAGTATTCTTTGCCTGTTAAACAGATCTTGATGTTCATTATAAGCCTTATAGTATTCTTTGCCTGTTAAACAGATCTTGATGTTCATTATAAGCCTTATAGTATTCTTTGCCTGTTAAACAGATCTTGGCGGCCATTCAACTGACTATGCCCAGGGTTTCGCCGTGGCTGGTCAAAACCTTGCACCCCAAGAAAGTCTGCTCTGGAGGCAACAGTATTCTTATCATTTGTCAAAATTTTGGTGATCCTACACTGTGTCTTCAAGCTGTTTATCAGAAAAGCTAGGCCAATACATACAATGTACACAATGTATATATGGTGCAGTTGTTGGTTAAAAGTGCATGGGCCAGGATAAATACATGTACATAGTTACCCTTGAATTAACACATTGAAGGCTCCAACTTCAGTTTTAACACATGAAACAATTGATGATTGCAAAAACACAAACTTTCAATTTTGATCCCCAGTTGCATTCAGGGTCAGCAAATATATTGTAGTTTACTGTACATTAAATTTAAAAAAAAAAGGATCAAAGTGTAAAACTTAAATTTGTCAACTGGGTTATTCAAAATGGGTGTCAATTTGTAGACCTTTCTTCCCTGTATAACAGAGAATTTTCCACAGACCACACTAGTTGAACTTTTGTACTACAAGTTTAAGAATCCATCGACATCCCCTGTGTGCCTGAAGCAGTACAATGGACACCTGTCATCATCACTGCTGTATGCACCCCACACAAATTAAACATGGAAAATTTCATCAACATGCAACACTGGGTATGTAATAAACAAGACTATCATATCTGTCCGAAGGAACCATCCACAATCTGCTATTTATAGTTATATGCGCAGACAACAGGCACACAATGCAGAGGACTGGCAAGTTATTGATGTTCTTCAGTGACCCTCATGGTGATTGGTTTCACAATGGTGCCTGCACAATGCAGTGCTGCCCCCTCATGGCAACTAATAACATTAAGTATGAAATCGAGAGTATCTGCCACAAGGCTTCTGTTCCGTGGCTTGTTCTAACACTTCAGTATTTCCTGAATTTACACTCAGAAAAATAGATATCCTCCCCCGTCCCACACACACGAAGTTACTAAAGTGCTGGATCCACTTGCATGAATACATTAATATACACACACTTTTGCATTTTGCATTAATCAAAAACCACGTGTATGATTACATTTTCAAGACAATGTGTTTTCATGAAAGAAATGAACAGTCAGTATTGATGTTTTAAAATGTAGATAACTGTCACAACAGACACTATAATCAGAGACAATACTTTACTTAATTCCTACAATTGTACATATCCTTGTTTTCATATGTTTAAATGTTGATTGATTATTCATTTTTGGCATTTAACTCATTCCATACCAGTCCCTGATTTTTTCCTATAGTTACATAGATTTAAGACGACAATTGCAAATTTAAATTCTTCATGAAAAGAGCTTTCATTCAAGTACCAACATGCCTATAGTCTTATGTCAGTGGTTCTGGCACTGCCTGGCAAGTCATGCTGCAACTGCCACAAGGGCAGCTGCAGCATGACTTGCCAGGCAGTGACAGAATCACTGACCAATGTCTGTCACCAAAGTATGGAATGAGCTAACTGAAGCTTGAATAAAACTATTTTGGATACAGTTCCTATTAAAAACTATGTTGAAAATTATTCTCTTTTTATTTTCACAGTTTTATGCAATCAGCAAAATAAGTGAACATGAACATTAAGAAAAAAATGTGAATTTGTATTTCATCAGTTAAATTATAGCGAGTAAAAGCGTCACACAGCAAACATGTTTTTGTATCCAGCTGGAATTGATTGAAGGGCTTATAGACAAGCTTGAGTGTTGTAATTATGAGGCACTGCCACTGCTTCACTTGGGTGTGACTAGTTCCTAGGTGAATGTGCCTTTGGAAATCAACAATTGACATAAATTTACACCTTGCCATCTTGCGTCAGCACCCAAATCAAGAATTTGAGAACCTTGAAATGCAACTGCTTGGGTAACAATTTACAATGTTTTTTATTCCAACTCCTTTGGCCTTTAGTTATTTTAACATTGTCAATAAGACAGTGTTTTGGTTTTATATATATATACAGTGGTATCTGCTGTATGTGACTGCCCCTTCGGCCAGCTAAGAGTGGTCACATACAGCACGTGGTCTTTCACTGCAGGTAACTTTACAAAGAATATAGACTTTCGTGTCATATAAAATGTGGTCACAAATGCCAGGTGGTCTCCCACAACAGCGGTCACATACTGCAGGTATTACTGTATATGGGTAACAGTGTAAAATAAAATGTTTTCATTCCCATTCCTTTGCCCTTTAGTTGTGTTAACATTGTCAGTGAGACAGTGTTTTGGTTACATATATATATATATACATATATACACACACATATATATATATATATATATATATATATATATATATATATATATATATATATATATATATATATATATATATATATATATATATATATATATATATATATATATATATATATATATATATATATATATATATATATATATAAACTAGATCTAAATGAGCCAGTATTGGTGATAAGGTGATAAGACATCATGGATACCAAAGTTAAATTGTGTACAAAGCAAACATTTTCACTTTTTTCCTGCCTTGAGTTGTGAGGATTGGCCTAATATGATCCTAATTCTTTGTTCAGTTTCCTGGAAAAGTTTTGTTCATCATGTTAACAATAAAATAATTAACTGATGTTTATGGTGATATTTCTCCTCTAAAATGGTAGAACATAAAAGATACATGTATTTTCGCCAAGGTTTTTCCAATGTAACAGTTGAGTAGTACGCTTCCTCAACAGATGGCAGCACTCTCTAAGCAGCCCACAGAACCTGTTCAGTCTGCTTTGTATGTACATGTATACACAACATGTAAAAGCAATCATGCCGACCACATCGTTTGCGTTTGTGATATACTGTGGACATGGCTTCAAGGCAAACAGTATGAAATCTACAACAAACTGTATTACCCCATATGGGTCTCGATAGTTTGTTGAACACATATATGTACATCACACAGATTCTGAACTGGACTCCAGGGATGGGCCAATTTTCATATCAGTCCTTTTCCTCAATATTGGGTATCAGATCTCACATTGGATTGAAAAGTCCTATGATACATACTGGCATTATGGATCTTAGTTTTATAGACCTTTTTGCAGAGAATTTGGAATTATCAAAAGCTCTGTCAAGATACAATGAATATCGCTCTGACATATTTTTTCCTGCCTCTTCATACAGAATTGTCAAATATAAGCTGTACCCTGTACAATCTTTTGAACTTTATATGAAGTACGTGTTTCACATTTGGTTTCAGTATTTAGTCTATCCTTTAAACTTAATTTTTTGGCATCATATCAGTATCAGATAATTCTGTAAAATTGGATATTGGTAACAGATAAAAATTTTGTATCAGTCCATTCTTGGGTCCAGTCATTATGTTGAACATTATTCATGTACATGTACTGCCTATGTAGGGGTTTCCATGGCAAACACAATTCAAAAATGCTTTCTTTTCCACATGCATGCAGTTAGCAATTACAATGGTTCCCCTCTTATAAGGCCCCTCTCACCAACAGCCACCCCTCTTATAAGACCACCAACTGCATGCAGAAGGTGTGACATTTCCATTATATTGGCAAATATAGAGAGAACACCCCTCTTATAAGACCACCAATTGTATGCAGAGAGTGTGACATTTCAATTATATTGCCCCCTCTAGACAGGCCACGTTTCTTATAAGGCCACTTTTGGACTGTATTTGGGGTGGTCTTATAAGAGGGGACCGCTGTACTTACAAAGCAAAGTTTCGTCTACAAAAGTAAGTAGTTTATACCTGTCAAAATGTTGTGAACTTACCAAGGGCACAATAATACGTAGAAACGTGTATGCATGGTCAAGGAAAAACTGGATGAAGGAAGCTTGGCCCAAAAGTGCAGACCATCTCACTAATTATTTATGTGTTAACTCAACACCAGCGCTTACTGTAAATTGCTTTAATTTTGCTGTACTCTTATTTTTGCTTATTTTGCTGATAGCACAAAACCATGAAAATAAAAACACAAGTGAAATAGTATTTCAACACAGTATGAAATGGAATTATGTCCAAAACTGTGAAATTAAAACTACAGTGAAATGTCAAAAATAGACAAAAAAAACGTGAAAATAAAGTAATGTACAGTAAGTGGTTTCCTGTGGCGTGAAAGGCTGTTAGGCTGCAGACAAGACTTTCCCCTGTTAATACCACTTGACCACACACTGGCCACCAGCACTCTACACAGGGTCACTGTGGCTGCTATGTTCACAGTTCACAGCACCCCGCCAATGCGTAATTGATTTTTCTGTCCACATATTCCAAGGACAGAATGGATACAGAACACTTCAGTGCAGATGAGGCCACGAACAAAACATGCTAAAAACATACAGCTGAATTTCCAATTAAGACCACCTCCATAAAGAGACCAGTTCTATATAAAGACTATCAATTTACAGACGCATTTTTGTTGATCCTTCATTAAATTATATCCCCCATTAAGACCACTCCCCTATTAAAAGACAACATTTTTTCAGTCCCGCAAGTGGTCTTAACTGGGAGATTCTCTTGTATTTTGTTCATGTTTCTCTCTAGCATATCAATTTTATTTACTTTTTTTCTGTTTTGAAGGGCGGGGTGTGTGTGTGTACCTAATTACATTTAACAATAATGATTGCCATTTTTATCAGAATAAACTTAACTTCATTTTTCATCTGAGTCATAGTTTCTCTAAATATACAACAGGTAATGATCGATCAACGTAGCCACCCATCAATCTCCCCACCAAATTACACACACAGGGGTCATTCTTTGTGATAAGTGGCTTCAAGTTAAAATGTAAGGGTCAGAACAACTTCAAGACCCCCTCAGCTGGGGTAAAATTATGATGACCCCTGGTAACCTTGAAAGCAAGTCAAAATCACTGAATGTCAAACTCAGCGTAGCCTCCAATGAGATGCTTCTACAGTACAAGTTTCATTGCAATGTAGCTCAGTTTGTTCAAATGTTATTATGTCTGCAAGGTTAGCAGATTGAGGCCATGACATGTGGACATGATGATGGTGACGCTGCCCCTTTGGCCAATAAGGCAGAGAAGGTGCTAAAAATGGGTGGTCTCTCTTGAAGAAGACAAGTACATAGAGTTGAGATGTCATACTGTCTGTATGGAAGGATGTTCCCCCAAGATACAGGGCCACTATGCTGTTAACCCATTTCTCCTTAAACCACACAAAACCAGCCAGCAGTTGAATGTCGTCTGCTCCAATAGTTTACACTACAGTGAAAACCTGTTATGATGACACCATCTGTTCCCTTGGAAATGTGTCAGATAACTGAATATGCCAGATAAATGAATCAAACAACAAAGAAAATGAACATTTGCCATTCAAAACTTGTGTCATTATAATGAATAAGTTGGATATCTGAGTGTCGTTATAATAAGGTTTCACTGTATTTTTCAACAGTAATGAACAACAATTTGAAAGAGAACTGCACATGTAACTTATCAAAATAACATGCCCAAAGTAAACTATGACCCAGTCTTAATTCTAGTGGGAAAGGGTTAACAAAATGACCAATAGGTACTCACCAATAGGTCTGCTCCTGATAGGAGACAGCTGCTCAGGTAGAAATGCAGCAAAGCAGTTGATGTTGTCCACCAGGTCCTCCTCGTCCAGCTCGTCGTCATCGCTGAAGATGCTGGTCATTCCCTTCGTGCCCTTTTTGCCTGCACTCATGGCCGCTGTGAAGGGGGTGATGTTGTACGTATACTTCTCCCGCAGTTCCCCCAGTTGTGGGAAGGGGAACTGGGCCATACTGTAGATGTTCTGTGGACAGGCAGTTATACTCAAATGAATCGTCAACACGTCTATGGTCATGTATACGGGCTGTGTATTCTCTTGCCTTTTTCCATTGTTTAAAGCCATTATGTCAAACGTCACAAGAGTCAAGTTCTCAATCATTTCTACTTTCTGTTATTGATGATAATCAAGTTTTCTGCTCTTTTATGTTAGATTTTCTGCATGTGTTATGGAGAGAATCTAACGACATGACAGAAACACAATATATGACAACATGAGGTAAAATTGTCATAGGTTTTGCAACTTGACAATTGGTCAATCATGAAAATGAATAAATGCAATTTACTTCAGTGTATAGTGGAAAACCCATAATAACAGTCACCTAGAGCCAAGCTAGAAATTACCATAATTTGAGGACAACCACAATTCTGGAACTTCAAGAATATGGGTAATTTAAATTGGTTGAACTGATAAGTGACCTGAATTGAGGGATGACCGCTTTTTGAAGAATGACTGTTAGATGGGGTTCCTGGGCTGGCGCCAGGCATTAGCCAATTAGCCACAGGCTTTAAAGGTAGTATTTGGCTAAAGAAATTTACTACCTTTTAGCCAATTTGACAAAAAGATTTTTAATTTCTCAAGTGTTGATCTAAACTTTGTCCTTCAATACCAAGTACCTGCTTATTGTTGGAAAAATGCAGACAGGCTTTGGTTAATGGCACCCAGATTTGGTTAAATTTTTTTTAGTAATTTTAGCTAAATTGGCTGAAATATTTTTCCCAGTGATAGTTCAAGGTTGGTTCCACTGTATTTGTACACAATATGGTCCCCGAAAGAATATCACTGCAAAGACACAGCACCCTGCATGCATGTACTACACTTCACAAAACTTTTGGCTTCCTGGTACCATTTGTGATGTTTGACGGGGAGACAGTAACTGATTCCTGCATTCAAAATAGGTTGACGTTTTGTAAGTGGGAAAATCTAAGACATTTGGGCCAACAGGTGGAATCACCCACAAGAGCTCACTGTACAGGCCTCTTCGCCAATCAGAAGAGCCAGATTCCCACTAACCTGCAAAACAGAACCACCCACTAGAGGTTATTGTTCACAATCTAAAGAGCAAGCCCTGGTCTAGTCACTGGATGGCACCACTTATTAAAGGTTTCTCTTGCCACACCCTGCCAGTCAGATACAGTCATTTTTGATGAATTTGAGGACACATTTTGAGAAAAATGCTATGTACATGTATGTGGTTGGACACTGACCTTGACTAGCTCATCTGCGTCTATGATCCCCTCATCCAGCATCTCCTGCGTCAACACCCCCATTGTCGTGTAGAACTCGTCCGCATCATGAACGCGCAGGATACGACTGCAATGAACCAGTAGGAGAGGTCACCAGGTTAATCTTTTATTCCACTACAAATTGATTTATTTTCGCGTGTTTAAATTTTCAATAGGTTTTGTATTTTTGGCATTTCACTGTAGTTTAAATTATACTATTTTGGACATAATTCCTATTTAAACAATGTTAAAATACTATTTCACTGTGTTTTTATTTTCCTGGTTTTATGCCATCAGCATAATAAGCAAAAATAAGAATACAGCTAAATTAAAACAACTTTACGGAATTCACCTACATACCTTGTAAGTACTAAAATGTGGATGTGAATGTTGACCGTGGAGCCTATGCTAAAATGTGGACCCAACAACGGACCCTTGATATCTTCCATAAGGTCTTGAACTGTATAGTTTATATGACACTATATCCTTGAAGTATAATTTATAAACCAGCAAACATTCTGGTCTTAAATAAACCTATTTATTGAGATATTTGAAGTTCCGCCAATTCTAGCTTGTATCTGTGGGCTATGCGGAGTCCAGTAACGCATTCACATGCGCTCAGGCAGCCGCCCGCTTGCCATCAGGGAAAAGCTTCATTCGATCAACATGAGTTTTCTTTGACTGTCAAACCAGTTTCTATTCCAAATGTAGGCTACACTCTGGCAGTTCTGGATTTGGAATACAGGCAGCTGACAACATCAAGGGAGCCTGAAATTATATCTTTGCCCCAGGAGTTACTGTGAATACATTTATTTTCACGGTCATTCATTTTCACAGTTTTTGCATTTTGGACTTTTCACTGAAACTTTAAATTCACTATTTTTGTTGTAATTCCTATCAATGCAATGTTACAAATATATTTCACTGGGTTCCTATTTTCACGGTTTTGAAGCATCAGCGAAATAAGCGAAAATAAGAACACAGCGAAATTAAACGAATTCACAGTAATTGTCATGGTACAATGATCACTTCAAGTTCACATAGGTTATGTCGGGGCAACCTAGAGCAGGTAAGCTGGCAGGCAAACTGTGAGTGAAGCACCTGTCCCAACCTTTGCTTCTACAGGCCACGTCTTCGCGTATTAATTAAAGCTAATCTAAGCAGTGTTCTTTCAAATAAACAGATTTATGCCCAGAATTTTGTAGTGTTGACAAAGTTTTCTCCACTTATGCTATATTTACAAATGTATACATCTCGGTAGTGATCACTTTGATACTGAGTTAAATGGTCGGCTAGATCAGCGCAATTGCTCTTTGCATACACACATGTACTAATTTGCAGATTTTCCTATTTCTTATCTAATGTGCATTTGCGAGACCTGAAATTCAGACTGTTGATGGATTTTACCTAAAGGAATCAAGTGACATAAATTACGAAACACACATTGGAAAGGTAATGAAAATATCAAGGCTCTGCAACAAGGGTCCACAATTTAGCATGGGCTCGGCATTACAGTATATGCCAAAGACATGACCAATGCAAATATGCTGGTTGGCTACTGCTGGACCCTAGCTTAACCCATTTCCTACTCAAATCAACAGAAAGTGCCCAGATGCATAACTAGTGTCACTTGCCAGAATGCTTCTGCTTGTAGTAAGTGTATTTATTTCAAACATTTGGAACCTGAATTGCAGCGAGTCCTATCAGGATAGCATTCCCTGGGGCAACAGGCTTTGTTGGTAGAGGTTGGGTGAATTAAGTTAATGATCCAGCCTTGTTCATACCAGGAAAGAATTTACTTAATAACATGTGAAACATGATAGTGCCTTAGGTTTATAACAGTATGACTGCCACATTCTCACATACCTGGCCATTATTTATTTATTTAATTATTTATATTTTCACTTTTTTTTTTTCGAAACAAGATGAAAGCATTTAAGGTGCTTCAACAGGGGGTTCTTTGCCCTCACTTCGTTCTTTTCTCATCCACTTTATATATTGACCAATAGGATGTGCACAAAAATTGGTTATCATTAGTGCAAAAAAATTTGCTTGAATTCACCACTAGTTTTTCCGTCGGAAATCCACGACAGAAGCACTACTTGCAAGGCAATGCATAAATCACTGACAAGCATAACCAGCAAGGTATAGAATCAGTAAAACCTGTAGAGCAAGACCCAATGTATTATTCAGAGACTAACCTGGACCGAAACATCGAATGAATGATTAAAAACATTCATAAACGAATGTAAATAATCAGAGGCAGCCAGTTTTTAAGAGGACTTTCATATATCCTAATGTACACCCCACATACAATTTTGAAGTTGCATTCAATCCACCTTGGGATATTGCACTGATGTTGTCCCCCTGTCCACCAGTCACACAGCCTTCAAATATTTTTAAAAGTGACCGGAGGAAGCTGGTTTTCAACAAGTACCTGATCCATCCTGAGGTATGCCTCTAACAAAGCTGTCGTCAATATTTTTTAGATATTACACTAATGCCATGAGGGTTGATAATGTCATAAGTACTGATTTTGACTAGGTAACGTAATGATTATTGATTTTAGCCAGGTAATGCAACAAGTATTGATTTTAGTCAGGTAATATAATAAGCAGGCCTATTGATTTTAGCCAGGTCATGTAACAAGGTATTGATTTTAACCAGGTATTGCAATAAATATTGATTTAGCCTTGGCATATTAGTATTTGATTTAAGTTGCTTTTCGTATGTGACATTTAAAATATGTGCAATTCCATTTAATTCTAACAAAGTATAGTCAAAACCCGGCACGGTTATGGTCCTGAGCGACCGGAAAAAAAAAAAAATTCCAACAAAATATTGCATGAAAGGCAAAGAATGAGTCCAGTCAATCTAAGTAGCTCTTAACCACTAGTGCCACCCTTTGCCTGTCAATCCAAGTAGCTCTGGACCACTGCCACCCTTTGCCTGTCAATATAAGTAGCTCTTAACCACTACTGCCACCCTTTGCCTGTCATCCAAGTAGCTCTGGACCACTGCCACCCTTTGCCTGTCTCCCATGATGAAGTGCACTAGTCTAACACTGGGTTCGGTCAAGACATGAAGACTTACTCTTGTAGCTTTCCCCAAATGGCCAGGGCAGTCCTGAGCAGTATTTCTGACCCCTCCAGTAGCACTGAGTCCCACGCACGCAGAGCAGTGGCCTTGGGAAGACAGGTAGCAAACAATGTCAAGAACCACTGCATCGTGAACACATTGGTCAGCGGGGGCTCATAATTGGCTCCTGAAAGAAAAAAAAAAAGCGAATCAAATTTGGTTTTAAATGTGTTATTTTGTCTCCAACCATACAACTGTTGTCCTCTTTGAGAATTTTTTATGTTGCAACAGGTGACATCAATGATATTTTTTTGACATTTGAAGTATAAGCATAAAACTATAACAGTAAAGTCATACTCAGTAAATTATGAATGGGCACATCTAATATAAACAAAAATACCTGAATTTTAACGAAGTCTTTTTCCCCCTTGTATATTTTTATAACTTTTCATGTTGTACTTTGCAACAATCAACTCTGCAGATTTTTTAAACATGTATCAAAGTAACACTTTTGATAACCAGTTACCCAGTGAGCCTGCACTAAAGACCTTAAGGTAGAGGACCTAAATGTTTATTCACCGAGTTTCGTGTGTTGAAAATGAACACTAACCCTTCCCATTTTGAAATAAGATCGAGTTAACAGCTTTTTTTGGCACCAAGCACCCAAACCATATCATGAAAGCTGTTGATCTTGGCTATGTTAACCACGATAGGTCTCATCTACAATTTTCATAAAAATTATTTTTCTTTACAGTTGAAATTACAGGCACATGTCATCCAAAGCATCAAAGCAGACAAGATTTGACCAGCAGCTGGTTTAAGGGGGAAAGAGTTAAGGATGTTTAGTACCACAAGAACACATTTATCAGCTAAAGATTTACAATGTATTAAAACAGTTCTGTTACCTCAAATAAAAATATAAATCATGTATAATATGACACAGCTTTCTGTGACATGCGGGGGGGATGCTGTACATGTGAGATTGAAGTACACACTCATATGAATCTCAAACATGGGCGGTCTGCATTTGACGCAGCAACCTATGCAACACAGGTTTCATATTTTATTGGTTTAAACATATTTTATTAGAAAACAATTGGTTATTTTGTTAATAGATATAAACTTCACACCTACATCACATCACAAATTTCACCAGTTGAAGACCATCCTCACATGAGATGAAAATTGCAGAATGCAATATCACTGGTGTGGTTTAAACAAGCTTAAACTGAATGTGGGTGGATCATCCAATAAGATGACAGCATTTAATTAAGTGCAGGAGTAAAGTATAATCTTCCCTGGAACAGTTTGCAGTAACATGCAGCATTAGTATACACACTGTGGTGAAGCCTGTCAAAGCAGACTGCATTGCATACATTAACCCTTTTCAAACTGAGTCCTTGGGGAAATGTGTCCAAAGTATACCACAACCAGCTGTTGACTAATCACTCTTAATTATTTTTTTTTAAATGATGTTTACAGCATCACATCATTTCTAGTCATTTTGAACAGGCAAAAGTTGCATGGCAGTACATCATGATTAGGTCTCCTAGGTTTTTTATTTTATTCACATCATGATTAGGTCTCCTAGGTTTGTTATTTTATTCACATCATGATTAGTTCTCCCAGGTTTGTTATTTTATTCACATCATGATTAGGTCTCCTGGGATTGTTACTTTATTCACATCATGATTAGGTCTCCTAGAGTTGTTATTTTATTCACATCATGATTAGGTCTCCTAGGTTTGTTGTTTTATTCACATCATGATTAAGTCTCCTAGATTTGTTATCTTATTCACAACTCTGTTCTCTGTGCCTCCAAAGAATGGTAGTAAAATTGCATGTGGTCTCCACTGGGAGGTGGTCTCTGTAGCAGGCATGCTGTATCTACTATGGACCTGTTTGCAATAAGCATAAGCAAGCATGGTGGTCTTAACATATTCCATACTATGGTGACAGGCCTTGGTCAGTGGTTCTGGCACTGCCTAGCAACTCATGCTGCAGCTGCCTTTGCGGCAGCTGCAGCATGACTTGTCAGGCAGTGCCAGAACCACTGACTTAAGACTATATGCATGTTGGTACTTGAACAAAAGCTCTTTTCATGAGGAATTTAAATATGCAATTGTCATCTAAAATCTTGGTAAAAATACGGAAAAATCTGGGACTGGTATGGAATGAGTTAATTGCCAAGATTAGGCTGGGCAGGCACTTGATTTTTTTTTTCCAAAACCCGAAATATGCCATACAGGATCACCAAACTCCAACCTTTCCCCTCCAAATATCCCTGTAGCAAAACTTTCTTGTGGTGTTTTTACACTGACACTTTTTGCCACTCTCACCATGATGAAATTGTAAATATTTCATTGCATACTTTCAATGTGAAACTACGTAAAGCACAGCTTGTGACTAGATGCATGCTTATAGATGGATGTAAAATGGCTCCAGAACAAAGTTTATTGTGGTTTCTTCCACTCTTATCTAGTTCTTTATTTGCTTGATTTTCAGTAGTTTGGTCAATGTAAAATTTAGTAGTACCCGCAGAGAAGTGTAAACCAAAATTGCACCTCACTTTCATATTGTAGATTTAAACTCTTTCAGTGCAATGTTTTGGGCAGAGTCAACAGCTTTCCTCAGCATGCTTTGGGTGCAATGCACCCAAAGCTCTTGACCCAGACCAACATATTCTGTGGAACTACAGGCATGCTGGTACTTGAATGAAAGGTGTTTTCACAAGGAATACAAATCTAGCAACCAAATTATAATTGAGGGCAGTTCATCTTAAGTAACTCAACTTAAGTCACAGTTGGCACTGAAAGAGTTAAACTTGACTTGGAAGTAGACGTACTGTGCGTACAGATCTATGAATGTTGCATGAGAACCATTTGGCATGGTTTCTTGCTCTCTAATCAATACTGTTTGCACTCTTGCTTTTTACCTAAGTTTTGCCAATCAAGATTCAGCACATAAACCAACAGTATCCTGCATCAAGTTGCAGAAAATATTGTCCACAATGTTACTAAAGCACGCGCACAGGACTGACAAGAAGGCCCCAATCCCTTTCAAGTGTAAAGGGATTTCACAATCCACTGGTTCATATAGAATGAGTAAAAATAAAAAATTCATGTGGTGAATTTTGTGAATATATATTACCACAAGTGATGAGTTCAGTTACCAATGACAGCTGATTGGACGAAACATGAGGATACTTCTGCAAGCATGAAGATATTTTTTCCACAATTTTAATTGTTGTATTCCTGCCAGTCATTGATGCATAAGAAATTACTGTTTAAATAGGTTGAGTACTAACTGCAGTAAGATTTGTCAACAGAGAAATTAAAGTAATGTTTCTGTGATGTAGCTTAGCAACACATCCATGTGAACATTCTGAATGTGAAATTGGGCCAGTACCAATTTGTACAGCAGGCTGTGCCTAGCATTCCAATGAAAAATCCTCAAATATTTTCGGAAATGTTTCTGTGCTGTTGACATGTACTATCTTGTCAAAAATAATAAAGTCTTGAGTTGCCACTGAGAAGCTTCACAGATACAAATAGGAGTCGCGCTACATTATAATTAACATCTGCAACAGGAACAACTTCTGCGACTGCCATTTTTATTCTGAATCAGCTACATGCTCTCAAATCTTGTGACCACCTGACTTCGTTTCCATGTGAAAAGCACTGACAAGCTTCATTGTACAAAAACCAGAATACATTGGCGATGCCGATTGTTCTCGCAAAGGATAAATTGCAAGATATAAACAAAAACATATTTGTTGATGCATGTTCATGAAGACAAAAGTCAAGTAAGCTCCATAAAAAGTATATTTTTGCCTTTCTGCTGTAATCAAGCAAAGAATGTGCTCTTAGGTTAATATTTTATCCATATAATTTCTTTGCACATATTTTGATATACGTTTAATTTTTTTTTAAAATTCAAAATCTCTCATACAGATATTTCTACAAGTCATTTCCTTTGCACGGCCGTGCTGTCTGCAATAACACTACTTTTAAGGCTGGCCTTACAGGTATGTAAACTGTTTTGTTGGCACTGAGGTTTCACATATTTTTTTTTTGGGGGGGGGGGGGGGGCAGCAGGAGGACCAAAACTGCATTTCAAACTGGCAAACATAGATGAATGCTAGTTTGAACATGTCACTCCATGGCTCAATCAGCCATCTGCAAAATGCGTGTTCTTATTTTGACAAAGGCACAAACAAAACAAGACTTATTAAAAATAGAACTCAAAATAATCTCAACGACTGACATGTACCATAGTTGATTACAGATTGGCCTTTACACTTTTATTATACAGTGCACACGTACAGAAAACAAGAGGTATAGAGCATTCATCAGATTTTGCTCAGATTGCTTACAGCCACAAAATGAGCAAACCTGCACTTAATCCCACCAGTCATACACTAGGAAATAAGTATTTACTCTCAAAAGGTCAATTCTCTTTGGTAAATACACAATAATATGAAGAAATTTCCCAACAAGCAAAATCTGCATGTATGTACAATCCTGTTAATGATGGGGTATATGGACTATACTGCTGTACATACAAGATGCAGTTTGGTCTTCCTCTATATTTTTACTGTTCATGGAAGCCATGCACCTTCAGTCTGAAGTAAGGGATAAAAAATTCGAGCTGGCATCGGCTGGCAGTTACAAATGACATCGTTAGCATAAGCAGTTAGAGTTTGCCCAAGACTTTTTTTCCCCAATATTTTGCTACATATCAGGAAACCATGTTATTTCAACAAAAAGTGTGTAGCAGGGACACCTATAGTCTGTGTGGCAAATTGCAATATGACACCAGCTTTCTCTAACACTATCCAGCTTGGGTGTCTAGCTTGTAAGTGACTGCCCATCATACTGTTCATTATTGTTATCGTGAACAGTATTTTATCAAAGTCTTAGCTCAGACAGTTATTGAGTTATCAAGTCGAAATATATATCCCTGGACCTTGGGATCATATCAAGGGCATTCTTGTATAGTGTACAGCTAGCTCTTATAAAGGACTATCATTGTGTTCAATAAATAAAATTTTCAATATATATGGATGGCCTCAGCTCTTGTTTGGAGAGAAGCCAAGCTGGGTGCAACCTGAATGATGTATGGATTAATCAACTCATGTACACTGCTGACCTTAGTCTTTTAAGCCCTCCTGTCACTGGTCTACAAAAACTTATTGAAAAGACACAAACACAACTGATATTTGTGCTGAGTATGCCAAGGACTTTGACATTTTGTTCAACATGAACAATTCAGATGCTCAAATATGTAGAGGTGCACAAAGTACTAGGAATGGTGTTGTCCACCTGGGGCTCTGATAATGATGAGGCAATATGGGCCATGAGCCTGAAATAAAACATTGAACAGAAAAAAAAGCACAAGCTCAAATTATGCTTGAACTACCAATAGGAGAATTCACCACAGTGGCCATGTAGCCCCAGGAACTAGGTCACAGTCACCCATGTGACTGCTCAACTTGCCCCTTCTAAAGACAATAAACATGCAATCTCAAATAGTTCTGCACTTATCCCAAAATAAGATTCACAGAACTCACAACTCATTCATTTTAGCCAATCAATACAATGCTGTTATCAATCTGTAGATACATGTGCATATTAATATATATTGATGTGGCTAGGGAGAATCCTATTAAGACAAATACATGTGGCTCTCATAGCAGCCATCCTTAAGCCTAAAAGTTGCCTGTGACCTTGAGGACTAGTTCAATGTCAAATTCAATCCAAACCTAGCTTTCAAAAAGGACTTCCAATCACTCTGCCTAATGTCAAAAATGTTGCTAAAATACTTCCCAAGTTATCACCCAAAATCTGTTCGCCAAATTGACTTAGTGATTTGGGAAATCAATCGAATGTCATCCATATCAACAGACTGTCAGTTTGTATGGCGCTTTTTATCTTGCCTGTGGAATGGTCCCTGGCAGCTTGTACCATGTCTTTTTATCTTATCTGTGGTATAGTCCCTGGCAGCTTGTACTGTGTCTTTTTATCTTACCTGTGGTATGGTCCCTGGCAGCTTGTACATTACCGTGCTTTTGATCTTACCTGTGGTATGGTCCCTGGCAGCTTGTACTGTGCTTTTGATCTTACCTGTGGTATGGTCCCTGGCAGCTTGTACTGTGCTTTTGATCTTACCTGTGGTATGGTCCCTGGCAGCTTGTACTGTGCTTTTGATCTTACCTGTGGTATGGTCCCTGGCAGCTTGTACTGTGCTTTTGATCTTACCTGTGGTATGGTCCCTGGCAGCTGCCTGGAGGTGATCAAGATGTCGTGATAGTTGTGGAAGCTGACCCCTGAGCAAATCCCTGAAGACGGCCATGTCCACAGACAAGGCACGCAGATTGTTGGCAAAGTAACTCTCTGGCAGAACATGGTCGATCAGAAATATCATGACCTGTAGAATGAACAATCACGAAAGGACAATTTAGATACATTGCATTGATAAGTTTTACTTTACAGCAAAATGCATGTTCCATACCTAAGGCCATCGTACTTTGTTCTAGGAGAATTACCAAGGACATGCACAGTGGTCCCTCTTTTGAAAGACCCCTCTTTTGGGAGACCACCTGCCTTTTGTGACCATTTATACTGTGCAAAAGGACCTTCTAATCAATAATTTACCTCTTTTGCGAGACCATCAGCAGAATATGACTAGTGACCACCCAAAATGACCACAAACAATGAGACCACTTATCCATACTGGTATTCCCCATTCTAGATAAGTAAAACCCACCTATTTTGTACAAGATTGGTAAAATAATGTCAAAAATCAGTTTCCACACCCAAAATATGTTTAAAATACCAATAAAACACCAGACTGCAAGATGTAATGGGGTCTAATAAGTGTACATAAGGCATGTTTGAATCTAAGTTATGTGTGGGAATTGAAAGTAATGGTTAGTTTTTGGACAGGTGGTGCAAGAGTTAAACCTCCTTTGGGACCACCTGCTTTATGTGACCACTTCTTGGATGGCACTAGGAGCAGTCTTTCAAAGGAGGGGACTATTGTACTTTCCAACCTTTTCCAAATTCCAATTAACCCTTGAAGTGCTAATCACGGCTATAGTTATTTTCTCATTACCATTGAACATATAATGGTTAAAAGATTCAAATTCGTCATGAAGATAACTTTCACCAGCAAGCCTAGTCTAAAGCAAAAAGTAGTCTTAGTCAGCAGCTTTGTTCGGGGCACTCTGAACACATTGGGTGCAAAAGTGCCCCAAGGAAAGCTGTTGACTGTCTTAAATCAGCGCTTTAAGGGTTAAAATGCTGAAAACATGTATTGAAGAAAACACTCCCTATATGCTATGAAATTTTCCCTGTAAGATAGCTGAAGCCTATGGAATACATGTGGTGACTCTGCCACAAACCTACTGTCAGTCCCAAGACATAATTTCCTGTTAGCCGATTTAGTTTCATTTCCATTGAAACTGAGCTGTAATGAAAGAATGGCTTCTTGGATGATAGTGACAGATTTTCCAATTTATCTAGTACTTGGGGCCATCTTACATTGAAAAGGGGAATAGAGTCAACCAAGCAGTCAGGCAGATCACACTACCTAGCTTTGTACTACTCTATTTTTCATGCAGCCTATCCTGTATTTGACAATGCCTTATTTTGAAAGATCAGCTCATGCCTTTTTTCTTAAAATTAATATATTTTTTTCTATTACATGTATTTGCAAACATTCTTTTAAGACCAGAGCTAATTTCTTGGAAAGGCATGCAGTGTCACCAGTCTTATCAAGTAGTAGTCTGATCAGGCTGTGACGGTCAGGCCTATGATAACACATAACCCAACTCACTTTATTTTCAAGTGTCATACAAATTTCAATAAGGCTGCAGCTTGTAGTATTCTGCATAAATCAGTATGGCCTCACAAGATAACTGCCCAGGCCTAGTGTAGTGTTTTCTAAACATTCATGCTCTAAAATTAGACCTACAGCCTTAGCCGTTTCTTTGTTTACAGAATTACACAGTCAACAGTTTTCCTTGGTGCAACTTGGGCACAATAGCCACATTAACCCTTTCCCCCTTAAACCGGCCAAAACCGGCTGGTGGTCCAATGTCGTCTGCTTCAGTGTTTTCAACTAATTTCAACAGTTATGAAAAACAATTTGACTGAGAAATGTACATGAGACTTATCCAGATCACATGCCTCAGGTCAACAGCTTTCCTTGGCATGGGTTGGGCACTTATTTCCCAACCCATGCCAAGGAAAGCTGTTGACTCATTCTTATTTCAAGGGGGAAAGGGTTTAAGAAAGCTGTTGACCTGCACCTTCGCTTCTTTGACAAGTCTTACTGATTTCCTTTTCTGGCTCAAATGACTCAGTCATCTACTCAGCCAGTCAGGTATAGCTGACAACACATTAGTCAGTTTATTGTTAAATATAGTTATGTGGCATAAAATAAGGTTGCACTTTCAAATTCCTTGTAAAATAGCTTACATTCACATATAAACATACCAAGTCCAATGTTTTGGCACTGCGCATTGCAGGCTAAGTACTTCTGTCAGCTACTCTACATCTACAATGGTCTGCATGACATAAAGCGTAGGCGGAAGATGTTTATTCAGTAATGGCGGTGCTGGACAAAATCCTACGCCGCTAAATCCACATTTTGTTTATTTCGCTTTGAAGGAGTCTAACATTTGTTAGCATCAACGTTTGACAGTAAACTTGTTCCATTGGGTTATTGATCTATGAGAGATGCCTGTGGATAACTGGTTGTTCGTATTTAATGTTTTAGGGATGGGGGGATGTGGTACACTAGTCTAACTGAGGTGTCCCCAGATCAACAAGGCAGCGTTGGACTGGGCAAAATGGTGTTACTCTGGCAAATCTGCAGTTTTGAAGTGATTGCCAATTAAGTTCCCCTTTCACTTCATTACAGCTTCAGGTAGTATTTTCTGTAGGATGTGAGAATACAATGACTTGCTTGACACTGCAGACAACAGTGCCCAAGGCATTCATTAACGGAATAGTTTCACCGCATCAGTAGTCCTGCCCACCTCCCCAAGCAAGAGTGTCATTGTGCAGTATGTAGAAGTGTGCATACCAAATAAGAAAAATTGACATATTTGAGCCGAATCACAATATAGGCATATTGGAGAGACAATTAAAGGTGGGCCTTGTGGATTAATGCTTTCACAAAAAAAAAAAAAAGAAAAAAAAAAGAAAAGAAAAGAAAAAGAAAAGGGAGAGGAGGAGGGGTCTTGATAGCACCAAGTGTCCTCGAATAGGGGGGGGGTATCTCCTACACAACTTGCCCATTTAGGGTTATGGAAGTACACCCCCTCCCCCCCTCCCCAAGGTGCGGTCTCTACTTTACCTTCAGTGTGTCGTCTTCTTTTCTGTCCATCACGTCCAGTATGAGAGCAGCCAGTACGTTGAAGCCCTGGCAATACCCAACTGCCTTGTTCCAGCGAGCATACGCCAGTAGTACACGTTTTAAGAGCGCTCGGTCTTCCTCATTGTCCTGCCCATTGAAGCTACTGCAGCCAGTTCTGTGGAGGTCCTAACACACCAATAGTACATTTCATTAGCACGGCTCATGATGGCAATATAGATGAATCTGAGCAGAACAATCAACACATATCCCTCAAAACAATTCAATATTTTCTGGGGTCAGCGCTAGTCCCTCTCTTGACAGACCACCTGCCTTAACCCTTTCAGTGGCAAATTTTGGACACAGTTAATAGCTTTTCCTCGCATGCCGAGAAAAGCTGTTGACCTGCGGTATTCTCTCTGGAACTATAGGGACACTGGTACTTGAATGAAAGGTCTTTTTATGAGGAATATGAATCTGGGATCCTAACAATAATTCAGACTAGTTTAACTTAAGTAGATCGACTTAAGACACCGCCTTCTCATGACACTTTAGCTACAAGTGCTACTTCTCATGTTATTTCATCATCTCAGTATTGTCATATAGCCATATTGAATGTTTCAATACAAGTGGGATTGGCTCATGTACATTAATTTACTATTTTCACCCACAAAGATGTACCAGATTGATTAAAAGCACGACTATTTGCACAAAAAGGCTAGGTGCTGTATTCTACCACTTTGAGAGCCCCTTGATTAGTCATGTAACCTATACTATTGGGTAATCCAAATAAAATATATACATTTAAACTAAATATTCTCTTCACCTATAAGGCCCGCCTGTGCCATAATTAAAACTCCAGGACCAAAAATGCAACTATACAGCTACATATCAACTTATATGTTCAATATTTTATTTTTATGAAATAAACTACAATGTATGCCTTCCAAGATGTTGAAATACATAGGCTATCAGATATAGGCTACTACACTTGTTCCTGACTACCTCAATGATAAATTCTGACTTGCCCATAACATATGTATGACAATGGCTGCAATGCAAAGTGAACTAACTATACCTTCGCTTAAGTTGTCATGTGGTCACAATTCTTATTCTTTTATCAGTGCAAAATTATAGAATGGGCTTGAAAGAGAACTCACTCAAAGTACAAGTTTGATTCTTTTCGGAAGTAACCTCATCAAGGCTATCCTTATGAGAAGACAATACACTTCCATTGACTAGATGTATATCACAGAGGTGTTTTCAGTACAAACAACTGTACCTTTCATCTGTTCCTATCTACTGTCAACATCACATATTTATGTATGTCTGTACTGTAATGAAAAGAGCCCCATTTAGAAAATTTATTTCTGCTGTAAGGGCCACCCTGGTGAAATAAAAGCCTTTTGACTTTAACTTTGATTTACTGATATATCAAGAATGAAAATATATGGGGCTCTACAGTGTCACTGGGACTGACTCAGACAGTCACAAGTGGTCACTGGGACTGCAGGAATTCCTAAACAAGCTGTTAAGACCATGGAGCTTACCTGCAATGGACAGTAACTGGAATGCACGGGAGAATCCATAATATCAGTACATCAATTTAACTCATTCCATACTGTGGTGACTTGCCAGGCAGTGCCAGAACCACTGACTAAAGACTATAGGCATGTTGGTACTTGAACGAAAGCTCTTTTCATGAAGAATATAAATATATAATTGCCATCTTAAATCTAGGTAAATGTATGGAAAAATCAGAGACTGGATGGAATGAGTTAAATGTGCATCAATGGGGACACACTGACCTTGACGATCTGCAGGCCCAGCTTATTGTCATCTGGGTTACTTCTCTCATTGAAGGTGAATCGCTTGGTCTTTTCCCAGTCGATATTCATCTTGCTGATATGATTGTCTGCTAAGGCCAGCCATACCTGTAAAGTATAACAGATAGGAGGTTCAGCATAACACAACTGGGAGCATACAAAATACTGTAAGTGAACCTATAAATCTACTCATTGCCATTTTTCCATAAATACACGTACTCTTGGTGGATCTTTTCGTATATTAAGTGGAATGGAACTGAATAGGAATTGCAAATTCCAATCCATTATTAACCCTTCAATTGAATCAAGACTCAGTCAACAGCTTCCTTTGGCATGGGTTCAATGCCCACCCCATACTATGGAAAGCTATTGACCTGGGGCATGTTATTTTGATAGCTCTCATCTACAATTCTCATGTATAGCGTTTTTCATTACTTACATACATACACCACTGGCACTGCCTCAAACCATTACTTCATTCTAGTGTAACATACACCAATGACACTGCCTCAAACCATTATTTTATTGTAGTGTAACATACACCACTGACACTGCCTCAAACCATTACTTTATTCTAGTGTAACATACACCACTCATTCTAGTGTACCATACACCATTGACACTCCCTCAAACCATTACTTTATTCTAGTGTAACATACACCACTCATTCTAGTGTAACATACACCACTCGTTCTAGTGTACCATACACCACTGACACTCCCTCAAACCATTACTTTATTCTAGTGTAACATACACCACTCATTCTAGTGTACCATACACCATTGACACTCCCTCAAACCATTACTTCATTCTAGTGTAACATACGTCACCGATACTCCTTCAAACCTTTACTGCATTATAGTGTACAACTGTGCTATGGCACTGTGCCATATAAAACTTACACTCCCTGAAACCAATTTTGTACTTTGAATATTACCAGACTTACAAGGCACCATCAGTCTGCTTCTAATTTGATACAAGTGTTCAACTGTGACAGGCTCATATTGGGTTTTGGGACATAATTTAATTTGGTGCTTGGCATTCAGAGGTGAGAGGCAATCAGAAATTACAGGTTTGACTACTTTATTAAATAACATACAATGAAACATCATTATAACGACACTCATATATCCGCCATGTTCAATATGACACAAATTTTCATTGGAAAAAGTTCATTTACTTTGTTATTTGATTCATTTATCTGACACTTTTTTAGGGAACAGATGGTGTTATTATAACAAGTTTTCACTGTACTTAATGTTAAGGACCCCCCCCCCCCAAAAAAAAGGTGTTCCTATTGAGCTATCAGGTGTTCAGGTAGACAGACTTGACAGTAATAAACAAAACACAACAGAACCCCTGAAGTAGACAACATATGGAATTCATTATGGATGCTTTGAGGCGGTAAGGGCTGAAGTCTGTCCTCCTCACACTGACTCACTCCATACAAATGTTAATTTTCTTCAATAAGATTTAAGCAGGACTAATTCTTATCACACAGATCTTTCACTCGAAGAAACAACTGTACTCTTAACCTTTCCCCCTTGAATTAAGACTGATTTGACAGCTTTTCTTGGCATGGGTTGAGCACTTACCCATGCCAAGGAAAGCTGTTGATCTGGGGCATATGATCTTGATAGGCTCATCTACAATTCTCAGTCAAATTGTTTTTCATTACTCTTGAAACTAGTTGAAAACACTGAAGCAGACGACATTTGACCACCAGCCAGTTTTGGCTGGTTACAGGGGGAAAGAGTTAAGTCCAGGCTTTCTGTGCTGCATGGCAAGTCATGCTCTGGCTGTTCTCCCATAACCCATTGACCAAACGTCTCATTCAGTTCCAAGTATACAAGAGAGTTAACTGTCAATTTTCATATGTCCTGGCTACACAGGCTGAAAGGAGTTAACCATCACTGTTTTTTTAGACAGGCTGTAAGGAGTTAACTGTCATTGTTTTGTTAACTCTTTTAGTGCCATATCTGGACTGAGTCAACAGCTTTCGTCGGCATGCTTTGGGAGCATTGTGCCCAATGTGGACCAAGGAAAGCTGTTGACCTGGACTATCATATTCTATTTCACTATGGTCATGCTTGGATTTGAATAAATGGTCTCTCTGCAAGGTCATGAATCCAGCACCCTTAAAATTAAGTGCAGTTCGGTTGAAGTAGTTTAACTTTAGTCACAGTTGGCAGTGAAAGAGTTAAGGGACAGGACGTTTTGTACAAGCTGGGATTTGACAGTATTTTCACAGTCCTGAAGTTAATGTAAGCACACAATGGGAGACTCAGGCATATTTACCAACATATATGGATATAGTATTTGCTTTGGACGTGCAAATATTTACCAACTCCCATCATGCATACATGTTTTGAGAAAATGCTGTCTATAGATAAGCCACTTTTATTCTTTTGCTTCATTTTCTTTTATGGAGGAGGCATGTTTAACAGAATCCCACTGTCACTGCATTTGTCAAAAGTGGTCAATACAACATGGCTGTCTAAATCCCCAATGCACCCTGAACCGAGAATTTTGTCTGTTCTTGGCAGCCTTTGATCCTTTCCCTACAGTTCACACAAAAAAAGTTCAGGTGCAAAAGATTGTATGCTACTGTGTTTGAACTTGTTTTTTTCACTATTAGTTAACATTCTGAACACAAAATTTAGCCAGTTCTGTCACAGTAGTATGCTCAAGGCCAATAACTATCCTTGGCAAATGCACCCAATCTGCCCCAAGGAAAGTTGTTGATTCAGCCTTTATCTCACCAGGAAAGGGTTAAACTTAATTGACAGTTGCCATATAATGATAAATTAATCAAGTAAACAGTTCAAACATAAATAAGTGAAGATTATTTACCATACAACAGTTTGTGTACCGAAATTAGTAGCTGATGACTGGTGCCCTAGCTGGCACTGTGCTCAGGTAGAAACAATGTATTCATCCCACTCAAGTCAGCCAATTTATAGTGGTCTTAGCACACAGTGAATAATTCATGCTCCCCCTGGCTGCCTGCCCACGCTGGGCCTGGTCTGTACCCAGACTGACTGCACCTTCATGTATGTTCGCTTGGTACACAACTGTATATCAGTATTGTGTTTACCACTGGTACAGTCTATAAAGTGGCATGGCATAGTCTTCCAGCATCGAGCATAAAGTGGCACTCATGTGATATGCCATTGTGATTTCAGATTCAAATTGTCTGTAATGAGACCTTTCATTCAAGTACCAGTGTGCCTGTACTCCTAGAAAAGCTAACAGTGGTCCACGTCAAAGTGCGAAGCGTGCAAAGGAATGCTGTTGACACTCTCCATGTAAGCGCTGAAAGGGTTAATAAAGCTTGCCCAGTCATACAACCCAAAAGCACCCAGATGCATCATGTCTGCCTCGATGTTTTGACTTGTGTGTCTCAAGCACCAACATGGCTATAGTTTGATAGAATATATTAGTCCAAGTCAACAGCTTTGCTTGGTACACTTTAGGTACATTGTGCCCAAGATGTGCCAAGGAAAGCTGTTGACTCCATCCAAAATTTTTGGCACTGAAAGAGTTAATTGAAATATTTTGTATATGAACTGCATGCCAATATGACCCACCGAGTTCACATTCCCTCACAGGTGAACAGCTTGCATTGGTGCTGGTTGGACATTCAGCGTCCAACATGTCACGAGAAACTGTTCAAATGATATGGTTAACCATTTGAGGACCAATTACAACTCCTTTATCACTTCTGAGCAAATGCATTAAACTTCTGCTGAAGAAGCCACAAAGATGGCCTAGTATGCAGTAAATACCTGTACTTTTCAAAATACGCATATTTTCCATTTATTTCAATTCTTGGCTGTCACTAGGCTGAAAAGATTCCTTTCACACCTTTGTTGAAATATTCATTTCTCACAATGATTTTAAGTCAGCAAAATAAAAAATGATATAAATATGCATCAAAATTAAGATAAATCAAGCTCAATAGCAGACCTCCATTAATCTCTACACCATTTGCATAAATGGCCATTAAAAAAAACTCCATCAAATTCCAATGAGCATTATACTGATTTATTAAGTTCATTCTGAATTAAAGTGAAAGCTGCATATCATATGAATACACATGTAAGCTAAGACAACAGCAAATGTGCTGTGGATTTGGGGACACTACTCAACCCTTTCCCCCTTAAACCGGCCAAAACCAGCTTGTGGTCAAATGTCGTCTGCTTCAGAGTTTTCACTTAATTTCAACAGTAATGAACAAAAATTTGACCGAGAATTGTAGATGAGACATATTAAGATCACATGTCCCAGGTCAACAGCTTTCCTTGGCATAGTGCCCAATGCATGCCAAGGAAAGCTGTTGACTCAGTCTCAATCCAAGGAGGAAATGTTCAACTTCAATTTTGAGGATGCTTCCTCTCATCAGGATTCTGGTTTATGAGCAACAGTCGAAAAACTGCTTTCATGCTTAGTATTCATACTTACACATTACTGTAATGTTGCTGAATGAAACACCTACTTTTGTTTATGTACATGTATTTTGTTCAAGGAAGACTTTAATATGTGGACTTCAATACTGAGACCACTTTGATCTGTTTGGTAAAAATGTCTCTCCAATCTGAATGGTTACTTTGCTACTAATATAATAAACATGTTCACATAGGATTTCTCTAAGTGGACATTGCATCTGTCCTACGTTTCTGTCCCACATGTTGCGTCTGTCCCACAAACGGCAGTCCTCTTTTGAGAGGCGACTAAACTGAAAGTCTACCTGCCTTTTCAGACCACATTGTTTATGTTCCCAATGCTACAATTTCCATGTTATTTGAATTTCATTGAGAAACCACCCGCTTTATTAGACCACTTTCGGACCAGCTTTTGGGTGGTCTTACAAATTAAAGGAGGAACTACTGTATTGATTTTGGCAAATTTTGCAGGTGGTAAGGTTTGTGAGATTTGAGCTCTCACAGCAACTTCATTTGAGGGGCTTGGAAGGAAGGTACTGTTGGCTTAAGCGTGCTTGTAGCTTGACCCATGGTGTTAACCATTAAGGCAAATACAGTATTTGCAGTTCTGATGACAGTATTCATTGACACGTTTCTTGCCTGAAATAGCCGAGTTTTGCCTGTTAGAAAAAGACTGCTATTTATTGACTGAGGCTTCTGTGTGGCATGAAGCTTCTAGAAGTTTTCAATGTGTTTGGACTATCCCCCTTATAAGTAGAAGTGTTGGATTAAAAGTGGTTATCCAACAGACAAGGTGTTTTGATTATATATTCTTACCCATTTTGCCAAGGTACCAATGAAACAGTGGACCATTTAAGCATGTCAACTCTAGCACTCACTTGTGTTAACAGATGCTGGTGAGCAATCTCTCTCTTTCTCCTTCAAGTTGGCCTTGATATCATACTAAATTTTGCACCATTATTTGTAAATTTCATAACAGAAGAAAGTCTTGTCTACTGTAGTTCATGGACCAATGTTTTCCATGGTTAGAAGAGGCGCTGGCCACCTTAAAGGCCTATGCTTTGTAGCTTGATTTTACATCCACTTTTATATATCATTACCCTTCCGGACACTAAGCATTTTGTAATTATTTAAATATTTTGAAAATATGTTTGAATTTACTCTTGTATCACACCCTCATTTTACACGTTCTAGAGGAAGACCTATTATCCCTGCACCTAAAAAAGCAACATTGAAAAATTGTATTCGCTACTACATTCCTCATTTACTCCAAAATATCCCTCCCTGCATTTAAGACAAAATTCTAACACATTCATACCTTGGCTTTTCAAAATACAGCAAGTCATATTTTGTGAGTAAATATCAATGTGAGTGTACCATAACTAACTGTTATGTATGCAACAATCATGAAGATACTGTTCCACTGGAAATGAATTAAAATCTCATTATTGTATTTTCTTTTCTCAGCATTAGTGTTTTGGATCTGCAATGTAAATGCTGTTAAAAAGGTCATCTCTCCTTTGTAGGTGGCCTCAGCGAGAGCGGATAAAATATCCTTAGCTGAGGTCTCCTGACATATTTTGTTCTGCGTAGATTGTTTCAAAACAATGTCATATTATCTATTTTGTTGCATATATTCTTATACAATTTGTTATCTATATGTTAAATAAAATGATTCTGATTCTGTAACTCAATGTATTTAGAGCCATTATATAAGCTCTTTAATAGGGCCCAGAGGATTTATTAAGGCTATGTGTATGTACAACTGTACATGTACATGTATATTCGTGTACATATCCCTCCCTGCTGAACACTCCCCCCCCCCCCCCCCCACATTATTTGGGTTTACTTTCGGTCCACTCTACTCCTCAAATTAATTCCTCGTGTATGGTAAAAATGTGCTATGAACACACCAAAACAGTCACTGTCTGGCCCAGCATGGTAGGAACAAGTGTCAGCATGTATGGGCAGTATGACTGATTCAACATTGTAGTTTTCGGTCAGGACATTTCATTTGCGGAAAAATGTACAGATTTATTTGTCCATACAGTATAAATAATCCTTGATAGTCGTTTACGTTAGTTAATGTGTTGAAATCCGCAGAAAAAAATGCAAGTTACCACAGTTTGTGTTCCCTGTAGAGCCATGTTTGTTTACAAATATCAGGAATGTTTGGTACTGTGGGAAAGCCCAAAGTCTGTTCTATTTTGGGATACTCTCCTCCCATTGGCTAAATTTGATGTGTGTCAATATTTCCCACCCTAAAAATCAGTCAAATTTGACAATATCCATATCTGGAAACTCATTCGAGGTTATGGGGTCTTGGATTAAAATATGGTACTCAGAATACTTCAGGCATATTACGGGCATACTTCACTTCAGTCATACTCCGGACATCAGTCATATTCCGGACACTTCAGAAGGCACTTTGGTTTGCCAACGATAGCCAAAAAGTACTTCAGTTTCCGATAACTGCCTAGCAATGCATTGCAATTGACAAACATGGATGTTCTCCGATGAACTTTCCATAGCGGGTGAGATAAATGTGATGCAACAAGTTTATTTTTGCCATTCATTATCAAATTTTGACAGTGAAACAACTTATACAAGCTATACTGAAGGGGAAATGCACACTGAACAAAATACATGGACATGAGCTGTAGGAAGACTCAAATTCATTGAGTGTGGTGGATATGCATTGTAAACAGCATAATGTTGATTAATGGTCTTCTTCGCACGATCAGTAATTTCACGAAACAAATGCTCCATCCTGCTTTCTAGTTACAATGTTGGTATGGAGATATGAAGGAAATGATGCAAAAATACCTACTTCAGCTCATGGTTTTCATGTTTTTCCTATAAATGACTTGATAAAGAAAGGAAAAACTATATCCATGCATGCATTGAAAGTGGCTGGATTCGGCAAACTTGAGGGGGAGCGCGATGTAGTCGGATATGGCAAATTTGAGGGGGAAAGAGTTGACCTTGCCCCCCGCCTGCAAAGTCTCTGCCACACATCTCTATCTGTTAACTCATTCCATACTATGGTCACAGGTCTTGGTCAGTGGTTCTGGCACTGCCTGGCAAGTCATGCTGCAGCTGCCCTTGCTACAGCTGCAGCATGACTTGCCAGGCAGTGCCAAAACCACTGACTTAAGACTATAGGCATGTTGGTACTTGAATGAAAGCTCTCTTCATGAAGAATTTAAATATGCAATTGTTGTATTAAATCTAGGAAAATATACAGAAAAATCAGGGACTGGTATGGAATGAGTTAAGTTTTGGCAGTCAAAAATGATATGAAAGACACATGTGCATCAACATTTCTGCAATTCATGTCAAACCTTCCAACACACCATTTTAAACTGACTGAGACCTTTAAATGTTTTTAGGTATGAAAACTTGTGAGTTTCCATAAAGCTCACTCAATCAAAATGGAAGTTATAGCTAGCATGAGCATGAATGTTATACACTCACAGCGAAAGGTTTTAATATCCATCCTTAAATTTGCATGCACACAATCGCCATGTTTTCTAATCAAAGTGAGGGAAGGTCAGCGAGGCATTATTACTGCTATGAAACAGGAACATACTCAAGTACAGCTGGTAGATCAGAACCAATCAACCGTGACCAATCACGTCTTATTTGCCAGCTTCACCTCACTTTGGATTTACTGCCATTTGCCCATACAAAGGGTGCAAAGGGTCAATATGTCACCTGACCTATGGAAGTGGGAGGCGAAGGGGGACATGATACCAACAGCGTAATGGCTAGAATGATAAAATATCTATGTTCACATTGTGTGAATAAACCATGCAGAGTTGATCTGACAGATCAAATGTACTTCATTGTGAGTCTACAATCTCTGCTGTTTAACCAGATTGACTACCTGACATGAACAGAGGACATTTATACAATTGGGCAGAACAATGCCGCAAGATGCAGCCGGCGATAAAGCTACAGGACTGAGTTCAAGGAGTCAACAGCTGTCCACGACACAGCTAAGTGTTACAGCCCATCCTAAACTGTTGACCTGGGGCGTGGGATCCTTTGCAGTCCTCTGTGCATTGTCTTAACAATGGTTTTCATTAACAGTGAAATTAGGTGAAAATATTCCTGCAGGTGACATTTGAAATACAATGCTTCTTGGTTTGAGGAGAAGGGGGTTAAAAAGAGACAGTAAGCCTCATTAGAGACAACAATGGCCCACACCCACACACACTGTATCACAGAGCTCAGGTGTGGCTATAAATGTACTGGCTATATATGTACATCGCCGAGCAATCCCTCATTTTCATCGCCTTATATTGATAAAGAACAACTAAACAACCAGAAGCATTCTGGTCTGCATATCAACTAGCGGTGATAACGTGACGGGCACAATGATCCGCCCAAAGAGAAAACATACACCAGCCATCTCACTCTCTTAACTCTTTTATTGCCATGTTTTGACAGACACAGCAGTTTCCCTCAGCATGTTTTGGGCACAGTTGCACGCTGAGGAAAGCTGTTGACCTGGACTTTTATTATGGTCTCTGTTCTCTCATATGGTAATTGTAGGCATACTGGCACTTGAATGAAAGCTTGGTTCACAAAGAATATCAATCTGGTACATTGTATCAAAATGTCCATTCAGAGCTCAACCACTTTGACTGAAGTGGGAAATGAAAGGGTTAACAGTGTCCTGCAATCTGGTTCACAGCATCTGTTTTCTTTAAATGGTATTTCATTGTTTTTTCTCTTTTTTTGTTTGTTTTTTAACATGTTTGATATTTAAAGTCTCTCACTCAGTCAATACTTCATTAGGTAGATCATGCTGGGCAATGCCACAACCACACACTTGGTGAATGAAGATTTGATTTTTCAAGGGTAACTTGGGAGCTGGGAGGGTCTCTATGAACCCATGTCAAAACTTTGACCTGGGCACATCAACTGATATTTCTATACAAGCCTTGTTTAAGACAAACCTAAATATGTCATTCTTTAACCTCAGGATTTTTTTTTTTTTTTTGAATTACAAATGAAAATGCATGAAAATCCATCATTTACATTGAATGAGTTAAAATTCATCTCCAAAGCCTATAATATGTGCCCTCGAGTGAACAGTGGTCAACCGTGTGATTAGCACATCAAGGCACCGAGTATCACTTCTGATTCACTCCTAAGGTGACAATTTTAGAACCAGATGTAATTTCTACCATCAGCTGGAGAAAAATAGCATGAAAGCACGGACCAGTGGAATATGTCTGGCTTCATCAGTGAGCAAAGCTATGTAGCCCTCTGAGGGTGGTTTCATAAAATGTTCATTAGTTTTGACTGAATAGCTGCACACTGGTCAAACAAATTGTACGTCCAACAGTCAGTTTCTGTCCATACAAATTTTCTGGGACAAAAGAAAGTTAAAAAATGCACGCATCAGACAAATCCTGTCTTATCATCAGTATTTTTCTGGCTTCCCGCTGTGTTGTCCCAGATACGATTAAGACTCATCCCAGTTTTGTACCATTCAATTTAAAACTACATGACGCCAGGTAATATACTACTAAATCTAGTCTTTATCTTTTGCTTTCAGCATTTGTTTTAAATTCTTGATAGGTTTCCTATGACCATTTCTGCCTTGAATTAAGACCAAGTTAACAACTTTACTTGATTAAATGCTAACCCATGCCAAGGTAAGCTGTTGACCTAGGGCATGTTGACTTGATAGGTCTCATCTACAACTTCAAATTATTTTTCCTTTTTTGTGTTCAAATTAGTCTGAACACATACAAGCAAAAACTTCCCCAGCATCTGCTTTTAGGAAGTTTAACCCTTCCCCCTTGAATTAAGACTGAGTCAACAGCTTTCCTTGGCATGGGGCCTGTGATCTGGATAAGTCTCATGTACATTTCTCAGTCAAATTGTTTTTCATAACTGTTGAAATTAGTTGAAAACACTGAAGCAGACAACATTTGACCACCAGCCGGTTTTGGCCAGTTTAAGGGGGAAATGGTTAAGGTGAAAGGGTTAAATGTGCTGCTAAGATATGCACAGGGTCTAAGACATAATGCTAGACTGGATTGAACAATGGCTGTCAAGTGATTTGTAACTTCTACTTTGTATTTTCTTCCCCATCACAGGCCTACACCATTGGCCGACTCACTGCAATATTTATATGCCTAACTTGTTATTGTAAGCCTGTCCTGGCATGCACATTATAACACCAAAATACCTGGATAATAAAAAAAAAAACAAAAACAAAAAAAAACCAAAAAAAAAACAAAAAAAAACTTATTGACCTGCACTGTACATATATTTGAGCACATGGATTCATTTTGCAATGATCTTTTCAAGCATTTGGTGTATATTTCATATCAATCTGGCAAGCACTTCAGCATCAATTCGTTTACTTTGGAAGCCCCAGCTCAATATCTATTTGACTATCAATTCACACTTCATTGTTGCACTCTAATTGGATCTGCTTCAATCCTCGTTCAAATTTCAAGAAACAACCCACGCAATGAACTTTCTCAAGGTTTATGAAATAAGAGAAGGCTGTTGTACGCCTAGCTGCTTAACCCTTTCCCCCTTGAATTAAGACTGAGTCAACAGCTTTCCTTGGCATGGGTTGGGCACTTAGTGCCCAACCCATGCCAAGGAAAGCTGTTGACCTGGGGCATGTGATCTTGATAAGTCTCATGTACATTTCTCAGTCAAATTGTTTTTCATAACTGTTGAAATTAGTAGAATACACTGAAGCAGACGACATTTGACCACCAGCCGGTTTTGGCCGGTTTGAGGGGGAAAGGGTTAACCAACTAACACCAGGCACGAATAGCATGCCAAAGCCTACAGTCTCCAGGACATTCAAACTTACAGCATAAGTAAAATCTACTCAGAACGCTGCATTGCTATACTATCATATCATAGAAAATTATACATCTGTGAAGGTACTGTATCTGTTTTTTTGTTTTGTTTTTTGTTTTGTTTTGTTTTGTGGCATATCTTCACTTTGAAAAACAATTCAATGTGAATGAATATATACATGTAGTTGAATTCACATTGGCATAGTCAGTAGTTGTTAGCAAAACTCCCAGTACTTACTCCTTTTTAAACTACATGTACCAGCATTCCTTGAACCTTTCCTGAATAAACAACTTATTATGATCATTAGAATGGTGTAAATGTAGCATTTTATTTGGTATCATTTATTTCCATTATGTTTTACATGATCAGTGAGTGATAGTTTTTACGATTTCACATCCAGAAAAGATGTTCGGGTGGTATGACAGACCAACACTACCAGACCAATTGTACTGTAGAGTCAATTCTACACTCCACCATATAGGACACACACATGGAAGTGAATTGGTAATCTTTATGCATGTACCAGATCTTTTACTCTTTTCTTTATTTTTTTAACACATATTTTTGCATTTGTGTTTCTCTTTGGAAGGCTCAAACTATTATTTTTTTTAAGATTAAACCAAGTTGTAAACCAAAGAATCAGAATTCACAACTGACATTTAAAATACTTGTACACGTGCATTATACATCATCAAAATTCAAATTACTCTGAGACATAAACAATCACCCTCCACCAGTTTTGAAACATGTTAACATCATGTTAATAAAATTCAGCTACTTTCCATTCAAAAGGGAAAACAGTCTTAGAAATTCGCTAAATGTTCATTATATTTAGACTCTACAGAATATTTCAAGGAGACCCCCCTAAATACCAACACATATATCACAGAGTAACACACTACACACTCAACCAGATGCATGTTTGATGACAAGTTACTCGACAAGAGTAGAAACTAATGCATTAAGTACTTGTATCCTAATACAGATACTGCAACATATAGAACAAACATGCCAACAGAACTCTGTCTATTTCACTCTTTGGCATTCCAACCTGCCAACAAAGAGAGCTACTGAACCTCCCCATTGCTGAAATATTAAAATAATGCCCATGGAGTGATTAATGTCTTAAGTTGTACAGTGGTCACAGTTGGCCCAAGCTTGGTTGAGCAAATTATGCCTGTTCTGACAGAGCATGACCATGCAGTGTCACGATAATAATCTCTCGGCCAGTGTCACGATAATAATCTCCCCATACAGTCATACAAGGAATATGAATCCTGAACGCAGGACAAACTGCTTGCCCATAAATTGGCTGCTCACACACATCACTTCCTGTCAAGGGACATCCATCCTCTCACCCCTATTTCCTAAATTACTGTCTCATCTACAATTTCTACAGGAATATTTCACTGAAAATCAGGGGTGAACAGGTTAGTGTGAATCAATAGCCCTTTACCAAAGGTCACCCCCACCAATCATAGTAATGTGTGGTTGGATTACATTATAGAGGTCTCTGTGGATTTGCGCCTACAAGTATGTGTGATACATAAGCATCAATGTACCCTTATGTCTGCTTACAGCCAAATTAACACAGACCATGGGCACAACTCCAATAATCAACACTCATGCTTCCCTCTCAGTTATTCAGCAACATTTGTCCCAAAATTTCAAATACATGTAGATGATGTGGCTATCACAAAGCATGTTAGAAATGTCTGCCATATTTGCATCACAAGACTTGAATTTTTGTCATTTTGATAAATAATCATAGTATGATGATTGACAAAGTTGATTTGTCAGCATCACCACATTAACATTTCAATCACAAAATACTATAAGAGCTGACCATATATGCAAATTCCTGCTGTCTGCTGGCCCAAAGAGCTTTTCCCATTTAACTCATTCCACCCTCATGCCACTTTTTCCCGCCAATATCTAAATGTCGTCTGCTAATTGTTTTTACTGATTTAGGGATTATTTGTCAAAATTTTGGATGAAACTTGCATGGAAGATCATTCAAAATCATATGCCCATGGTCAACAGCTTTCCTTGGCATGCTCTGGGTGCACTGCGCCCAGAGCATGCCAAGGAAAGCTGTTAACTCGATCTTCTATCAGGGTGGAATGAGTTAAGCTTTAACCAAGAGGGACCGCACATTGATATACTGGCATGCATCTTTTCCCATTGAAAATTACCAGAGATGGCCCAGTGTCACAAATGCCATGCCATCACCTTTTTGGGGGTAAGGGGGGGGGGGGGGGGGGGGGTAAGGGGGAGGTCCAGAAAGAGAGTTGTTTTTCCCCAAGAATAGTACAGGCAGTTTTTAGCAGCCTTTCTGGGTGTAGTGTGCCGGGAGTACACAGAGGAAAACTGTTGATATAGTCCAAGAAGGGTACAGCTCACCCCCTCCCCCACCCCACCCCCACCCCCGTACTTCAAACTTCATTGTTTTAATGGGGGAACACAAGTAAGAAAATATATGACACCATCTTATTCCCTCACTTCATATTTGGAACATAGTTGTCCTTTGGGACTCCCATTCAATATAAATTGCAAATTCAGGTTGTCTTGGGCCACTTCCTACCTTTCACATGCTGCCCCGAACACCAAGGTCATAGCTCTAATGGTCATTAAATCCTTGGAAAGTCAGCCCCATGTCATGACTGAGGAAGTGTGGGGCTCACGATACATGCACACAGACCCAATAATTAGGACCAAACACATGTAGCGTAAAACCTCTCTAACCCAACACCTCTGTATACTGAACACCTCTCTATACTGAACACAATTCTCAGTCCCAAATATATACTTCCAATGTATGCAAACCTCCCAATACCGAACACCTGACTATACTGAACACTTTTTTTCCAGTCCCAAGGGTGTTTGGTACAGGGAGGTTTTACTGTACTTCCATCATGCTGCACTTATCAGCCATGAGTGTTGATGTGTAATTTTGGAAAATGAACTCAAAATGTATGTCTTTACACAGCACACTGAGAGAACTGCATCAAGTCTGCTTCTCTCTCTCTTTTTTTTTATGCCATCAGCATTTGTGACTGAGGGCCCCTTCAAGCGGAAACCTTTGAAACTTGAAACTGAAATGCTCACAGAATGTAAAGCACATGGAAAATGGATTGCAATACTGAAAACAGAAACAATTTTTACCAGCACAAGCATCACTGATCACTTCTCAATTTGTCAACATTTTTATGCATGATAATTTTCTCACTTATGGAATTCAGTGAAAGGAAATATTTGTTTGTATTTGGCTGATATTGAAAGAAATTAACTTGTCAAATAATTCCAGTGCCAAAATTACACATCTAATTTTATGTCTTTTATCAATTTGGTACCCATTTATTTGCCAAGATGCATCTCTTTGTGATACTGGGATCCAGACTTAATTCCAAAACAGAAATTGACATGGTGAAAATGAACACTGTTTGCAGAATGCAACATCATGTGGGAGCAAGGAAGTTGTACACATTGCACGAGCAAAATTACTGCCAGTATGTATATATATAGATCTTTTCTCATAACTGCAACATGAATTTGTCATCAGAAGAAAAAGAGGCCAATCGGCTTCACATACATGACCCCCCCCCCCACCCCATACATATTCAACTGCTGTGATTTGTACATGTACATAATTACCTGTTTTCATTTTGCACATTCTATCTATGGTTAAATATTAAAAGTAAATGCCGCAATGGACATACAGGTGAAATTTTGAAAAACTGATGTTCAAAATTGGATAAAATGTCAAAAAATTAATTAACACCACTATAATTTGGCCAAAAGCAGACATATCTCAGAAACCAAAAATTTATGTGCTTGTTTTCTGTCCATGACTCTGCAGAAAGTGGAGTCAGTCAGAATAAGCACCCAGTGATAAAATTCACTTGCAAATTGCATGACAAGCTTTGTGATACAGGCCAAACCAAAAGTCCATAAATTCCTTTTACATTTTGTCCCCATCAAAATTCATCATAATCAGCCACTCAATTTGGCATCCTTTGCTTCAATTTCTGGTACACCAATCCCAAGTTTTGGTTCCCAGTCTTATGATATTTTGCTCTCACAGTACATTTATATACTTGGATTATGATATGCCATTTTGGCACCCAGGAAATTTAGCTCCAAAGGAATCCACCCCCTCCCCCTATTCAGGATTCATCATTCTGTGGTATATTTTGATGACCCTCCACATTCGTCATTCTGTTTTGATGCAGGAAGTGCTGCACATGAACTCTGACACATGAACCAGGAAGCTTACACGTTAATGATGCCAAGTGTTTTACCCAACTTCATCAGTGGTGACACACACACATTGTAATGTGATGCTAGGGCTAGACTTTGCCTGGGTCTCCTGGCAAGCATACTGTAAATTGCTTTAATTTTGCTGTATTCTTATTTTCGCTTATTTTGCTGATGGCACAAAACCGTGAAAATAAAAACACAGTGAAATAATACTTTAACATTGTTTGAATAGGAATTATGTCCAAAACAGTGAAATCAAAACCCCATTGAATGTCCAAAATACAAAAACCGTGAAAATTTAAAAGCGTGAAAATAAAGCAATTTACAGTAATCAATTTCACTATTATCAGAGGGTTTTTCAAGTATTTGCAAAGGTGTTGAATGCAACATCACACAAAATTATACAAAGAAATTAATAATTTTCAAAATTTTGCACAATTATGAAATAACTGGGACCAGGGATCAGTGTCAATTCCAAGTTGGTCCCATCAGAGGCCCCAGAAGGTTGCGACCTTGTTTGCACATGAGTGCAATATGTGTAAGCACAGCACAGAGCAACATCAGCGTGCTCAGATAAATGACCAAATGAAGTCAATTAAAATGAATGCAGGCAGTTCAGGAGGTGTGTTCCTGTGACATAATTGATATGCTGCCAAATATCTTGAAAATCACAGCAGGTTGATCCATGCATTCAAACACTTGGTAATAAATTACACGAACCACTGTAATCATTGTGAAAATTAAGCTTCAACCTCAGACATAATAAGTGCATGAAAATTTCATTAATTCTTTCCATGCCAACTGCGACTTAAGTTAAACTACTCACAACAAACTGCTCTGAATAGCTAATTATAAGGTCAAGATCAAATGGTTCATGCTAAGTATATGAATTTTCATTAGTTTTCATTGTAATTTGCACCAAAATAACTTAAAAACTTCTCTTCCGAGAAATACCAGATTTCTTGTGGTAAATAGTTGTATACAATTGAAATATTCCTACAAATTTGATACCTTGTGCTGCAAACCTATTCAACATATTGAATGTTACTTTAATGTACAATTTTATGGGAATACACTTTGGGTGCATTGCTCCGAAGCACACTGAAGAAAGCTGTTGACTCAGTCCAAAATGTGGCACTGACAGAGTCAATGGTAAGGTATATGGGTATGTATTACCCAAGTTCTCCCATTCACCTCTATCCAAAAATGTTTGTTCATTGAACAGAATGTATATAACATCAACAGTTGTTACCAAGGAGAAACACTGAAGTGTAAATTCTTACAAACTTAAGCAAATAAATACGGTTAACACAGCGATATCAAAATTATTCTGCCTTAACCCTTTCCCCTTTAAACTGGTCAAAACCGGCTGGTGGTCAAATGTCGTCTGCTTCAGTGTTTTCAACTCATTTCAACAGTTATGAAAAACAATTTGACTGAGAAAGGTTCATGAGACTTATCAAGATCACATGCCCCATGCCAAGGAAAGCTGTTGACTCGGTCTTAATTCAAGGAGGAAAGGGTTAAATACTGTTTCATGGAATTAACTGTCATACCTTCTTGCGGAACTCAGCTGGAATGCCAAGTGGTAGCCTGGCAACAGCCTTCATTGCATCATGCCATTGCTGGAAGGCATCATCGCCTGGCATGGGCTCTATGCTGAACTTCATCCTGGTATCAATCCCTGCAAACACACAAAACACACTTCAATCAACACTAAGTGGACAGTCCATTTTTAGGGATTATCTTTTTGCCACTGCCTCTTTTTTCATCCCTTTTTTATTTGCATTTCATGTCTTGATTTAGTTTAGCATTTTCTTCCTGTGTTTAAGTGCAATTCTATTTTTATTTATTTTATTCTATATTAGTTCCTAGGTTACTTATTCCATAAATTCACAGAACTTTAATATTTCACTCTAATATTTGATACGCACTAATTCAAAATGGTTCTGATGTGAAGAATCTCTCATTGAGAACAGAAGTCATCACCTTCCATAGCGACAATTTGCTGATGTACATTACATTGGGATTTCAAGTGAATTCATACATACAATCCAATATAAAAATAAAATTATATTTTACTTGCAGTTCTACCCTTATTTTAACCAAAGCTACGAAAAAAATTGCCCGTCATTAATTTTTGTATGTGTTTCAAATTCTTTCACAGATTTTTTTGTGAGTCTGTTATTGTAATGATCATGAAGTGTAATGGAATTACACCATTTAAAATGACGGTGAAGCAGTTAGAACTGCTGCTTGCTTAACAATGGTCCCTGCTTTGCTGATTGTCAGCTGCAAAGCCAGTAATGTCCCCAAAGCATGAAAGCACAGAAGCAGTCTGATCCTCAGGCCATCACAACAGTATCTTTACGACAAATAACTATCAATGAGACACGTGTTTTGTGGTACACCAGAAAAAGAAAAGCTGTTTGGGCCACTTATTGAGCTCAAATAATGACACTGAAGAGCTGTATGACGAACCTTTCACCGATCAACCATTACATAACAGCATTTTCTTCGTCATACTGCAAAAGGTAAAGATATTACAATGCGAAGTAGATGTGCAGAAGGTGATCCTGTTGTTACTGCTAATTATAAGGCCTTGCACTGACGTATGAATGAGTGACAAAATCGCGGATATAAAGGTAGGGTGCCTCGCTGTAGGTAAACAGTGAAGTGAAGCAGCAACAATAGGACACAAACTGTGGTATGCAGATTAATCTACCTGTTGACGTCAAATTGTTCAGAAGTCTTTCATCATGGAGGTGACTATGAATATAAACACCTTTACCTACATATTTACACGACATTCCCATTGAACACAAGTGTTCCCATTGGTTGATTACATCGCATTTGTATTTAAGACTTTTCATTGAAGCTTATAAGTCCTAAGACAAAATTTAAAAAATACACCATCAGAGCATAATCTATGAACAAAACTCTTCCTTTTTTGAAGAGGATCTCGGTCTGAGAAAACTGAAAAAAATGACAAAAGTACATTAGGTAAAATCATAGTAGCTTCAAGTCACAGAAAACACCAACTGACAGACCATAAATCATGGGTCCCTGCAGGAGTTTTCCCTGGACACACCTGTTGTGTAACTTGAAACACAAAGGTACCCTTGGCTGTCAGTCGATAAAAAGTTACGTGTCTCTGGACAGTACATTCTTGTGGCTAGTACCAAGAGTTATGGATGGACAAAGTGGTCATTTGTGCGCCAAAAATGAACGAAACACGACTATTTTGTATGCACAGGATGTCATATATGTTAGAATATCCTAAAGCAATCTGAGCTTTTTTTTCAGTTCCTGAAAAGATTGTTTCCACTTGATTGCATTCTATGTGTAAAAAATAAATAAATAAACAGCTGACCTTCGGAGAGGTCATTTCATTGGAATAAATAATGGCAAGAACAAATTTAGGTTTTTAACCACCTGACAAGCAGGCACATACATCATATTCTTGTACATGTCACATGGAGCTATGTCTATAAGGGTTATACTTTGTTTCGACTTATAACTGGAATCCAATGCTCATGGAAGAGTTGGAAACAATACCATTTCTCGAAGGAAGCACATGTTCGGACCATGTAGCCATGTACTCAAAACTATATGTGTCAGCGTCTGTATCAATTTAGCATTAAAGCTTTTGGTCCTTAAACTGCCCCAAACTGGCTGGTAGTAAAATAGTGTTTACTTCAGTATTTTTTGAGTAATTTAAACAGTAAAGAAAAACAATTGGACTGAAATTGTAGATGAGACCTTTCAAGATTATATGCCCCAGATCAACAGCATTCCTTGGCGTGGGTTGGGCACTAAGTGCCCACCTGATGCCAACGAAAGCTATTAACTCAATGTTAATTTAAGGTGGAAAGAGTTAAGCTGCACCTCTGCATAAGAGTTGTCCACCTCCTATCAAGGTTACCTCAACAGTAGTAACCATCTCCTGCCACTGGCCATGTTTGTCAAGTCTAATTCATCTGCCATTTTTTTTATGCCGAGAAACAAATTAGGAAACCATTATTCAGATACCAACTGATTGAGACATATTACAGTAGTCCCCTTGTCCACCTTACAGTCACCACTGTTAAACTTTTTTTTATATTGTTAAGGATGAAAGCAGGGTGGATAAGACATTACAAAAAGGATAAGGTGTGGCTTTGTAAGGAAGTCGGGAAGACAGTACATATATGTTTGAAAATACACATCCATCCCCCCAGGTTTTGGATGACATGGAGGGCCACATTGTAGGGAAATAAAGGATAAAGGTCTTCACCATAGAAATGCCCCAAGGACAAGAAACCTCTCTAAAGCTGACAAGTTTGGTTCCAACTGTCACTGCAGTTGTTACTTCCATGTCAGTTTCCATGCTATTTTCACATGACAAATTCTTGATGTAATGAGTGAGAAAGTATAAAGAGAATCTTTAAGTTTGTAATTATACTGAAAAATAACTACCACAATTACCATGTCTAACTTATATTTTTAAGTGCCATCCCCCCCCCCCCCATCTTTTCACACTTTATTCTACATTGAAAATGGAAGAGAATCCACCATTTGACAACTGTTAATTAAATTTGCACGGGTGTGGTGATTCATGTTTCACAATACCATGGTGTATTCCAATACATTGCAGAAGATAAAATTCACAGCAATTTCCATTTCAGCCACAGTTGACCATACCTGTGGCAATGTCACCACTGATCATCACATTGTAATGCGACTAAATTTGATCACTATGTCTAATTATGTTAAGGTGTAAGAAAAAAGTAAATATTATATTGTACATGTGTATTGTCTTGTTGTATAGGTGTCTAACTACAAGCCATCATTGACAAAAAATGCATTTTACAGATATATGAAAGGTTATAGTTTTTTTCTAGCAATACACACAATACAATGTAGCATATCTTAACTGACTGCACAATATACACTGATACAATACACACATGTATGATACAATATAGCATATCTTCACTGACTGTGCAACGTACACTGATAAAATACCTGCACTTATGATACGACTTGGCATATCTTCAAATGTACAATGTACGTACACCCATCCAACGCCCTGCTCACAGAGAAAATAAAGTCCTCTTCTTTCAACTACTTTGGCCCAAATGTCTCAGGAACCACCCATGAAATGAGTTGTAAACTGCGGTAAATTGTTTTTAACTCTTGGACAGAAAAGAGTTAAACGATACACCAGGCTGTTGTACAATTGTAAAGGAACATGATAACAAATGTTCCCTCCTGCTGATCTTGTGACAGGAAAAAGATGATACATTACATACTGACTGAAGGTCAAGACTGGCTTGGTATCACAAAGAAAGCACAGTGGTATAACATAATGTACCTGGGTGAGCTGCTGGCATCTTCCTGGTCTTCAAGCATGTACATAGAACCCACTGTAAAGCATTGCTAAGTCCTAGTTTTGCCGGCCACATGGATCTGGTTGTTCAGGACTGTCCCCATACACCCCATTTACACACAGTAGAACTAGAAATACTGTCCATGTTCTCCTGAGCGGTGTCTGATGGTATCTTTCTGTGGAAAAATGCCTCCCTAATTCCCCTACATGACCACTAAACTTGTTTCAACAACACAACATGATGCTCTTCATCCAACATGTTCATGTGAGATCAGAGCGGAACTCGGAACTCTTGCGAGTTATTATGTGTGGGAGTGTCGACCCACATCTGAGATAAACATTGTGTACATTTCCCTCTAGTACTGTCACGCTTCTACAGGCACGGAATTTAGCTGGGTGACATGTGACAAGCCCCTTGGACAACACCAAGATACACCTGGGGGTATGACTTATGGGGAGTAAAGACCACGTCCAGATTGAGCCCAGTATTTTTTTTTTTTTTGGGGGGGGGAGAGAGAGTAAGAAGAATGTCTGACGATAAATAAACAAGTATTTTAAGACTTGCTATTCTACGCTGTGTGTAATTGACAGTTGTCTGTAAAATGTCACCAAAATACATCTTTTTGCAGTGAGAACATTTGATTTACACATCCGATAGGACAGGCCAAATAAACTATATTGTGTGTATTCAGTTGAATACACAACCTAGTACACAAAATTCTTGAGGGCTGAAGATCTGTATTCCCATCAGTTTCGATGTTATGGTAACCTTAAATAAATTGGGTTCTATTGCAGCTAATGAAATATAATTTTCAAGACACTTTTTGTTATAAACATCAATTAATCAAAGCAAGTTTGGTGTTTCTACTGCCACTAGTTTTAAAGTAACTTATGTGCAAATTACAAAGGTAAGTAATGGGCATTACAGGACAAAAATTCTCTCAGAAGCAGGGGACTACAGTATCCCATTCAACATGCTTAATGATAAACATACTATTCTGTGTCCATTATACTAAAGAACTACATTTTACAGTTAATTTCATTATCATGAACAATTATAATAAATATTGTTTACCCATAGTGCCCCTTTAAAATGGTTTTGGTTTCTGTAACCAGCACTCAGGGAAATGATCTTTATCTTAGCTCAGGTGTGTTATCACCTGTAAACATCAAAAGGTGATAAAGAGTGGAGGACTGCATCGGGGAAAGTTGCACGAAAGAAAGAAAACTTGCATCATATATACAGGCATGCATTAAAGGGGTTTTCTGTGTTGGTTATATGTAGCTTATTTGTGTATTGAAATTTCCTTTATTTTCCTTAATTTGTAGTGGCCATTCTTTCTAAATTTCTTATTTCCATACCTTGTACCAGGACAAAATTATTACCTGTATGTACCAGCATATCGGGTCGAGCCTTTACTGTCCCCCCCCCCCCCCCCCCCCCCAGTCTGTATGGTGAATGCACCATGAATGAATTACCAAAATTCATGCAATAAAGTAAGTAACATTCCTGGGGACAAAGACAGTTTTGTGTTGTCAAGACAAAGATATCCTATCTATGTGGTACATCTACATGTATTGCATGCACAAACCTCATGGAACAGTTGCCTTGTCTTCTTCAACACCCCTCTAATGTGATACACACAGAGGCATTACAATCACCATGATAGCACCAATTACTGAAGTTTCCTGCTCATATTTCTGAACTGATAGGATAAATGAGACAAAGGGATCCCTAGATGGCACCACTCAGAAGTGGTCCTCCAATCTGGTCATTAAGTTATCAGTATAGAAGTACCTGCGTTTTAAGACAACCTTTGTGGCAACTAAAATAGTCTCATATGACAGGTAGTCTTGAAAAGACATGGTCCCCAATGAGAGATGGCCTTAGTAGCAGGGACCAAAGCACATGTAACAAAACCTATCTGAAGAGAAACCACAGTGAAAGGCCACCTATCTTACTGATTAGATCACTCAGACCCCTTGTAATGTATGTCCAACACTTGTAATGACAGCTAAAAAAAGATCACTGTTTGACCAGCTGTACTGTAAGCAGGCTGCTTATACAGTGAAACCTCATTATAACGACAGTCAGATATCCGACATATTCAATATAATGACACTAGTTTTCATGGGAAAAGGTTTATCTTCTTTGTTATTTGACTCAGTTATCTGACACATTTCTTCAGGAACAGATGGTGTCATTATAATGAGATTTCACTGTAACAGATTTCAAAGCAAATCCTCTCCAAACATGATATTGCCAATACTTTGTTTCTATTCCATTATGCAGTCAATCCTAGCATCAGGACTCTACAGTGTTCCCCCTCTTGTCAGGTCCCCCTTGGAAGAGAGGCCACCCCCTCTGCAAAGGCCACTTTTCCATGCAACAAGTATGGCATTTTCATGTCTTCACCCTCAACAGAGGCCACGGCGGGGAACAAAAAAACAAAGACAAACACATATTTTGGTGCATTTAGGGTGGCCTTGTAATGGGGGGACCACTGTACAATGTGTCAAGTATATGTACACAGGCCCTCACAGGTGTATATACATGAGAGCTTGATCCTTGAATTACCAATAAATGTCAGTGGTATTTATTCCATTTTTACCACATGTTTACTGTTGTTTGACTTTGAAACAGGATTATAGATCATTACGAAACTTAAATAAATGTTACATGTAAAGGTATTACGATCATGCGTTGTGGCTACATGTATACACAATGTTCACCATTTACTATGTTTACCATCATTTTCTGTGTGACGAAAACACACATGGATTTTCTCTCTTGCAACAAATCTAATTAAATTACAGTCAAACACAACAAAGTGACTATCCAGCTGTTGTAGTAGACATAGCATAAAAAGCTGATGTTAAAGGCAACTGTAGTATGTACAAGTAAAGTGAAACCTCATTAACTCTTTCAGTGCCAACCACATCTTAAGTCAACAGGGTTCGAAATTAGCGGGTGTCTAGATGCCCCGGGCAATTTTATTTCCTTAGCTGGTTTCCCATGGGCCAACTTTCTATCTTCAGCAGAACATGTCACTTCCAACAATTGTGGCAACATTAAATACAGTTCCTAACTTCCTAGAATCTTCTTCTCAGTGAGGGAAAGCCATTTTCATAGTGGTGACAAATATAGCTCTTGTGCACAAGTCATTACTGTTCATTTATAATTGCAACATTGTAAATGTCTGTGTCTTTTAACAAGCTAACTACAATTCTCTTGTGCACGAGTCATTATTGTTCATTTATAATTGCAACATTGTAAATGTCTGTGTCTTTCAACAAGCTAAGTACAATTCTCATTTGGTGGGAAACTGGGCAACTTTCTGGAGGCTTGGGCAACTTGTAAAAATGCTGTGGTTGCCCCGGGGCAACTTGAAAAAAAAAAGTTAATTTCTATGCCTGGACAAGTCTGAATTATCATTCGGATTCCACATTCGTATTCCTCATACAAAGACCTTTCATTCAAGTACCAGTATGCCTATAGTTCTAGAGAGGATACCCCAAGTCAACAGCTTTTCTCGGCACACATTGGGTGCAATGCACTTAATGCATGCTGAGAAAAGCTGTTGACTCAGTCCAAAATTTGGCACTGAAAGGGTTAAAATGACACCATCTGTTCCCTACAAAAGGTGTCAGATTTCTAAGTATGTCAGATAAAGCTAAATAGCAAAGGAAATTGATTTGAAGTCCCTCAAAATGTGTGTCACTGACAGAGAATATTTTAAACATCTGAGTGTTGTCGCACTAATGTTTCTTTTTTGTATGTGCAAAGATTTATCAAGTCCCCCCCCCCCCCCTCCTATCTGTACATAACGTGAGGTACCAACTATCAGTTATCTGGCAGTTCAACACTTCCAGGTCTGTATCGTCACTGCTTGTACAAGAGGTCTTCATATAGGCAATGCGCCTGTTGACCAATTGTTTTTTTTTTAAATAAAATATTTTTAAACCAAGATTTACCAAGGGTAATATAAAGCTACTTGCAGCAAGTCAACTGTTGGTCTTCCAAGTGTCGTTGAGCTCACAAAGATGAGTTCTTGAAAATATAATGTGGTGATTTTCATGGTATTTAAACTTCGCATAAGATAGCAAATGGGGGCAAGATGTACTACATGTATTTCTATCAGGTTTCTCGTGAGACATTCTTGCCAAGGAGAAACTGGATGAATACAAAATGTATCAATGCAATACCAGTAGCTGAACGGAAGAATACACCAGAAACAGTGGGTTAACATAAGAAACATCCACAGGTTTTGTGATGAATGTGGACAGACCCATGTAATAAGCCACATACTAATTACTGGTCTGTTCCCAGACCACTATAAATCATCATTCTTTACACTCGAATGGCATGCCCATTAGAATTAAGTTCAGATTTCATTACAAACAGTTCTTGATGAGCAAACTGTCATGCATTCACTGTTTAGGTGACTGTATTAATTTTCAACAAGAAAACCCATTTATCAATCTCATATGAAGTTAATAAATGGGCTGTCTGCTCCTGGTCCAGGAATCCTTCATAAATGTTGGTTTTAGCACGCGTCCTCTAATCAGTAACCATGAATTCTATCACATTACGATGGATTCTTTATAATTCAACAACAACTGCCATTTGTTCATGGACTCGATCAAGCATAAGACATTAAGTGGTCCTATCCCATGCAACTGGACAACCAGATTTTCAACAGGCAAAGGAAAGGAAAAAAAAAGACAGTTAGGATTGTTGGGGTGATGAGTGTGTTCACTCTGTGGTGACCTACCAGATAAGATGTAGAAGTCTTTTACTTGTTAAATGACAAAAGAAATATACAACCAGCAATTAATATGCACAGCAATATGGAGTATCCAATACGCAGTTCAGTCACTATGTACGTTCAGCAGGCAACCCATGCCATATAAATTTTGCCTGTGTGGCTGACCATACATTAGGATGCAGGACCTTTTGCTCAGTCCGTGTTTACTGTTTTGCCGATGCCTAATTCTCACTGTCCACTTCTGTTGTGGTTACCCTCTCCTGTGTTGGATATCCACCAGCTGGCTTGTGTTTGACACCTTTGGTAATTACGCAATTGTCAATGTCATTACTGTTCTACTGAAGTTCAAACTGTATAAAATATATATCAGCAAATTTACTAGTTTATGATATGCATTTGTGTGGTATCACTTTTAATGCAAGCTCAGCAATAAATTATATAAAATTATGAACAATTAGGAATGGAAATAGAAAAAATATTGGGCAGGTAGGTATGCTCTTTTACATTTTATTTTTTACTTTTTTTTTCGGAAAAATATAGGTCGTTCGATATCTTTTAACACTACAAAGGTAGTGTTTCAATTGGTAGGTCGGTCATTTTTTAGTTTTATTTTATTTTTTGGTGGGTTTAGAGGTTGGTCGGTCAGGGTTTGGGGAAACAAATGTATTTTTTGTTTTGGCCTTAGCAGTTTAGCTGTGTGTATGTGTCCCAGTGACACTACATACATACTTCCATGGTTACTTGAGTAGTATAAATATTTCCCTCATAATATTTTTCTTTTTGTACTGCTCTTGATTCAATAATGGAATAAAAAGTAGATATTGTGAGATTGACTCAATGGGCTTCTTGTACATACCAAAAAATGCCGTTGAAAATGATTATGTGATATGTATCTAGAATTATACTGTCATTTTCAGCTTAAAAGTTTTGATAAAATGCATGAATAACATTAGAACACCATGTTGACAATCAAAGGTCTTGGTCATCAAGAAGTGTTTTGCAACAATTCTGAAAAAAAAACTATCCAGCAATGTATGTAAGCAAGTAGGTAGGCAGATAAGTAAGTAAGTGAGTGAGTGAGTGAGTGAGTAAGTATGTAAGTGAGTAAGTAAGTAAGTAAGTAAGTAAGTAAGTAAGTAAGTAAGTAAGTAAGTAAGTAAGTAAGTAAGTAAGTAAGTAAGTTAAAAAAATAAAAAGTCCTGCCTCTGGATTAGACAACTTGGTACTTGAATGAAAGCTCTTTTGGCAAGGAACTTGATTCTGCAATTCCTATTTAATTCCAGTGTCCCTCCATACAATAAGAAAAAAAATTGTCTGGTAAAGACAGACTGAAGAGTAAAAAACAAAATAACCTGTCTAAATCAATGTACTTTATTTGCAGATCTATATCTGCTGTTATGCTTGTGTATATGTAGTGAGTTCCATTATTAACAGCACCTTGGAACACATTTATACACAGCAGAAAATCCAATGATGATATTCAACGCCATTCACCTTGAACTGCCATATGTTCATTTAACAGCTTAACTCTTTCAGTGCCAATCATGTCTGAAGTCAATCTACTAAAGTGAAACTAGTCAGAATAATCATCGGGATCTCAGATTCATGTTCCCCGTAAAAAGACCTTTCATTCAAGTACCAGCATGCCTCTAGTTGCAGACAAAAAGCTGTTGACTCAGTCCAAAATTTGGCACTTAAAGACTTAAACATTGATATGCACAGCAGCAAAATTTGGCTAACATCCTTATTTAATCCTTCTGTGCTTTTTTCTTTCAAAACTTCACCTTTACTCGTGGTTTACTAACTTAATTTAGCTACTACTATGTGATATATTAATCCTTTAGAATATTTTCTGACCAAGTTGCAAACTAAATTTCAAAATTTCCATCACATTATTATTGCTCAAATACACTTTGACTTCACTTCATTTTCCCCCTAAATTTTGTGTAAACGTTTTCATGCCCAAATTCCACAGGAAATTCTGTTGTGTGAAATGTTGTCCATGGAGCATGTAAGCCTTATAATTCAACAGTAGGACAAGTCATTTGTCATCCATTTTATGATGGAGTCTATCAGATTAAAACTGTTTCTTCAAAGTGTCCCCTAGTTGATATTAACCCTTTCCCCCTCAAACCGGCCAAAACCGGCTGGTGGTCAAATGTTGTCTGCTTCAGTGTTTTCAACTAATTTCAGCAGTGATGAAAAACAATTTTGACTGAGAATTGGAGATGAGCCGTATCAAGATCACATGCCCCAGGTCAACAACTTTCCTTGGTATGAGTTCGGCACTTAGTGCCCAACTCATGCCAAGAAAAGTTGTTGACTCAAGTGTCAATTCAAGGAGGAAAGGGTTAAATGATGATCGTACTGTAGATTTGAAAAGGGTTGTGTGGTCTTGTAAATAAACGATAAAATAAAAATTCTCGATAAGCATCAAATTTCCAAATCATATGCATTTTGTAAGATGCCAAACATTTTTGAAACCTACGATGAGTTCCAAATGTACACGAAGTATCCCCTGTGTATGAAGGTTTATGGCCTAGCCCTTTTTTTGCCAATGCAGATTCTCTCAAGGATGGTCCAACATTATCACCATTTTTGAATTAGTACTTAGGGTAGTAAATTTCATCACCCCCTCCCTCCCCCCAAATTAGTACTTTAAAAATTATGATTTTCCCAAAACATCATAGCAAAGTTGCACAAAACAGGCCAAAAATTGACCATAATTTTCCATATACTTCGAAAGTGTATTAAACCCCCTCCCCCCCCTTGCGTACTGTAAGTACTAATTATAAAAATGATGACAATGTTGAACCATCCCTAAGCAGTCCCTTCATTCTATCAAGTACATGTACTAATTAAGTTCATGAAAACCTAGCACACATATTTTCTTTAATGTATCGGGTAAATCAGCTTGTGTCAATATTACATTACATTTGCATGTTTTATTTAATCTGCAAGAGTGCCATGCACAAGCCGTTTATGTTGACTGCTAAAATCCAAGGATTTCTGTGTAAAACTGGGGAGATTTTGATTCAGCACCCAAGCAGTAATACCCTGTTTATCATTTTCATCAAATTCAAATATATATGGAACTTTACTTGTTGCCATTTTTACTACTTGTGTCACATTTTTGCGACAATAGGACAACACTGCCATGGTAACCAGTGTTGTGAGCAACAGCAGCCAGAAGGTTCATGCATGTGGCAAGGCTATTCTTAACTCATTCCATACTATGGTCACAGGCCTTGGTCAGTGGTTCTGCAACTGCCTGGCAAGTCATGCTGCAGCTGCCGCAAGGGCAGCTGCAGCATGACTTGCCAGGCAGTGCCAGAACCACTGATTTAAGATGATAGGCATGTTGGTCCTTAAACGAAAGCTCTTTGCATGAAGAATTTAAATATACAATTGTCATCTAAAATCTAGGTAAATATACAGAAAAATCAGGAAATGGTATGGAATGAGTTAAGGAAAGAGTAATTTTGGCATTGTTCTTCAAACACTGAAGTTAGGCCGAGACATGTGGTCTTTCCGAGGGGCAAAAGGTTGAACGTGCAATTGGTCAGAGGGCGAAGAGACTGTTGGCCCCCTCCAAGGGTGCCCAAGAGTCTCTTTGCCCTCGGACCACTTGTACGCTCAACCTTTTGCCCCTAAGAAAGGCCACATATGTCTGCGGCTAACACTGAAGTATGAGTCCTGCGTATGTCTGTTTTCATCCAGTTTGAGGTAAGGTTCGATCTATCTCCAACCACAGCGGACAGTACATGTTCATGTCTTCTTCACTTTCTACACTAAATTAATGCTGTGGCATAATCTTCACGAATATTTTCAAGATCAGGCGAATGTGGTGCCAGAGGCTGAACTAGTTTAGTATCACCTCCTGTGGTGACTCTATCAAATACACAGTTGCCACATCAAATTGTATTTCGGTGCCCTTCATGAAATCTTAAGGCTATATAAATGCTGCAATATTGATGTGGGATTCCTCTGGCATATTAGCTAAACAAAGAAAAGAACAAGGACATACTCCATTGCTAGATTCTTCCGTCCAGATCAATATCCCAAAATAGAAAACTTGCAATCTTCCATGCTTCTATGTGCTGATATTGCCTCCTAACCAGAGAAAACAACATCTTTCTAACTCCACTAGCCTACAACAAGGTTACTCCACGATTTCATTTGTAGTAATCTTAGCAGCATTAGAATTGCAATTTTTTGGCAACTTGCCCTCTGGGCAATTTGTACCAAACTTGTCCTGGGAGACATGAGCTTGCCCTACTGTTTATATCAGTGAACTCCAATAAAAATAAGTTACAGCTAGTTAGTTTATTTGTGTCACAGGCCACATGTATACAAACAAATCTGTACATCAGTCTCAGTCTAAAGTACAAAGACATCCGCACCTTACAAAATAAGTGACTAGACATTGGAAGAAAATAAATTGAATAACCCGACTGGACACCAGTCAGTTTTGGCCAGTATAAGGGTTAACCCTTTCCCCCTTAAACCGGCCAAAACCGACTGGTGGTCAAATGTCGTCTGCTTCAGTGTTTTCAACTAATTTCAACCATAATGAAAAACAATTTTGACTAAGAATTGCAGATGAGCCCTATCAAGATCACATGCTCCAGGTCAACAACTTTCCTTGGCATGAGTTGGGTACTTAGCACTTAGTGCCCAACTCATGCCAAGGAAAGTTGTTAACTCAAGTGTCAATTCAAGGGGGAAAGGGTTAAAGGGGTCCACAGAAGAAAGAAGACATGTCTCAGTGACTGGCAGTCCACACACATCAAGACAGAGTGGTCCCTCCCTCTCCTGGAGATTGCCTACAGGGCAGGTCAAAAAGTGGTCGCACATGTAATGTTGAAAGCATAGTACTAGGAAAACCTGCTGGCAACTGCAGTCTTAAAATGTACGTGATCTCTGATCAGATCTCTAAAATGAAGGACCATTGTTACTGTATGGCAAAACATGCCTTAACCATCCCCCCTTGGAATTAAGACCTATTACAAAACATGCCTTAACCATCCCCCCTTGGAATAAAGACTTATGGCAAAACATGCCTTAACCATCCCCCCCCCCCCTTGGAATTAAGACTGAGTCAACAGTTTTCCTTCACATGGGTTAGGCACTAAGTACCCAACCCATGCCAAGGAAAGCTGTTGACTTGCAGCATGTAATCTTGACAGGTCCCATCTACAAAACTCAATCAAATTGTATTTTATTACTGTTGAATTTAGTTGAAAACGCTGAAGCAGGCAACATTTGACCACCAGCTGGTTTGGGCTGGTTTAAGGGGGAAAGGATTCAAGATATCCCACTGCTACGGAAGATTAACAAGATGTTCCATTGCCTTCAAAGCAGACCAGACTCTGTAATTACCTAAATACCTATACATGTGCTACACTTAAGTTGGAGCAGAGAAAAAACATGGAGATTGCTCTGTTGAGCTGACAAGATGTCTCACTGGCATGGAACATTACACTTTCCTACACCTGCACTTGAATGTACATATATCATATATATAATGTAATGCAATATACACCTCTACTGCACTAAAACCATTAAGATCAAACTCAACACTTTTTGTATCCAGTACCATATGTAATATCTCAATGTTACATATGCCAAAACTTACAGGAAACCTGGTATCATAGGCCACTGGTGTCAAAAATTATTTGTCAATCCATTTACATGCATATGACAACACATCTTGAGGGACCCACCCACCTTATGAGAGATTACATATACAATGTACATGTATCTTTCCACCTTTATGTCATAAAATAAGCACCATAATTAAGTAAGACTGTCCCTTCTGCCTGTAAAAAGTGGTAGCACATGGCAAGTGATTCCCCCCCCCCCCCCATAGTAGTCAACAAAGAAATAAAATTAACATGTTACGAAAGACGTATTTTCAAAGCCAACTGTCTTTCAGAGCACCTGTTATTTTCATAGGATGTACCACAGTACATAATTATGCGTGCTAACACCCAATCTGTCAGTGAAACCTTCAAGTAGAAGGCTTCAACCTTTTCAGTAAATGTGAGGCTGCCCCCCCCCCCCCCCCCGGGGGATGGGGGGGTTACTTTGCCAAAATTTTGGTATGGGTGTGCAGCTAGACCATATAAACCTACCATTCTTTATAAGACTTTTCACCAAAAATGATACCTTTGTTATGGTATTTTAATTAAACTAGGAAGTAATTCATATGCTTGAAAAAGGTTCTGTGAAAAAAATTCTAACCCAATAAAGGAAATTTTTCCAAATTTTGGGCCATCAAAGGGGAAAACTTAATGTAGGGAATTTTTGGCAAAATGCTGGACCTTTGTTAAGGAAATTTTGATGAGATAAGGAGGTTTAAGAGTGGCATATACCTAACATAGCCACTAACTGCAGTGCCCCCCCCCCCCCAAGCCAATGACATCAAGCTTTCTTTTACAATGTATATATATATATATATATATATATATATATATATATATATATATATATATATATATATATATATATATATATATATATACATACATATATATTAATAATACATAAACCTTTTTCTGATATAATAAGAATCGACAGCTTTCTTTGGCATGGGTATTGCATCAACTGGTGCCAAGGAAATATTGACCTGAGCCACTATCCTGATCAGGCTCATTTACAATTCTCCTTCAAATCATTTTTTATTAACCAGATATTAAGTTGAAACATTAAAACAGACAACCCTTTCTCTAGGTGCTTGAGAGGTAAAAAGTTAACCAAAATCTGTAACTGTAATGTCCATTCCTGCATATCTCAGCTGAACACCCATTACTAAGCATGTCACACATTGTATGTATTATGGAGCCTGTGGTATTTCCCATGCTTTGGCAGAAGCATTTCAAAGCTAGTGTCTAGAGGTTAAGACACTTCCCTCCCATGCTGTTCAATCTGACAAAACATTTTCTTTGAAAAAAAGTCAGGTCATTGTACTCCGCTTGCCAGAACTATACTAGGTATCTTGGTTCCTGCAGGTCTGAGTCAATATTTTTGCCCATGAACCAGACCTAACCAGAAGTTTAATTTCCTACAATTTATCCCACAATGTTCCAAAATGTGCACGGATATCACACTTTGTTTAACCCTTGCCCTCTGAATTAATGTTGCGTCAGCAACTATTCTCTGAAAACGTTGGATGGCGAGCACTAGATTTGCCCTCAGGACAGCTGTTGACTGTTGGCGTGTTTTTTGACAGGGTTCATCTACAATTTTTTTAAATTTTTTTTTTTTTAAATATCAAACACTACAATTAATCACACACACACACACACACACACAAAATTAATGAAGAGACTTTTTACATTCAGGCAATGCTGGCTGCTTTAATTGGGAAAGGGTTACTTAAAACCCCATTATGGGGTTTGGTTCCTGAACCGCCACACTGCCTGATCCCTGACGTAACCTGGATGACTACGCATGATTCCAGTTATGAGATGGCTGCTGTTCATTAAGACATAAAGGAGCGCTCAGCCACCAAGTGAGGCACCAAACATGCTTTGTCCATTACCAGGCATGGGTTTGTTGAGTAGTATGACAAATGAGGCCCCAAAGACTGTCAATAATAATCGGACAACTTGCAGGCAATTTGTGGAGAACAATAACGGTACACTATACATGGTCTCTCAAACACTGAACTACCAGCACGGATATTTTGGGAAATTGTAAAATTTGCTTGCTACAGTGAAACCTCATTATAACGACACTCAGATATCCGACATATTCAATATAATGACACAAATTTTCATGGGAAAAAGTTCATTTTCTTTGTTATTTAATTCATTTATCTGACATATTCAGTTATCTGACACATTTCTTATGGAACAGATGGTGTCATTATAAGTTTTCACTGTACTTGTAAATTGTGTTTCTGCAAATAAAATTAAAATTATAGAGATGCTGATCCAAATCTCAAATGAAAAAAACACAACAACAATAACAACAACAACAACAACAACCCCCAGTTTAACTCATTCCATGCGATGGTGACAGGTATTGGTCAGTGGTTCTGGCACTGCCTTAGGTACATAAGCATGTTGGTACTTGATAAAAAAAACTCTTTTCATGAAGAATTTAAATATGCAATTGTCGTCTTAAATCTAGGTAAATATACAGAAAAATCAGGGACTGGTATGGAATGAGTTAAGCATGTTTACAATGTCAATACATGGACTACTGATGTGCTAAATTGGATGTGACTGAAGTCTGATCAACACCAAGGTGAGGAAATACCAAGGCCCTCCACTGATTTGTCACGTAATATATTTAGGTTTTGTTTGTTGGTTGTGCACAGTTGAGGGGTCCACATCAAGGGTCTGGTTTAGAAATCCAAGTCCTGGCAACAATACATTGTGTTAAATGTTCACTCTCATGGCAGGTTAAAGGGGTTTGAAACACATCATGACCATAAACCTCCCTATACCTAGGCTCTGGAAAAAAGGTTGATTCAAATCACAGGCATGGTTACATGTACCTTAATTGTTTATGTTTCACAAGAGCAACCTACCCTGAGGATGGTTGCCTTGGTCAAGCTGAACAGTTGCAGTTTCGGTTCATGTACTAATCACAGGCATGGTGGGTTGATTGGGTTTCAGTTGTAGACAAATCAGGAACAGCCCAAGAGTAGGAGTCCGTTCAGGTGTCTGAGTGCATGAGAAATCACGACAAGTGATCGTGGTGGTGGTGGTAGTGGGGGAGTGGTGGTAGTGGGGGAGTGGTGGTAGTGGTAGTGATGGTGTGTTATTCATTCTGACACAAGAACCGATGACATAGAACCGTGTTTCCCTTTTGAAACCATGCAGTTTGTACATTATTTCAGGAAAGTAAGTAAGTGAAGATTTTATTGACATGAAACTACAGGAGCTATTTGTCATAGTACAAAACATAACATATGCACACTGTTTCACATTTCAACACTAACACAGTAGGTGTTGCTACCTGTGGAGTCTAGTAAGAACCTCTTAACATTCAATAATCTGATTTCTTGTTTGCACTTTGAACATCATGTTGTTAAACAATCTTGGAACTGCACAGAACTATATATATATTTTTTTCGTTTAAAAAGAAAAAAAAAAAAACAAGTTAACTGAATATACACGAGTCCTATAAACTGGTCTTGGTCAGACATGTGTGCAGGATCGCATGTGTATGGTCACACAAAATGGATGCAGTACATCATGTAGTGACTGGCTGAAATTTCCCATAAATCTAAGACAGATATATGTAAAAAAACAACCTATTTTTATTGAGAATATATGGAAAATATACGTGATGGAGTAACAAAACTTGTGAATGGGCTGAAATGGAATTTTTGGCACTGTATCTATAGGCGAGGAACGACAAGAAGCCCCAATTATAAGTTGCATTTTACTTCTCCAAATCTGTCAGCCAGATCCACATCAAATATAGTGGGGGATGTACCTTGGGTGGTCTCTACCAAATTTGTTTGAATGGTCATGCTCTAGTGATGTTTGAGTTTTTTGACAACATGTTTCTTAATTTGAGGGGTGAAAATCTTAAAATCATGTTCTCTGAAACTGCTTGGCCAATTCGGTGAAAATGGCATAGGAACCCTTCTGGGGATCCCTCAAGTTAAATTTGTTCAACAGGTGGCACCACAATTTTTCCAGAAAAAAGTGTGTTGCTGTGGACCGCATTCAGTCTGGACTTCAATCAGTACCTGTGGACTTTGATCACTGCCAGAATAATCCATGCAACACAGCTAGGTGTATCATATTGTAACTTTGCATTAACTGTTGTTATAATATAGTGCATCAGTTAAAATTACGAGTCTTTGCGACCCTTTTTTGAGTTGATTTAAACATATTTTATTGAGGAATTCCAAAGTACATATATTCAATCAGTGTGAGTTCCCAATGGGGAAAAAAGGCATTGCTCTTTTTAAATCCTTCTTTTAAAAAATGATGGCGTGCACAGGACAGACAAGACACACAGTAACACAAAAAGAAGACATGGACACAGACAAGACAGACATTGGAGCATACCAGTATATTTGGGTAGTATCATCTAACTGTCAGTGTGTATTTGGGGATTTGTTGAGTTTATTCATGAATTCCTGGAAGGATGGAACATTATACCCGGCAACTTCACAACATATACATACAATGTACTTGTTTACATGCAAAAATCAGATTAACCCCTTTACACTTAAGGAAAAGACTGAGTCAACAGCTTTCCTTGGGGCAAGTTGGACATTAAGTGTCCAACCAACCCCTGGCAAAGGTGTTGACCTTTGGTGTGCTTTTCTGGTAGGCTCATCTACAAAATCCTCTATCAAATGTTTTTTGATTAACATTGAAATAGATTAAAAAGAAGAGAAATTATTAATATTGCATGATGGGTAAGGCACCTTAGGCATTGTCCTATAATGCACTGGCTGGTGCTGTGGCATTCAATTAAGCCCCTTTTTCCTTGTGTAATTTTTCAAATGAAAATTAAAAAAAAAAAAAAAAAAAGAGAGAGACAGAGAAATGACACTATTTCCCAACTAAAGGCTGATCGTTACCACTTTAACATGTTTGATGATATTGTTTTTAATATTATCTATGATGTTTTTACCTGAGGAAAAAGTTATGTACAAAATATTGCTGCATATATCACAGTTACTTTGGACCTAATTCCATGCACATATTTATCAGCTGCTGAGAAGTTGTCATTGTTGGCAATTTAGGAACTCATAATATAATTTGTTTTCAGAATAAAAAAGAAGTCTTTTATACATTAAAGTTATCCCTCGCCAAGTACTTATTTTTTTTAATCAAAAGTGAACGAGTTGAATTGTTATAGCACTTGGTGTAGAAAATTCGCCTTTGTGATGATGCAATATACACTTTAATCACAATTAAATTGTGCGGAATTGCATCTTATTTGGTGGCCGCTCTCGTCAAGCGTTGCTACTCTCCATCACGGTTTGACCACTGGGGTCTGTGATGTCACAAAAGGGAGCTTCTACACCAACTCTGATTGTAAACATTGACTTGCAGCAGTGAATATCAGTGTGCTCATGGCTTATTGGATTGAAATGAGGATGCAAACAGGAAACTGTTCCCACTTGTCCAGTTGAACTCATGCACCATGGTGAACCGATGTTGGCAGGAGCCACGGGCTACGACAAAGCTGGTCAATGCCGGTGCAAGTGGGACTGAGTCTGTGCCCAGCACTGATCATTCCGTAGGCGTAGCTGCCACAGATGACCAAAGCTGGTGATTGGGAAGTTTAGAATGGTAAGGGATGCTTTTAAAGTCATCGTGCGAAAGTTCCTACATACATGACTGGTGATCTTCGTGGCAGCTACTACATGGTCAGTGCATGCTAGGCACAGACTCAGGCCCATTTATCCACTGACAAAGACCCTCTTTGTCGTAGCCCGTCAGTGGCTCCTTCCAGTAAGGTTGAATTGCTCTGTCCTTCTCCCTTCCTAATCCTACATCTTCCCCTTCATCTTCAGCAAGGTCCTCCTCGGAAAAGGAACCACTAAAACTGAGATCCAGTTCATTCTCTGTGTCGCTACCAATCATGCTTTCTCTTTCGCTATCCGCCATTGTATTGCATAGACTCACTTCTGTGACATCACAACACAGAGCCCACTTGATGGCCAAAAAGGAGTAAACTTGTCAAATTCTGGCCCATCATGGGTAACAAAATTCTTTTGCAAATAAAGTTATTTGCCTATGCCAATAAAGCAAATTTTCTTCACAAAAGTGCTATGATACGCCAAGTCCTTCACTTTGAACACACATAAATCTTTTGGTGTTTGGGACATAGCTTCAATGTCTCTATAAAATTTGACTCATAGCATGGCATGTACCTGTATACAAACCTAATAACATTTTCTCCTGATGTTTCGAGTGTATTAAAGTAAGCTGCCTACAATGTCAGAAATATGGAAAATTTGTCACCTGTCCACAAGTAAGCAAAGAAATACCATGTAATTTTCCAACCTCCATTCATTGGACTAGAGTATATTTTGACAGGTGCAGTGTCAATGTATTGTGCACAATTAAATTCACTTTTCTTTGAATTTCTTACACTGGCATGCACTCCTGAGATAAATTAAAAATATATAGGCCAAGGTGGAATGCTTGTGAATCTGGCATCTAAGTTTGAATTATATTGTTTCGCGCTGAAAATTTGTCAGTGACTATCAACTTACCAAGGAGACCCTCTCTCTCACACACACCCCTCTCATCTCAACTGATCATAATATTGGGTCCTGAATTATGTGAGAAAGGGTGCCAGAAGATTATTCCACTATCTCCTGAAATGTTGCACGTTGAAAATTTCATACTTTGAACATTAATAAATATTCACACTTGCCACGGTACTAGATGTTTCATTTTGTAATGTGACTCTTCAACTGAAGGTGTTATTTTCACGTTAACATTAATCATAAAAGTTCTCCCTCTCCCAGACCTTCCACAGTTTGTTCACTATGCTTCCTCAGTTTTCTGCTTGATTTGACACCCTCTCCCACCCCCACCTCCAAATCCTTAATTCACCACACTGATGCACCTCTTTTACATATTTCCATCCTCTTTTCCACTGAGTTTGGTGGAGTACAGATGACATGGATTGCAATATGTTCATCAGATGATAATAACTCGAATTGAACTTACATTTGCCTCTCATAAACATGTGCTGTTTTAAAACATCCCAATCTACTATGTAATCTAACAGCATTACTGGAACCTCATCAAAACAACTCAAAACTGTCATTAGTAAGGATTATTATTCAAAGTAATAATTTATGTTGATGGAAATTCTCCATTTTCAATAAATACTTTACATTCACTGTAACTATGCTAAATAATCTAATAATGTTGCTACTTAACATTGCTATCGTAAAAAAATTAGAAAAAAAGGACAGGGGCACTCCACCTCCATAATCCGATAAAATAATCACTTCCTGTTGATCAAGATCACAGCATCAAGGGGCATTCCAGGTAAATTATGCATCGACCCTGGAAGAGGGTCGCCTGCTCTCATCATATATTTATTGCTGTAAAGTCAACAGCCTTAATGATCTGCATAAATCAATTCCACTGTGGTACTCAGTGACAGAAAACACTTTGCAAATTACATTGAGGTGAAGTTGGCCCCTCATTCCTTCACCATCAATCATCCAGTCAAGTTACATGTATGACAATTATTGGTGATTCTTACGTCACAGAATACCACAAAAATATTACAAAGTTGATTATGGGTTGCACTGAGTTTTATCAGATGCATTCACACATATGGGAATCTTACATCAAGGGGGTCCACTGTGGGTGCTATAACCAGTGAGATTTATTGTCTGGCCATTGCTTTGTAACTGGTTACACTGAGGTTTGGAAGGAGTCTGGAGGTTCATGCTTTGTATGTATTAACTTGAACCTGTTATGTACACTGAAATCATATGCATCATACTCACAGTTTGAAAAATACATGTATCAAGGTTTACAAAACATGTGGGAAAAAAATGGTAATTCACTCGTCAATCAAAAAATTAAGAAAATACTCACTAAAAATGAACCCCATTTCCCCCTTGACATTTGCTCCCATGCAGATTCCTTCCATTTAGGTGCATTTTGGTCAGTTCAAACAAACAAAAATGTATAGTTTTTACTCAATGGCCCCTCCCCCTAATCCAGGTAGGCAAGCACTTTTTACCTTCTAAAAACTGGTTACTCATTTAGTTGTAGTTTTGTGCTGCCCAACAGTCTAAATGTCAAACTATAAGAAATTCAATCTATATATCACAAGGAAACAGAGGAAAATAACGATTCAATGCATACAGATTATAAATTATTATCATTGATACCTGATTACTTACTATCATGATAGTATGAGGTTTTGAAGGTTTTAGTTATTGATTCAGGGTTTTAAAAATGTATTTATTTATTAACTGCATGAATGAGTGGGTTTGGTGGCACATAGACCTGTAAGGAAACTAGAAACATACATATTGCGGAGGGGGGGGGGGGGGGGGAGGTTGCTGTGCCAGTTGCCATTAGCATCTGTGAAACCTGAGAAGTGCTGTAGTCGTATGGCACTTTTCTGCTGTAATGAGGTTGAGTGACATTCCAGGCTGTGAAAAGAAGTTTGGCTAAAGCTGAAAATCTGAAGGGAAGAAGGATTTAATGGCATCAATAGACAGCCAGCTCTAAATACTGGAATACAAGGCCTTGACTGGCTGGGAGACCACACCTCCATATAGGCACCTCACCACACCAAAGGATCTGCACCAACACCAATTAGTATTTTAAAATGATGATTAATTTTGCTAAAAATATGTGTAGATAAGAACCTGTGTAACACAGAACTGTGAAATCTATATTAACTAGTCCAAAAAGGCTGTGCCTTAGCATTGCACATTTTTGTTATAACTTTTACAGAAGTAAATGTATTACTAGATACACTATATGACTGCATCATATTCATGCCTCCGTGTGAACGCAGACACAGTATTTTACCCCAATATTCTCTTCTTTTCTCTCTCTTTCCACTCATGTTAGTGTCATCTTAAACTCAGACACCATGTGAGCCAGAAACTTCCAACTTTTTGCATGGCTATAGCACCTAAAGTGAAGTTTATAACAGGTTATGGTGTTGAAAATTATGCAAATTAGAGCCATTAAAAAATTCCAATTGCTCCTGGCTTTCAAAGTGCTCCACAAAAAGACACTGCCATTGGTTGGTGCTATGGATTGTCAAGGCTGCACATCTCATGAACAGGGACTGAAAATTGTAGCATGTCAATTTATGCTAATTTATGCAACAAGAGGCACATGGGCACACTCAGAATATGTTTTTACAACTTCAGTCTAATAAGAATTTCCGGTCATCTAGATATTTGGATCTTCCTGCTTTCAATAAGGTCACTTTTGGAAAAAATTCTCTGAGATATCTTGGTGTCAAAATTTGGTACAGAATCCCTAATGATATAAAAATGCTGTCACCATCTCAGAATTTAAAAAACTCATATTAACTTGGAATTTTGATAACACTTGTAATTGTTCTGCCTTTCAATAGTTTCACTGCAACCTAAATATCTGGATGGCTTGGTTTAAACATATTTTATTAATCAAATACAATATAAACATCTTCACACTGTAATAACAACAATTGGGAAGGAGGGCTATGCCCTATATTAATCCCTCTTGTAGAGAAAGGACGCTTGGAACAGGACGACACATGACGCACAGCAATTACACAATCACTTAGAATGATCAAATGTGCGTAGATGATCAATAGCAACTTCTGGCAGGAATAAGTGATCGTGTAAGAGACACAAAAGAAGATGACAGATACAGGGACAGGACAGATAGGGGGCTAAGAACTGTCTCTACTAAGTATATATTTGATCAAAATTAAGATTCGAACCCACAGGCAAAAAAAAAAAGCAAGTTGCATTGCCGATTATATATAAATTTTCCTTGTCAAAATTAAGTTAATCATATTCTAGATTTATGTGATGGCATCAAATTGAAATCTACGCGTGTCCTCAATATAGTCGTGTACACAGAGGAATATTGTTTTATTATTTTCAACATTACAAACAGCAGAACCCAGAAGTAGGGTTTCAAGTGTAAATGGAGCAAGGTTTATGATAGACGAATGTAATTTATTACCAGGCACAATATATCGGGGACACGAGAAGAAAAAATGCCAGACGTCCTCTATACCAGTTCCACAGATACAGTCAGGTGAATCTTTTACACCAATCTGAAATAAGTGTTGGTTCAGTTGGCTGCGACCCATCCTCAGACGAGCATGTAGAACAGCGAGTTTTCTTTTACCTACATAATAAAGTGAGGGATGTTTGACTGGGCGGACAGTTTGATACTCTAGTTTACTTTTAAATTGTGATAAGGAAGGAGAATTTCGAGTCGCAAGAGGAAGGAGGTTCCAGAGCCGTGTAGCGGAAGGGAAAAAGGACTTATTGAAAAGATCTGTACGGGCTCTAAAGTGTGGTAGGTCAGACCGTCTGCGAGTAAAATAATTGAACGTCATATCAGGAGTTGGAAAGTGTAGAAAAATATTTCGTAAATAATTTGGTACTAAATTATGAACAATTTTATACATCTGAATCAATTTAAATTTCTCACGCCTTTTAGAAAGTAGCTCCCAGCCAGTCTCTTCATAAAGTTTTACTGTAGGAGTAGTTTTCATTGCCCCGGTGACAACCCGAGCTGCAGCCAACTGAACATTTTCCAAAACATTTTCATCGCCTTGTGTACAGCCGTCCCACACGACACTAGCATACTCAAGTATGGGTCGCACATAAGATATATATATAACCTCGAGTGTCTTTCGGTCCAAGGTATATTGAAGAGATTTCATAATATTTAACTGCTTAGTTGCTTTTATTACAATATTATTTATATGTTCGTTCCATTTGAGATCAGATTTTAATGTTAGGCCCAAATGTTTATGACTTTTGACATCATTCAACTGCTGTCCTAGGAATAAAAGTGGTGGATGGTTTGTTGACTGTTGCTTCCGAGTAATAATCATGGCGTCGGTTTTAGATGCATTAAAAGCCACTAGCCAATCTTCAGACCATCTAGCGATAGAAGAGAGATCATGATTTAAAGAGGCTGCCGCTGTAATGGGGTGGTCAACAGTAAGAAATAGAGAAGTGTCATCAGCAAAAAGCTTGATTTCTGATCGGACTATATCAACAATATCATTAATGAATATCAAGAAAAGAAGAGGTCCAAGAACTGAACCTTGGGGGACTCCAGCATTGATTGTCCCTCATTTCGAACTTTGACCATTAACAACTACACGTTGTTTACGATTAGAAAGATAATTTTTGAACCACAAGAGAATATTTCCACTGACACCACTTTTTTCTAATTTATAAAGTAAACCTTGGTGCCAAACTTTGTCGAACGCCTTGCTTATATCTAAAAAAATTATTCTGACTTCTTTCTGTAAATCAACGGCTAAGCACAATTCATGGTACAGTGATAATAACTGATTTACAGTAGAATCACCAGGCATGAAACCAGACTGATTTGCACTAATAACTAAATTATCCCTGAAAAAATTAAAAACATGTTTAAATATAAGTTTTTCCATGACTTTACTTGCACAGCTTAGCAGAGATATAGGCCTGTAATTGTTACACAAATTTGCTTCGCCTTTCTTGAATAAAGGAGAAACATTTGCCTTTTTCCATTCAGAAGGAAAAGTTTTTTTCTGCAGTGATAAATTAAACAATTTTGTGAGAGGCTTATAAATAGAAGGTGCAGCTTCGCGTAATAATTTGGGACCAATATTGTCCGGACCAGTGGCCTTCGTGACATCCAGAGATCTAAGAATATCAAGTACTTCTTTTTCTTCTACTACTATATCATTTAAAGTATTATTAGGTAACTCAGGCTGCTGAAGAATAGGTGCAGTCGAGGAGTCAATGTTACATTGGCTCAAGAAAAATTCATTGAAGGCCTCCGCTTTTGACTGGCTATCAGTAATGTGATTGTCATTAATCAATAATAAGGGAATTGCAGAAGATTGATTACGTTTCATAAAATGTTTGACTGTCCGCCACCATGCTTTTTTGCCCGTGGGACCACTAGATAAAGATTCACGAAGATCATTATTATATTCACTCTCAGCGAGCTTTAGGTTTTCTTGATACGCATTTCTGAGTTGATGGTACACTGCCCAGGCTGCAGTACTTTCACGGGTTGGCGAATGAGGTTGCTCGCGGGATATCACTTTGGCCTTGGTATGTGCCCTCATGACCTTACGTTTGAAACAACGAAGAGTGGTATTATACCAAGGGAGATCATGAGGCCTAACAGTTACAACTTTATTTGGAATACACTCTCTTGCCGCTTCTAAAAAACGCTCTGACCAGGCTGTACAACTTATGTCCACATCGTTAGATTCAAAACAGTTGTCCCAATTAATTTGATCTAAATAATTTCTAAAGTGGCTAAAATTCGCCTTCCCGAATTCCCAGATATGTCTACAGTATACAGGATCTAGTTTACACTGAAATCTTATATTAAGTATTAAGATGGATGGATGGCTTGAAACTATCTACTCTGAATAATTTTTAGTGCTTATTCTGCGATAATATATTTTCTATACAATCTGTTTTATTTCATGTGTACATTAATTTTAGCCTGGGCTAATTGTTTTTATGGTTGGTTGTAACAACCTCTGGTTAATGTTCTGTAATTTTCAATGTGCTGACTTGAAATAAACATTTGTATCTGTATCTTGTATGGGCCTAATGCTATGCTGGCACCGTGGCTATATTGCACCTGTTCATTTCAAAGTTGTGAGTCCTCGAGTGGCTTCTGAACAAATAAAGCTTATGTAAATTTAGTGTATAAAATATCCACCAGATGGCATTTTGCTCCACATGTAATTATAGCTTTATTTGACCAATTACTGTGATGGATAGTTGCATGTGCCAAGACAACAATCAGTGAGTCCTTAACTTTATGTCCTCAGTGACCCTGGACAGAAAATCAAGGTTACCCAGATTATGTAATACAAGAGGCCCATATGCCTGGTGCTGTGCTGAAATTGCCATTGATGCCCAAGCTACACCCTCTCATTACAAAATCACCTCTTTCAACTTTACAGGCATGGTACCCTCACAAAAATAGGGCAAGGTCATTGATATTTTATAACATTCTACCTTTGACCATGGTCTATATATCCTCTGAAATTGGCAAGTCTTATCCAAAGGAAATGCTGACGATGAAAGATGGTTTCTGACTATAGACAGACTAGAGAAAATTTCTAGGTGGGTTTAAGTTAACTTAATGGTATACCAACTATCACCCTACCTACCACCACTTCCATGTTAGCGCTACCTAAATCTATAGATTAATATAATCTATTAGTATTTTGGAATGAGTGTTGTATTTTGTCAGTATTGTTCCATATCTATGGAAACACTTCAACAGTTTTATATAGCTTTTTGGTGTCATAGGTTTTGTAGCATAGTTTTTTCATTAATATTCTTATTGTTGGGCGGACAGACATGAGCAGTCACATAAGCTCTACGACCTTTGGTCAGCAAAGCTAAAAATGGTCCTTTCTGACAGGTGGTCCCTTACGGCAGGTAAAATTAAACTAAAAATATGCTAATGGGGATGTTGAGACTGGTCCTTTAGCACAGGTGGGCTCATGGGCAGGTTCCACTGTACACAAAAGTGTAGTTTTGATAAATGATCAAAACTATTATAGATAAAGGTGCAATTCCAGCTTCAATTTATATGTTTGTGCACTGGGCGCATTTAAGGAACAGTGATGGAAAACTGTAAGATTTTAATTTATGCAAATTTGGTCAATACACTAAATTGCAGTGTTGAATAATGATGAATATTGTCAAAACTATAGGATACTGTATGATTTTACTCTACTTAAACACAAAATTAAAATGTTGAATATGACTTAATACATCTTCAAAACTATAACAGATAGAGGTACCATTCGGACATCAATATATATACTTGTATATATGTTTGTGCTATGTGTGCATTCAACGAACACTGTTATGCTTTTTAGGCCTACAAACAAGATTTTAATGTTGACTATCTGAAAAACTATTATCAATAGAGGTTTTATTCCAAAATAACTCTATAGATCTGTTTGTACTATACATAGGCATATGCATAATGTAGCACTATCCCAGTGTATCAAATTTTCAGACACATCATTTGGTGTAAAGCAAACCTTTGTTATTCTAGTTTAATTATATTTGTTTTTAATTATAGGGCACATATAAGCTTGACATAATATTTATAGTTTGCTGTTAAACTTGCAGAAGTCTTTCCGTCACTTGTTTTGACTCACATTGGCAGTAAAAATAGAGCAAGATGATTATTTTACATGCACTGAAAGCACAGAGCTACTTGCACGGACAGATGAAGCACAGAAGGGAAGGACCCAGTGCAGACTGATATATGCAACTGATACCCACTTGAGGGTTCAAGCTAGTGCATGCATCTTACTGAAAAGGGAAATCCCAGCTAGCTTCATTTCCCTAATGGCAGAGATGGGGCCAGTGATTTTCTGTTTCAAAAAAAGAGGAATTCCATTTCATTAGCAAACTTTTTTCAAATTCCGTTTCACTGCTATATATTTATATATAATTCATATTTAAGATAAAATATCAAATTCTGTTGCAAGAATGAAAAAAATGCACAATTCCACTTTGGTTTCAGAAAAAACGGAAAATCATTGGCCCTACAGAGACCATTACGAACATGACATCATGCTCAAGAGAAATCCCTGAGCAGGCCCAATATTAGCACGGTGCAAACTTTTTCGTCAACAAAGGCGCTGCATGTCTATATCAGTCTGAACCAAGTCGTTCCCTCCCACACTCGGTCTATTCAGGCAAGTAACCCTGTCTTATCTTCATATAATGGTGTGTGATTAGGAGTATGCTATGCCCCCATTTAGTAAGCCACACTTACAAGAGGGCGCAAGTTTTATTTCCATGTTGAATAGGTGAAGATGCCACTGGCTGGGGCCCAATTGGAATCAGTGGTGTGCAATAGTGATGCAAGTCTATTTTAAAAATTATCAAGTTGTGGAAAATTAATAGTCTCAAAGAGGATTCTCTTTAAGTTAAGATTTAAATTGGTGGAGACATACAGTCTTTTATACATGTATCAAGTGGGAGTTTATTCCACAGTCCTGCTGTAAAAGGAGATCATGATTTATGGAACAAATTTCCAACTCTGAAGTGAGGCAAGTCAAATGATTGGACTGTCTTGTATTTTGGTGTCTAAGGATTTGATATATTATAAAGAATAAAGAATTTTTTTACTCATATTGTCCAAAATATGCCCTTTTTAACATGTGGAAAAATGTGACGCAAGACAAAATGCTGGTCATTTGACAGGTATGTTTATCTGATAACTATCAAAAGTTGCAACATTTATTAAAAGTTAACACGGATGCAAAAATAGCTTCAAATTTGTAGACAATAGAATCCTGTTCTTTTAACTTTATGCTGCTATAATTCCCTTCTCATGCTGTGCTGCCCAGCTGAAAATCTCTGTACCAAAATTTTATTAACTTGTAGCATTTTTTCCAATTCTTTACATAAGAAACACTTATTTTGGAGAAAATATGTAGCAATTTTGAAGAGCTTTGTAGCAAAATTTTGCTACAATGCTCCAGTTGGACAGCCCTGTCATGTCCACTGCTATGGAAGTTGTACTGTTCAATAATTCACAAAACCCTGAGTTTTGTGTACAAAACCCACGGTTTTGTAATACAAAACTCTGGGTTTTGTACCAAAACCTTGGGTTTTGTAAGCAAAACCCAGAGTTTTGGTACAAAACCCAGGGTTTTGTACACTACCCAGGATAACAGAGCAAATATCAGAATTTTAAATTTGTGTTGAATAATAGACACAAAACCCTGGGTTTTGTCACAAAACCCAGGGTTTTGTAGACCAAACCGTGGGTTTTGCTTGGGAAACCCAAGGTTTTGCCACAAAACCCAGGGATTTGCACACAAAACTCTGGGTTTTGCAACAAAACCCAGGGTTTTGCTTTGTTATCCAATCTTTTCACAAAACTCACGGTTTTGTTTCAAAAATGTGAGTTTTGTCCTGATAACCTGGGTTTTGCAGTTGTTTTGTTCAATTATTTGCAAAACCCACGGTTTTCTGACGTCAGAAATCCCACGGTTTTGAATAATTCGCAAAACCCTGGGATTCATGACGTCACAAAACCCACGGTTTTGTGTTTTACCGCCAAATTGGTCATATGGATATGCCAACCACTCACAACACGGCTTGCTTTCTGAACTTGCTATAAACCAATATCATGCTAACATGGCGGATCTCGGAAAATTTCCATCAATTCGCGACTTAAAATCTCGTGTATTTTATCACTGTGTGCACTTCATGAGCTCATATTTTAGGTACTACAAGAGAAAACATGTAAGATGTATAACGTGTATGTGGTTTTAAGAAATTTAATAGATTAAGACTGATTTTCAGTTTCTGGGACCATGCCACCGGCCCGGGCGAACGGGCTGAAGTTTTCGCAGCATTAAGCCTCTGATCTGCCGCGTCGTTAAAATCCACCATACGTTGTGCCGCTGCCTGCAGTAATTATGCGACCGTTGATTACAAAACGACTGCCACATCACATCCTGGTGATAATTATCTCAACACGACTAATTCTTAAATTGTTACATGGTATTCTTTAACTCCACCTTCATTCCCACCATTCAGAATTTTGCATCTATTTCTGTGTCAGCTGTGGTGAAAGATACTAAAGCTCTTCCCCGGGAGCTCTGCAACTGGAAAGGTGAAAACCCCGCCTGTAACGGCATGTCCCTGTGCCAGCCACTACCCCCATACAAACTACCTATTCCCACTACTAAGTTGTGTGCAAGTTTTTTGTTGACAGGCACTGGAAATAACGCCAAGACAGCCTGGCACCTTTTCATAAACTGTCGAATGGTTCAGTGTACACACGCACGTCCACCAATTGATAAACAAACACAACAAACGAAAAGGCAGTAAGACATTTTCTGGCGTCACAGTATTGGTCTTTTACCAGAACCAAATATCCAAGTCCAAAATTTCTTCTCGATTAAATTAATTAATTAAAAATTTAAAAGAACTCGATGGGTATCGATCCAGCTACCCCTTGACTGGCAGTCTAACACGCTAAGCATGTGGCCACGTTAGCCAGGTCGGAGCGAAGGGTGGTTTTCATATTCTATGTGGTCGGACAACGCAGCTTTGTTTACTCCCTCACATCTAGGTCACGCCTGTCGAAGCCAAGATGACCGCGACCAATAACTTTTGAACATTTCAGACAATAATGGTTGAAGAATGGGACCGAAAACGCTATTTCGACAAAAATTTCCAGGGCTCTATCATATATCATGCGATAAGTTAATTATTTGCAACAGATCGAATGTTTTAGTACGCAAATTAAAGAGCTCGAGGCTGTGCATTCAATAGTCCATGCGGCTCTTCGCGCCGGCGTGTGGATTATTTTGAACACTGGATGCACAACCTCTCGTCCTTTAACTAATATATAACTTATATTCTCATCGTGTCGCAAAGAGATAGACTTTGCGCGTGGTAACCAATAATGATGCTATTGATCACAATAACTGAGCCACTTGTAGTTTGACGCTATTTTTAAGTTGAGTAGCTTAGCAAGGCCTACCAAGTAACAGCTGTCATGATTGGTTGGTTACAAAACCCTGGGTATTGCACCTTTTCAAAACCCTGGGATTCGTGATGTCACAAAACCGTGGGTTTTGCAATCTCACAAAACCCACGGTTTTGTGTTGTTATTTCAAAGTGTTACAAAACCCACAGTTTTCTGGCTAAACCGAGGGTTTTAGGAACAAACTGTGGATTTTGTTCAAAAAATAACAAAACCGAGGGTTTTGTGATCAAAACTCGGAGTTTTGCTCTTAAACTGTGGGTTTTGTGCTCAAAACCCAAAGTTTTGCGACAAAACCCACGGTTTCGTACCAAAACCCTGGGTTTTGTTCATAAAACCCACGGTTTTGTACACAAAACCCAGAGTTTTGTAGCAAAACCCAGGGTTTTGTCCAAAATGATATCAAAATTCAATAACTGAGCAAAACCCAAGGTTTTGTAACAAAACCCTGGGTTTTGCTAACGAAACCCAGGATTTTGTGATAAAACCTATGGTTTTGTTAGCAAAACTCATGGTTTTGCTACAAAACCCAGGGTTTTGAAAAGCAAAACCCACGGTTTTGTGAACAAAATTCAGGGTTTTGTGAATTATTGAACAGTACAACTTCCATACACTGCAGCCTGCAGATTTCATTTAAGTGTGTAATGAACAGCTTTGTCTATGCATGCACTTTATTACTTGTTATTATAGCAGCTGCTTCTAACCGAACAAATCCAAGCTGTTATTCTGTCAATACTAACACCCTAAGGTGTAAGTTCATGCTGACAACATTTAGACGTCCTGTTGGGCAGGTACTTGTGGCAAGTTGGGAGCCTATTTCTACAGTACTTGTACACTGTTCTGAACTTTGTGGACTTCGTAGAAAATCAGTGCTCAATGAGAAACTGGTGTAATTCGACTGGCCAAAAATGATGGGCATGATAACCAAGCAGAGAAAAGTTTCTAATGCATCAGACAAAATGTGTGTAAACTATTTACCGGTACGTATGATGTATCTCAAAAAGTCAAATGTCCCATTACACTTTGACGCCAAGCTCTGACACTGCACTCGGTAATATTTGACAAAGCAGGGCAACAGTTCCCCTCATACTACGTTCGAATCAGGGAGGCAAAATAAACACAGGGTGCTCAGAAAGTGCAGTAACAACACTTATACCATGCCTCCTTTGTTTTCTCAAGGGATATATATGTCACCTGCTTACACATATATCCCTGCTTTAAATTTCTATGGCTAAATTTCAACACAGGACTGATTTGCTTTGGTGAATACATTTTAAAGAGGGTCGGTAAGGGGTTTTCCGTACTGGCGTACTGGGGCTTTTTATTTACTGTACTGGCATACTGGAAGCCCTCTTGTTTTACGTACTTTGTACTGTCCAAAATTTTTAAGATTTTTATTTTCCGTACTGCGTACTATAGAAAAATAATTAACTGTAGCAGCGTACCGAAACCCCCCTTACCCCCCTTCTTCAAAATGCATTATATTCATGAAAACAAAGAAGGCGTGGTATAAAAAGGACACATCCCTTGTTCTCGTGATTTATCTGGAATCCTGCATTTTAAAATCCCGGAGCGAAGCGTAGGGATTTAAAAAAGCAGGATTCCAGATAAATCCCTTGAACTTGGGATGTATCCTCTTCCGAGACACACATAGCTTGAAAAGACGGCCGCAAGTGCCCTCTCCCTCTCATACACCTCCCTGGTTCGAATACAATGTCGCAATTATGTAAACACTAGTTTTTTTTCTTCTCTCCCTCTTTTTTTAATCCACACCTGACACTTTCATGTGGTCCACCCATGGCATATACCAAACTTTCATGCAAAGGGTAGAATCTATGTACATAGTCTCCATTTCCAGCCTGCCGCGTAAAAAGCCGCCTCCGAAGCTTAGTTTGTTCTAAGTTTAACCAAGGGCGTATAGCACGTCCTAGCCTAGCCCCAAGGGACCTCCCGCGCTCTGTAAGCTTGCGGGAGCGTGTGGAGGTCCCGTGGGGCTAAGCACGTCCATGGTTTAACAAGAGGCGGCAAGGGATGAGATTCATTGTGGTAAAAAATATGAGTACACACACAATCCTGTTTCAAATTATTTTGTGAAACACTTAAACTTTAAACAGATGTGGCAAGAATTCACAAGATCATAAGAAACGGAGTGTGGCTATGGTTGAATCTGATTTCTGTTGTTAATGAACTGAAATAAGACCACTGCCAGTGCGGAATAAACATGACAAACAAAACGAAAGAAAAAAGTTAACACCCATTGGGACCTACCACGTTTGCCATTGGAATAACCGTTCTTACGAGTCCCGATTTGACCCATTCTGAATGGCAGGACTGCATTCAGTAACCCGTTCATGTCAAACACACCTCCGCGTGGCATCGTGACGATTTTTTGTTTCCGTTCTTTAAGTTACGATTTCTCGTTCAAGTTTCCGTTTATCGTAATTGCAAAATACTTTTCTGCAATAAGATGCTTCACTCGAAAGTTCATGCGCATTTGTAGTGTACAAATTATGATTCCACCTATAGCTACAATTAGCTTTCCAATCCAATTAGCCCTCCGTGTCACCTCTGATGAAGCTTCACACGCAGGTGTGCCGTGTCCTATGCATCACATGGTCGCCCATGGTAGCGGCCACTGTCGTCATCCGTTTTCAATGGCCAGTACACCAACACACAGGAAATTCTGAGGGTTTCGCCTCAATCTTTCAGTCTTGATTCGTTGTTGATAGTAAATTAAGCCTGTTTGAGCGAAATACAACACACTGAATTGTGTTCAGTTCCAACATGCAATCTTCCAGTCTTGCTCTCATGTGAGTCGCCAACTGAAATAAAAAATAGTGTCTGTTGTAAGAAATCAATTTGATTTCGGATAGTGCATTTGGATGTCCATCCCCCTTGAAGACTGAAGAAATGCGTTTGGTTCTGGTACCAGAGCCCAGCTCCGTTATTCCAACCACTTGCTGGGGTAAAATGAATACAAGGTGTTGATATTCCCATTCACCCGGGCTTGATTAGAAGATTTGCCTTTTCCCAAGTCTAATGACGACCAGGGACACGTCCACAGTTCTTGGCGGGATAATATCACACCTTTACAATACGATTCTATCAATGAAAGCATTGTCTGCAATTTGTAGCTCCAAGATCCGTCAAGCGCATGTGCGCATTCCTAATCACTTTGGGCAATTCTACTACCAGGATTAGAAAAGGGTGTAGGTTTTCCATAGCATTAACTCGGGTTCCCCATCAAATTGGATTTCCAGCTTTTTGTTACACTCATAAAAATCAATATAACCGAAAATTATGTTCGCCAACCAGCCTGTATAATTTACCTAGATAAAATCTCCTGCTTTCGTCAGAATGAATAGCATTTGTGACAAAGGTATGCAACCCAACAACCCTCTTAGTGCTATGTTGAATTAATTATCTATTCATTTTGTATTGACGTCATTGAATTTTGTGACTAGGGTTATTAATATTTGATTGGGAACGCAAAGCGTTCACTGTATTTGCGTACGATAGCCCATTATCCGTATCTGTGCCACCGAATCTTGCTGGCTCGCGGCTTCCCCTTCTGAAGCGGGAATCACCAGTGGTTGCAAGGCAACGCTCAGACTCCTTGACGTCACGTGGTAGTTTCCCGGGTGTCGGAGAGCACGTGTACTGACAGCAATGTTTAGTTTCCTTCGTCGCAGTTGGTCATTGTGTTATTTTGGGAAAAGAATTATGCAACTTTCAGCAACCGACCATTCAAATCCTGGGACAATTTCTGATACAGGTAACCACAATTTATTGAAAGTTATGCCCATGACTGACACCAGTTTTGATGGAAATCATAAATTAAAGGCGCGTATTTTGTTATACTAATAGTATAGGATGAAGTACGTCGCAGCAGATGGCTCCGCATAGGTATATTTTATCGTGAAAAACGAAGTGCCCAGAGTTGGCGTTTTAAAAGGTGTACGTAAAGAAACTTATAAATAGGGGAGAGCGGGGCAAAATGACGCGGGGGTAAGATGATGCATTTGGAAGTAACGCGATACTATGAAGTCATTACTTCGTGTCACAAGTCAGGGGACTCTCAGTCTTTTAGTTGACAGTTAGGGATGAGCATCTGGTTTAGTGCTATTTTGAGGGTGCTTGTAAAGATTCTATCACAAAACAATCAACATGCATAAAAACTGCCACAAATACAGTACATTTTTGGAAAGCTAAGAAACTATTGATTCATTTTCCCCCACTGTCCTGTGTGTTTGTTGTCCTATGTTTATACAGCAATTGTACCAAGTGCCTTCATCTCTTTCAAAGAACCTTGAAGAAACTTGGATTCAGCTTTTTTGTTTTCTTATGTAAAAGACATTAAATTTGTGGCAAACTGTACGTAACAATGTAAACTGAAAAAGCGTGTCTCATTTTGTGTGATTTGTGTTTTGTTAGGGTGCTATTCACGTTTGGAGTCGCATCGATGACACTCACTCAATACATCAACGGGACCAGACTTTGACTCATTCTCCTGACAAAACTACACTTGTTATTAAAAATCTGAGACATTCTTTTTTAGTTTACATTGTTACAAACAGTGTGCCACAAATTTAACGTCTTTGCAATAGGACAACAAACACACAGACAGTGGGAGAAAACCAATCAGTAGTTTGTTAGCTTTCCAAAAACGTATTGTTTGTGGCAGTTTTTATGCATATTGTTTGTTTTGTGAGAGAATCTTTACAAGCACCCTCAAATTAGCACTTAACCAGAAACTCAATCCTTGAATGTGAAGATATTTTTCATTCATGTATTAAGAAGATCCTATACAGCTTGTTTTTTCGCAATACAATGGTTCATTGTGATGATCTTAATAAAATTACATAATGACATGAACCAAAAGTTTCACATCACAGTGATATTGTGCTTCAATGCTAACTAGTCAATATAGTGACTGCAATAATCCATCAATGTAAGAAATTGATATAACAGGTTTTTGGACAAAATACATTTCCTACTTTGGTCAAAGCAAGTTGTCTCAAAGAAGTTCTGTGTGTTAATTTAGCTCCAACAACTGGGGTAAGATAACACTTTTCATATTTTACATTTAAGATTTAGTAGGAGCAAATCATAAGTGACTGTTCTTTAATCAAATTTGTTTTACCAATATATATATATATCTATATCTATATATATATATATATATATATATATATATATATATATATATATATATATAGACATGTTAATAGGTGTTGGGTTTTATATATATATACTGTAGTTCTAGAAATTTTAATTTCGCGCAAACTCATTTTTTCTGAAATTACAGAATTTTTGCGCATTTTAGTTTCGCGCAATCCAATGCCAAACAATGTTGTGAAATAAAATGTAACTTATTTTCCCGCATTTTAATTTCGCGCTTTAGTTGGTAGTGCGAAAAGCGTGAAATTAAATCGAGCGCGAAAATTTCTAGAACTACAGTATATATATATATATATATATATATATATATATATATATATATATATATATATATATATATATATATATATATATATATATATATATATATATATATATATACGTATATATATATAAATTGTTCATATTGTCTTGATCGTATCAATTTTTCAATGGTCCCTTCTACTAGTCTCTGAGTAACAATCATCAACTCTGCAACTGATTTATAGCAAAATTTAGAAATATATTAATTTTACCAAATCGGGTATGAAAGGTAATTTTGATATAAAATGTGCTGTATGTACCCAAACGATAATCCGAGGTTGCTGGCAGGTATCATAAAACTCATGTTGATGCTTCATCCAGGTGTATCCAACCTTGCTTCACATTGCCGTTAACCCTTGTCCCCTCAAACTGACCAAAAGTGGCTGATGGTAACATGTTGTCTGTTTCCATGTTTTTAATTGTCAACAATACTGAAGGACAATTTGAATGAGAACAGTGGAAGAGACATGTACAGAAAATATGCCCCAGGTCAACAGCTTCCCTTCAGTTCCCAACCCATGCTGAGGAAAGCATTTGTACAATCCCAATCCGAGGCATTCAAGTATTTTGTTGTTCCATGCATCTTTTCCATATTTAAAGAAAAAAATCAAAACCAGCTTCCAGGACAAGCCAAGCTCATTAACCCTTTCCCCCTTGAATTAAGACTGAGTCAACAGCTTTCCTTGGCATGAGTTGGGCACTAACTGCCCAACCCATCCCAAGGAAAGCTGTTGACCTGGAGCATGTGATCTTGATAAGTCTCATGTACATTTCTCAGTCAAATTGTTTTTCATAACTGGTGAAATTAGTTGAAAACACTGAAGCAGACGACATTTGACCACCAGTCGGTTTTGGCCAGTTTGAGGGGGAAAGGGTTAAACTGCACTGGTTTTACTGAATCATAAAGTTGTTGCAATTATCTCAGAGAAATAATATACAGGCAGCTGAAAGTTCTAAGTTATTCTTGCAGTTTTTGCATCCTTAAAGTTAGCATTAAATTCTTTAAAGTTTTCATTTCTGCTTGAATTCTGTCCATGTATGATTGTAATACAGGTGCGGATCCAGGATTTGTCAAGGGGGGGAGCTGAACATAGCAAGTAAGGCCAGGGGTCAGGGGCATAAACTGCTTTTTTCTGTCAATAAAATACAGTGGCTCCCCTCTTACAAGGCACCCAAAATGCAGCCGAAAAGTGGCCTTGTAAGAGGGGTGGCCCCTTCTGGAGGGGGAATATATATAATAAAATTTTACACTTTCTGCATAAGAATGGTGACTTTTCAAGAGGAGTGGCCTCTGGTGAGAGGGGCCTTAAACAGGGGACCACTGTAAGAGATATGATGTCTGGTTTAACTTCATTTGGGATGTCAGTGTCCCATAATAAAACTTTGATAACCATTACAAAGGGTTTTATTTTCCAAAGCTTCCATCTGCTGTTCAATTGTCATTGGAATTCACAAATTCTCCAGAACAGGAAACTATGTGTAGTTACCATGGTAATATATTTGAATGTTATGTGACACTTGTCAAATGAATTTGAGTCCATAAAAAACAAGGAGGACATATGAAGTGACCAACATTTATGAACATGTGTAACTATAAAACATTGAAGCCTGCAGCTGTACACTGGAATAATTTTACAATTAGATCACAATTAGGCAGCACCACACAACTACTTGAATGACAAAAAAGCAATAAATCAAATAACTAATAAAACTACAAAATTAGAGGAATGTTTTGAACTACATTCATAATGCCAAAATATATGTTTTAGAGCTTGATTTCACAAATCAGCTAAAGTAAATATAATACATAATCTCAGCACAAATTGTCAATCAGTACCATCTGATCACTTAATATTTAAAATGATCGGTCTGAAATCAGAATAGTCCGAGTTGCATTGAGTAAGACACAAATCCACAATGTGGATGAGGATTTACAAATCACTTATCACATTCAGTCAGTACCACTGAAGATACATCTAAATACTTCTAATCATTAACTAACTATAAAACTAAGCCTATGAAAAATTACTTCAATTGTTCTAAGGAAGTCAAAATATATTACTATGCTACAAATCCACAATACAGGATATGATTAACCATGAACAAATTAAACTAATTCCTCTCAGAGGAATGTCTCCAATATTACAAGTTTTAGAAAAACATATGTGCTTTTTGAATTCACAAATGTGTAAAAAGTATAAATCTTCAGTCAGCAGCAAAAGTAATACTTAGTAGTCATGAAATCATTTATCTATCACCTTGCTTATTAGAGGAAACTAGAGTGAGGTAACTCTGCTGAAAGAACCAATACAAACTGCAGATACGTATATCCATCATGCAGTTCTGTTTGCTGCTTCATTTAGTTACTTATCTCCAAAAACACAGTCAAAACAGTTGTAAGAAATAATGTCTGTCTATCTATTTATTGGACGCGCATATAAATTCCCAAGTTTAAATGGCAAACTTTCCCGAACTTATGACGTCAAACTGGAAATTTACAATGCATGGCAGGAAGTAAAATAGCCTGGCTCCTTGCGATTCGCTACTCTGGCTTATGCATTCACGTTGGGAACCAGTCTTCCTGCACCCGACGGAGGGCGCTGCAGTATTTGTTGTTGTTTTTGTGCCTGTCAGCCTGAGGATCTTTGACACCATGTTGATTAATCGACTCTGTGTCTTTGAAATTTGGTGATTCGGAAAGCTCGAACCAAAGATGTAATGGGTAACCCCCCTATACTTTCTCGTGTGACCGGAGATGACCAACAATTTTTGGAGGCGCCAGAATTTTTTTTTTATTTTATTTTTTATTTTTTTTAATTTCTTTTTTTTTGGGGGGGGGGGAGCGCGCGCTCCCGGCGCTCCCCCCCTAAATCCGCACCTGCTGTATTCACACACATTTATAATCTTTCATTCTGAAATACTCACTGTTGGTTAAAAAAAAAATATAAAATTGAAAATCCACATTTCTTTTTTTTTGTTGTAAATACCCCTACCTACAATAGGGATGTATATTTCTACTAAACTGCTAATGAGCCTTATTACCTTGTTAACTTTCCAGGCTGTTACATTTTTTATTCTACTGACATAACACAATTCTTCATACAAAGCATTTAGTTACTGTGAACATTTGGGTACTTGCCCTTTAAAGCTAACCATCATGACATCATCCCACATGCACAGTGATGCCTGACTTTAACTCATTTCACCCTAATGAGGCATTTTCCTGCTAATATCTAAATGTCATCTGCTAATTGTATTTTACTAATTTAGGGATTATTTTTGAAAATTTTGGATGAAACTTGCATGGAAGATCATTCCAAATTATATGCCCATGGTCAACAGCTTTCTTTGGCATGCTCTGGGTGCATTGCAAGGAAAGCTGTTGACTAGGTCTTCTATCAGGGTGGAATGAGTTACGAACCAGTCGGGTTGATTTAAATATGGCACGCTGTGTCAGGCAATACATATAAATATGTTCATGTTTTGGGCTGTTGCTGCATGTGGCCTCATTCCCATCATCCACATACAGGTCTAAAATTCAGTGATTTAATAATGGCATATATAGACTGAAATTAAATCTATTTGCTTAAAAATTCTGTGTGTGTGTGTGTGTGTGTCGAAGAGTTCACAGGCGGACAATACTGAATTGACATTCAGAAAAATGACATCAAGCTTGATACAGATATTTTTTTTGGTATCAAAAGTCTATGAGCCAGACTTTAGCATCAATGCATTTTCCACTTCTCTTTGTAAAGCCTGATGTATCAAACAAAACAAAATTAATTACTATTCTATGAAACAAAGAATGTTAGTAAAACTAGGTACACAAACTTTTGCTTTAAGATAACATCAACATAATATCAAAGAGCCTGTAATAGTTATAGGTTGTCACAGAGTCCTTGATAATATATATACAGTGAAACCCCCATTAGTGGGCATCTCTCTGCAGTGGGCACTTTTCTCCAGTCCCAAGGGTGCCCACTATATAGAGGCTTTACTGCATAACAAGTGTGCAAATTTCTGATCTTGCTCAGGATAAACACTTCCTATAACTCATTCATAAACATAAAAGTAACCGAGAAATTCTTACATATTCGGTGAATGGTTTTCAAAGACTTAATGCTACAGGGAAGAAGAAAAGGAGAACAGAAAAAAAAAGAGAGAAATAATGATCATACAACAGACGTGTAGAAAATGTTTAAAATTTTCAAATAAAATCAGGAATTTGATATATGAAGCCTGTGCTGTTTCTTGAATTGATTGAAAGATAATTCTTTTACATTGAGAGGAATTGCATTCCAATTTGCAATTCCATGATATCTTTCAGAAAAAGCTGCACAATGTGTACTGGTAGAATAAGAATAAAATAGATTTGCTTGCCTAATACATGTATTATGCATATGGATAGTCTGGTCAAAATGAAATGTTTCATTGAAGATTGGAGGCAATAACTTGTTACATATTTGTACATAAAATACCAGTTTGGAGAGAACAAATTTGTTTTATGTGACAAATTTTTACTGACTTAAGGTGTCTGCTCTTACTTAGGGTACATATAACAGAGTGGTACAAAAATTACCACTGTGTCTCTGTTTTTGGATGCAAGCCCATCGATGTATACATTTTTAGTTTTGTCAATATGTGTAGTTTCTTTGCATGTAACAATAAATATTCTAACATTAATTTGTAAAATTTGAGGGGCATTTTATTCAAGGGGTCTGATTTACACTATGAGAAAGGATCACAACAAAACATTTCGCATAAAAAGCTTGAAATCAACGGTCATGTAAAGACAATAGTGTAACCAAGGTAACGATTTTTTTGCTTTCCGTTAAAAGGATTGGTTTTTATGTTATTGAATTTTGAAGCATCTGCAATTAACATTGATTATTTTTTCCACTTTGAAGCTCAAAAAGTAGCATTTAAACTTGTAATATTGCCAAACAAAAATGGTTACCCAAGTTATACTCTTGTCTTTACATAGCCATTAATTTCACAAAGATTTATCCATCCAGTTCTGAGTGAGGCCGTCTCAAAATTACCAAGTCTTTTAAAAAATCATTTCTGAGATATTCACTACTAAAGATGACCAAAGAGATTTGCTGACCTTAATTACTCACAAATGACATCTGCTCAGGCCATTAAGAAGGATGATTAAATGCTAATCTCTTAAACTCTGTCACAACTTTGAACTATACGCTTAAAAACAATATGGTAGTCCTAATCAGTCACCTGTAAAATTATTCGCTCGCCTGTAAAAACATATCAAGAGAGGATTTGACTGTGAATAGTTATCTAAACATCACTATTATAGACCACATCTAACAGTCAATTTACTGACTGACTCCATAAAGCTTGTACTACAGAGGGACACTTTTTCATCTTAAAGATTTGCATACAAGTAAACATATTACAGTGAAACCATTTGGCATGAATAAAGCATTTCACCATCCCAAAAGTAACAAAGACAAGACAAGAAGCCGCTACTCGGAGAGACATGTATGGGTAAAAGGCTCCGAAACATGTTGAGTAGTTACCCGCTGAAGACCCTTTAATTTATTTGGGCTAATACAGCCTATGTCAAAATTTTTCAGAGGAACGTGTGCAATATGGACAATAGTACTTCTATGTATATAAGTTAGACAGGGACAGGTTAGCTTATGGAGAGTAAAGGGTTCGGACTGTGTAATAGGGTAAAGACTACTAGGTAGTGGTTTTGGACAAAAAGACACAAATACAAAAGCTCAATTTCACTGATTTGAAAGTCTCAGGTATGCCCCGACACTTTAAACATAGGTTCCAGATATGCTCAGAAAGTTGTTTTAAGCTTAACTCTTCCCCCTTGAATTAAGCTAGTGTGAGTCAACAGTTTTCCATGGCATGGGTTGAGTACTAAGGGCCCAACCCATGCCAAGGAAAGCTGTTTACCTGGGGTATGTGATCTTGATAGGTCTCATCTATAATTTTAAATCAGATTGGTCTTCCTTGCTGTTGGAATCAGTTGAAAACATTGAAGCAGATCACACTTGACCACCAGCAAGTTTTGTCCAGTTTAAGGGGGGAAGGGTTAATCCTTGTTGAGTAACCGCTGTTCAGTGATCATTTTTTACTTTATTTTGCTATTTACAAAAATAAATTGATGATTGAAAGCAACAAAACATTTGTGTAGACACTTGGAAGCTGGGACCAGGGCAGTGAAGACATGAAAAGTAAACCCAACCGTCATTGCCCAGCTGAGTATCCACAGCTTGTCTCTTTACAAAACGGTTACTGGCACATTCAGTCTTTTGTATAAGAAAAGAGTATGAGCTTTAAAAAATGCACATAAGGTGAGTGTACCCAGTCACAATTTGTAGACTTATACGGACAACAAACATGAGGCCAAAGTTTGCTTGTTTGTTGCACAAGGGAGAGGATCATGCCTTGTGGTGGATAATGTACTGGTCAGTATAAAGAGGGGGTAAAGGGGTTTTCTGCATTGGCGTATGGGCATTATTATTTGCATACTTCGCACTAGCCATTAATTCTTTTTTTTTTTTTTTGTACTAGGTCTAGGGCTAAACTTTTATCAGTAGAAGCATACTGAAACTCCCTCCCACTCCCCTTCTATAAAATACAACAGTTGGTAGTACAAGTCAGTGTTGAAGTGCAAGTAGTTCGCTCATTGTTTTTTGATAAATATGTATGTGCATGCAGTATACATACATATTTCACACACATAGAGATTTATGCTAAACAGGCACTGGGATTCCGCAGTTTTTGCATGTTCATTATAAACTGGTTGATTCAATTTTGACCACATTGTATGTGGAAGCATACAAAGATTCCATAGATATATTTTCTGGCATGATCACTCATGGACCAAGTGTTCAGCTAAAGAACTTGATAATGACATTTTTACCAGGAACAGATTTTTTCATGCTTCGGAAAGAAGAACCTGTATTGAAAAGTTCAACTGTGCTGCAGTTCTACTTTGTAGAAGAAATGTTAATTGTAAGACGAGAGCCAGAATATCAGTTTGCAAACTTTGGCAAAACAAAAAAGCAGGTTTTATTCTGAAGAGATCTGTGTGTAATTTCATACCTGCAACTTACAAAATGGCTACAGGTACCACATAAGTACCTGTTGCATATTGTATTTTTATGTCCTACAAATCTAGACATACTTAGAATCCAGAACAAATAACGTTGTATTATGTTTGATGGCAAAAATAAGATGTACTAGACAGAACCAAAATGGGATGTCACAGTGTGTGCTAGCTTCCCAGTCCCCACCTTAATAATGCAAGGGATGTCCCTTTACAACTCAGAACAGGAACTTCAAACTTTATATATAATATCTAATTCCCAGAAGGATCACTGCTGAAGAGTTAAACTATTGAGGCATATTATTGTGTCCAAAGCAGACTTTGTTTTATGTTCTGATGTTTAGGTACAGACTGAAGGTAGAAGGCCTGGTTCTCAGACATGGCATCTGATGGCCAGACTCCAAATGAACACTATACATGTATATAAATTGTGAAAAAGGTGTCACAGCAACAATGAGGCCCAAAACAGGTAAAATGACTCTCTTTACCACACAAGGGAATAGAACAAAGATGTTATCTACACCCTAGCTGGCCTCTGAAGCCCTTGAGATCATACTGGTACAACCTTGAAGCATGCTGTAACCATAGGGAAGAATAAAGTACTGAGCAGTTTTGACTATTTGTTCCCTTTTGATCCCACATCCAAGGTTGTCAACATACGTAGATTTTTATGTTCGGAACGAGCGGGACTCGAACCTGCAACCTTTGGCACCAGTTGCCTAGCTCAAATGGGAAATGCACACAGAGACAGAGAGAGAAAATACATAGCTTTCACAACATGTTAGTTCTGGAGCCTTGCAAGCCAAACAATTAATGAAAAAAAAAATGTTATGTGCCTCCCAACTCATGGAGAAAAAAGAAAGAGAAACAGTTGGGTCGACATGTTCTCCTATGTTTGGACCTGTTGTGTGCCAAACTTTGGCCCTGAAATCAAAGTCAGTTTGAGTTGAGTTGTTCTGATAATTCAAATGCCATTGTTTTGGTTAGAAACTCAAATTGAGATGAAATTTTCAGTATATAACGACAAAAAATTTCATTTTATCATCTACAACCAGACCACATAACCATTTCCAATTCTAGTTATCTGAAAATCAATTGAATAGATATTAGAGAAACTATTTTAATCGACAGAGATTGAAAATTCATTTGGTTTCACAAAATGCTTTGTTCTGCTGTTATTATTAGACCTACAAGCAAATAACGTGTGGACAAAATACAGCAGATTTTTTTTTCATGGAATTGAGCACAAGAACATTTCCATAACATTGGAGGAATAAACAAAATCTGATGAAATAAAACTGTATTTGAGATGTAAAAACAAAATTTAAATTTTGAAATTTTGCTTGCAACTTTGTCAAATTATTTTTCTGAAGGATTATAGTACCACATAGTGCAGTTACTAAATTAAGTTAGTAAACAAAAAAAATGGCACGTTTTTAATGAGAAAAAGAGAATAATTCAAATCAGCATGCAAGTCTCATTTTCATACAATGTACATTACTTTCACAAGAAAGTGCTGCTGAATGGACAAATGACAGTAACACACATACAAGATAAAATATGCCTCTTAACCATTTCCCCCTTGAATTAAGACTTGAGTCAACAGCTTTCCTTGGCATAGGTTGGGCATGTGATCTTGATAAGTCTCATGTACATTTCTCAGTCACATTGTTTTTCATAACTGTTGAAATTAGTTGAAAACACTGAAGCAGACGACACTTGACCACCAGCCGGTTTTGGTCGCTTTATTTCCTCTTCTGAAAAACTCTTCTTTTGGGATACCTAACTGGCATCTCTAACCATTTTCACTGTGCAAAAGCACTTTTTAGTGATAATTTACCTCTTTTGGGAGACCACCTGCAGAACCTGACCAGTGACCACCCAAATGACCCAAAAGACCACTTATCCATTCAGAAATTCTCCATTTCAGATCTGTAAAACCCACCTATTTTGTACAAGATTGGTAAAATAACTTCTCAAAACCAGTTTACTACAAATCCAAAATATGTTTATGATACAATGTAGCAATAAATGAGTCAATCCATGACTGCAAGGGTCCAATTTGTGTACATCAATTATGTTTAAGCTAAATTACAGATGGGAATTCAAACTAATGGTTAAGTTGTTGGGCAAGTAGTGCAAGGGTTAAACCTCCTTTGGGAGACCACCTGCTTTATGTGACCACTTCTTGGATGGCACCAGGAGTGGTCTCTCAACAGAGGGACCACTCCTCTGCATAAGATAAGGGCCACATTATGCACACACTTGGCATCGTTTATTCAGTGAATCAAAACTCAGCACTTATCTGGTATGAACACAAGCACCTGCTGCCCCATCACCAGGTGCACCGGCCCACCTGCTGGGTCACAGAGTACTAGTTGTTAGCCTGGTGACCCTTGTGGGAAGGGGGAAGCCGGACTGACTCATTTATAGGACTTTGTAAAGGTTACTTTGTCAAGCATCTGGGTCACAGTAACATCTACAAATTTGCATTTTCCTTACTTTTTCATCCTTTGACTTGATCTGTTCATGAAACCTGACACAGGGTTCATATACTTTAGCAGCTTTGAAATGCATATTGCAAGACCTTTTCAAGCACTTTCAAGGGAAAAAAATCTAAAACTTCAGGATCTGTGCCGCTTTTCTGAAAACAACATGATTCCAGCATTAGTGGGAAACTGGAAAAGGAAAAATCATGTGTATAAGCAAAATATCCACATAGATGAGGTCAAAATGATAAATTAGGAAAGGGCAAAAATCATGCACTTGAATAAAACATTCACCCCATAATCAGTTTTCAAGAACTTTTAATTTCAAGGCCTTAAAGTATGAAATACAATTTGATGACGACTTTCAACGTTTTTCAGTGTAGGCCTATGTATGATCCTACTTACATAAACGCACATGTTACAGATCTGAAATACACATCTTAGTGAAATTAACCCATCAGGTCTCAGTGAAATAAAGTCACCAGGTCATGTACTGGGATCAGTAATATCTATACTATCAGTGATATGCATACTATCAGTGATATCCATACTATCAGCTCACAGTTCAGCTTGGCTCAGCTTTGCCTTGTTCTACTTTCTTCCATTCAAGGGCAAGTTAGAATTTAGCATTAACCCTTTCCCCCTTGAATTGACACTTGAGTCAACAACTTTCCTTGGCATGAGTTGGGCACTAAGTGACTTATTTGATTACTTTAGAAGGTGCTCATGTCTTAGCACTTAACTGGTTGGGCTGATTAATGGAAAACTATACAGTGAAACCTGTTTTGAGAGACCACCCCCAGGGCAGGCTAAAGAGTGGTCACATAAGGCAGGTAGTCTCTCAATGCAGGTGCAGTAACATAGGAAAGATAGCAAAAGGGACTTTGAAAATATGGCCTTAAAAGGCAGGTGGTCTCTCAGTACAGTGGTCTTTCAAAACAGGTTTCACTGTATACATGTACAAGTGTGGCCTGTGACACAAATAAACTAAATAGCTCTGACATATTTTTTATTGGAGTTTGCTAATATAAATAGTGGAGCAAGCTAATTAATGTCTCTCAGGGCAAGTTGAGCATATCTGTAACTTGGCCTCAGGGCAAGTCAGGGCAAGTTATAAAAAATTTGTAGTTCTAACCCTAATTTCACTGTGCATATTTTGTACCCTGCCACCAAAACTGGTATTAGGCAATGTGGAAACAGTCTGGGTACAGCCCCCCCGTACTTCCCCAATTTTTTTTTTGGGGGGTGGGTGGGGGTGCAGCTCAACCGTTCAAAAACTCACCCCTTGTGATAGGGCACTTTTCCACAAAAAATATACCTTTGTTAGGGAATTTTTTAGCTGAAATAGGAGAAAATATGATCCTAAATTGGCAAGAAAAGTGCTCCAGGAAGAAAATTTTGACCCTAGTTAGGGAAATTTTCCCGCATTTTGGGCCATAAAAGAGAAAAATTACCCTTTTTTTGAGCATTTTTGGCAAAATAATAGACCTTTGTTTGGGAAATTTCGCTGAAAAAAGGGGCCTTCAGAGCGGCACATACCCAGTATCTTCACTAATAGGAGTAACCCCCAGGGTTACAGCATGTCTGCATGTGTGTCTGTCTGTCCATTCACAGCAATGTCATCCACATTATCCTTTGAAGAACTTTTCCACCTTTCTTCTGTTACTAGTAGCATCTATGGGTACAGCTTTGTATTAATATTGAAAAGTGTAACATTTATAATGTATTTGATTTGATGTTTTATATAGATGTCCGTGTATCTGGTAAGATCAATATTTCAAGAACACTTTCAAATAGAATATATACAACACAGAAGTATCATATAAGCTCCATGCGCTATTAGGATTATTGATGACCTTGACCTATTTTTAGGATTACAGGAGCTAAATCCATGCTTATTTGGTTCACCCTGCTTCAGATTTCAAGAATCTGAAAGTTTTTCATTCATATTTACACTAAAGAAGCAGTTCATAAAATTTGGATGCATGAATTATGGGGTTGACCTTGACCTATTTAAAAGGTCACAGAAGCAACAAATATAGCCATTTTTGTGCATCTTCCTAATGCCTCAAGAACCAGCTGAGATTAGCATTATTAGTATTGCTATTTTTATATATCTATTAGATTTATTTAATTTGTATATTTATTTTTGTGGTCTTGAAATGCATGTAAATTTATTGGAAAAATAAACTCTGAAGTTGTCATGAAAATGTGGTCTTACAAAGACAAGCAGTCTCTCACAACAGGTGGTTTTCAGGGCAGGCAGCACTGCATAACAATGGTCTGTCAAACACTGCTGCATTCATCATCATAATGTCATGATAAGCCCAGATGAACTGACTGCTTGTAGACCACAGTTGCATGTCAGAGTTTATGATAACAGTAACTGGATCAATACAAATCATGCACATAATCTAGCAGTTCAAAAATATCCTGAAGTCAATCTAAAAATTCAGGTCAGTCTGTATAATGCTGTATTCTTATCCATAAATATGCAGCATAAACCATGTACATATGTTTGATCACAAAAAAAATAAATAAATAGGAAGCCTGTATGAGAAAGAAAATTTAGGTAATATGATACTGGTCCCAGTAAAGCAGGTGAAAAATATTTTGCCTGGTTGGTGGAGGGAGGGAAAGAGAGGCTGAAGGCTATTTATGCTGCCCAGAAACCCAAGAAACTCTGAGATACGGTCAAACAGGTCACATGTGGAAGGAAACAGATCTGAAAAGTAAGAAAACCTCCTGTCTGTTCACATTACTTGTAACTCTGCAGGGACAACAGAAACTTTCTCTAATCTCAGGTAGGTGCCCATAATTTCAGGTAGGAGTAGGGCCGTAGCCTTGGGGTCCGATTGGTCAGATTGGTCGGACCAACATTTAGGTCACCAAAACTATGTTAATATACTGAAATTTGCTTAGAATTTCCAAATTTCTGAATTTGGCCTGACCAACTTTAAATTGAAGGCTACAGTACTGCCATAATTTCAGGCAGGTGCCCATAATTGTCTACTAGCCTTCAGAAATGAGACGCAGTGGCCAATGATAATGCATGATATCAAGGAGCAATACTGCACCATAAACTGTGTTCATAAACAAATTGGCAGCATAAACATCAGCCAGTGAATTGTCTCCGTCCTTTCTATAATCTTAGTGTACATGTAAATGTTGTAAACGCCTTTGAAAATGTCAGTGATGGTGCATTGTTATAGCATTAAATATTAGGAAAACATTCTTTGCACATTTTTTTCTATAAAAAATCAACAGGTCAGTTTGTGAAAATACTTTAAATAAATTTGCAAATGTATGACAGAAAATTTGCATCATGACATTTCATCAAATCTTATCTGAAAACTGTTGAACAGGGAAATAACACATATTTGACTGGATAAATAAAGAATAAAATGTAATCTGGGGCTGGCTCTGGTAACTAATACCTGCACCTGCATCCATAATGTTGACCAATGTATTAAAAGTGTGGCTGTTTTTCTTGTTATGTTACCACAACTACAGCAGTAACATGAACAATGGACAGTATTTTTGTAACAATCATGACACAGTAGCATTGTGGGAATGTATTACACAAAATTGGGACCTCAAACAACTCAACGTGATACTGAAATGATATATTTTGGTACAATGAATATAACATTGCCGTGCAGCTGGGTGGTAATGTCAACTGTATCTCGGTGTTATCACATATAGTATAAGTAGGGTACAGTCGTATAGTACATTATCATTTTACTGCATAATTGATCTTGAAAGGAAGTGATTTGTTCATTGTATTTGAGCCAGATTAGTTGAATATATCATTTGTACCTTGAGTACTTTATACACTTGACTGATGTGTCATGATTGACTCTTATTTGTCAGTAAAATTCCTTACTTATTTCATAAAGCAGAATATGAGATACAAACCAGTTTTAAACACATTTTCTCTTTACAAAATCTGAAGGTACTTTTAATCACCTTCCAAGCCTGCTAAATAAGACAATGACATTAAATACACACTGCACATACAGTAGTTCCTCTTTGAAAAAAAAACAAACAAAAACTCTTTTGGGAGACCATCTGTCTTTTGTGACCATTTTGACTGTGGAAAAGAACCTAATGATAATCTACCTCTTTTGGCAGACCACCTGCAGAAACTGACCAGTGACCACCCAATATGACCCCAAAAGACCACTTGTCCACTTGGAAATTCCAAATTTCAGATAATTAAAGCCTATCTATTTTGTACAAGATGAGCAAAATAATAGGTTAAAACCAGTTACAAAATCCAAAATATGTTTATGATACCAATAAATGAGTAAACACATGACTGTGAGATGGAATGGGGTTTAATAATAAGTACATATAAATCATGTTTGCATCTAAATTATGGATGGCAATTGAAAGTAATGGATAGTTGTTGGACAGGTAGTGCAAAAGTCAAACCTCTTCTGGGCAATCACCTGCTTTATGTGACCACTGCTTGGATGGCATTAGGGATGGTCTCTCAAAAGAAGGACTGCTGTAAATCTGTCATGCACAGAATTTCAAGGTGTAACCAGTCAGGAGGACAGGATAAACCTAGTTATAGAGCCATCTGGTGGTGAATGAGTGAACTTTCAGATATTTACCATCCCAGCCTGCCCTCTAGTGGCCACACAACACATTAAATTGAACTGGAGCCAAAGAAGCAGGGCATGTCAGCAAAACAGGGCACAATTCTCAGTTTATTTTGTTTTTGGCTTTGTTATTTTCCATAGGAGCAGATCTCCCTTCATTAGCTATTACACCTATACAACTTTTCCATGTTTTTGCTTCCTTAGTACATAATTCTCTGAAAGCTGGGCCTTTGATCAGAATTGGCAGGCATGCTATTTTACTTATCACATACATACATGTAAATGTACTTACACAGGATTATAACATAGTGTGACTGCCTATCTATATATAATGGAGTAAATTTGCTCTTGGGCAATCTGTTAAAGTATAGACACATTTGCTTTACATGGATTATGAAAGAAGTCAAGCACTGACTTATCGAGTCACTCTGCATGGCACAGATGTTGGCGAATACTTCCTACCTCGCCTGTGGTGGAGGAAACCAAAGAACTCGGAGAAAACCACAGTGCACGGTTAAAGTGGTAGGAACTTTCTCCACATGCTTCCCAGGACAAGAATCGAACCCGGGTCGCAGAGGTGAAAGGCGAGCGTCTTACTGCTCAGCCAACCGTGCACCCTGTTACATGTACACCATGATCTCAACCATCATGTCCTATACCATAAGTTTCAAAATGTTACAGATATGTTGTGCAGGCTGAAATCCAAACTGATAAACTATAATGTATTTACTGGTACTACTGGACATGCATATAAAATGGCAAAACATGAATGAAAAAGTTTCATAGTACAAATGATCAAATAAAAGTTTGATCATTCAAAAAGTATATCACAAATGTTTCGTTCAAATATTTTGGCCAAATATTTTGGTGTTTAAACAATAGGTTTGCCAGAAAATATTCTTTGGCTACAATATTTCCATCAAGTAAAAAATACAATTCTTGTCTATGCACAAAGTATATTGCCTTCACTGGTAGTTGCTGTTATGTCAAGCCACACACACCAAAACATGTATGCATACACACAAAAATGTCTTTCAGACACACACAATTTAAAACTTTTTTGTTCACATTTTGTTAAATATATTTTGGTTGGAATCTTTGGCCCTTCAATAACATAAACATTTCCTCACTTGATTTCTGTCAAGCACAAAAAGGTAAATTTTGAACATTTATAATGTACAAAGTGTTTTCTCTATACATTTGTCTTTCAAATGCCCCCCCCCCCCCAAAAAAAAAAAAAAAGAAATCACTAAATTTTATTTGTACTTACGTCTTTTCAGCGACGATGCCTGGATGATGGCAGTAATCATGTCATAGTTACGCTGGACCTTGGCCAGTGTACGGTCCCGCCGCTTGAGTTGCCGCACAAGCCGAGTGGATGTCATGGTTACGCTGTGCTCCAACTCTCTCTTCATCCTGGCCAGTTCCTCTACACCTGTCAGCAAGAACAAAGTACTGGACCATTAGGCCTCACGTATTGCCTACTCAACATACTCAATGCCAGGTATTTTGACAATCGTCCCTTCCACTAGACTGCAAAAAGAAGCATGAAGCCTACTCTGTTTAGGATGCAAAGCCTAGCAAACATAGCATGACTCTATTTTATCTGTGCTGTCAAGTTTTAAAGATTCTCTCATTTTGTGTTCATGATGGGTCCTGGTATTCTTTAAAAATGGACCTAAATGTAATGAAAACCTTGTTGTTTTCCATGCAAGAAAGCAAATTTTTCTCATTGACAAAATCTTTTGATAAACCATGTGTAACATATGCTATAACTTTAAATTGATATCGTACAATTCAGTATAGCATAGTATGATTCTACATGATAGAGCTGATGTAATTCAGGTAGAGGCCCTTTACCTGATTGATTAATTCTTTCCAATCACAGTCATTTACGCTCTTGAAGTAACCTTTTCCTTGTTAATGTACCTCAATTATGAGACCCCTTAAGAGACTGATCACGGATTTTGCATACAGTGCACCCCTTTATAAGAACCTTCTCACCAAAGGCCACCACTTTATAAAACTATTTCTATACAGAAAGGATGGCAACTCCATTGTTGTTCCCTCTATAGAGAGGCCACCCCTCTTATAAGACCACTTTTTGGCTGTATTTGTGATGGCCTTAAGAGAGGGACCAGTGTGGTAATAATTTAAATACTATTTGACTGCACTCATTTTGCCAGTATCAGTAGATTCATAAATCAAGAATCTACTTATGCAAGTCCTGTCTCTAACTTAACATCAGATGCATTTTCATACTTGGATCTTCCATATCATTGTTTTGATTGTAATTATGCATCCCCAAGGGGGATGCATATAGTGTTTAATCCTGTCGTCTGCTGTCTCCACAGCCTCCGCATATCTTCTTTTCCTTTTATTTCTGTTCCCTCTTGACCTATTGCCTCCTAATTTGGTACAGATAATCTATGGGTCTGGAAATTTTTTCCTATATAATAACATATAACGTTGAAGTCAAAGATCCTGGTTACATTTTTCTGCAGACTCAGCAATTTTCACATATTGGCTTACACCTTCTTCATGGTGGATTGTTGGCCCAAAGTTACTATTAAACATTAATAGGAAAGTACCTATGGGCTTTCTATTTGTATGGCTTATTTTAAATCTGAGTGACCTTGAAAGGTCAAACTGCATACATTTCTGTTGATAACTGTGTATAAGTCAATGGGGATTGCAATGCTAATTCACATTTTCAACTTCTCCAAAACAGTTGGCCAGATTCACGTTAAACTCGGTGGGGGTATACATTGGGTTGGTATCTACCCACTGTGTTCAAATGGTTGTGCTTCAATGGTTTTTGGATTTTAAATGTTTTTATTGGGGGGGGGGTGTAATTTTTGCATTCCTATTGAATACCATGTAAGTCAATGGGGTCGGCAATGGTAGTTCACATTTTGACTTCTTCAAAACCATAAGCCAGATTCACTTGAAACTTTGGGTACAGATACTCCATAGATTTTAGGATTTTTTATCATATGCTTGTGGATGACCTTCACGTCATAGGTCACAATACATTGCAAAATAAAATGGTTTCCCTGCCACATCTTCAAATGGGTATGATTGAAGTCCATCAAACTTCATCATTATGTATCCAGGCGAGACTTCCCTTAAATTTGCTAAGAGGTGACTTTGAGGTCAAAGTTCAAGGTCAAACTTTCTGCAGAAGATTGGTGGACCTCTTAGAGGAATGGCCTCTGGTGAGAGGTGCCTGATTGGGAGATGCATAATGTTTTTTGCATGAAAAACTCACTTCTAGTTAGCAAAGATGTCACGTGGAAGTATTTCTGACTGCTGATGCACCCATGTGTAATAGTTACCTACTTGTGCGTAGGAGTGATTACGTCAAGGCGTACAAATTTGCCTGCACTGATTGTCCACCACTGATTAGAGCAGTGATCAGAGGAAACAGCTACAAAATGCAAGCAAATGAATCTTAGCAGATCTGAATCCGCTTGTTGGTGCTGAGAAAATATTTTTCTTCAAATTATAAGAACATTGCAAAATTTCAAAGTCTATTTCTGGTCACCAAAAATAGAACGCTTTCAAAGGATTTTCAAATTAACAGTAGATATGTAAGGCCAAATGGTACATTTGTAAAAAATAGTCGACGGTGAAAATTAAAGATTTCATAAGGATCTGACGTTAATAAAAAAGAAATTGACATAAACAATAAGGTTTCTTGAAAGGTGGTCTCTCAAAAAACTAGAACAAAATACAAAAAACAAAAAACACAATCTGTAAGAACATAGAACTACCATCTCATGGTAGCTGTATGATGAGTAGTAGGTACCACTGTAGTAGGTACCACTGTAGTAGGTACCACTGTAGTAGATACCACTGTTGTAGGTACCACTGTAGTAGGTACCACTGTTTTGTAGGTACCACTGTAGTAGGTACCACTGTTGTAGGTACCACTGTTGTAGGTACCACTGTAGTAGGTACCACTGTAGTAGGTACCACTGTAGTAGGTAGCACTGTTGCAGTATTAGCATTTGACTCTAAAGCATAATACCTTCACAAGTTACGAACACTGCACGATAGAATGAGTTGCAGTGTACGTAAGACATAGCTTTTGAATCTGCCATCAAATCAAGTGACCCTTGCAATCCTCAACAGTACTTTCACTATCCTGTAGGTAGGTGTGTGTGTGTGTGTCTGTGTGTTTGTATGAGTATTTTCTTTTTTTCATTTCTAAATTCTTGCATTTTAGTCTAGTCTTTCTCCCATTTGAATACCCCAACCCCCATCTGCTTTAGGGGGTTCGAATGATTCAAACCCTAAATTAAGTTTGTTCTAGTAATTTACTCTGTAATTTTCAACCAGTCTCATCTATATTTGTAACAAGCAGTTTGGTGTGTCCACATGAAACTTGTTTTTAAATTTTTAATTAAATATATGTTTTGTTGCAAATCATGATATTGATGAGTTATTGAAAATGAATACAATACCCTTATGTGTTAATAACCTCTGTTAATAACTTATGTGAACCCACTGAGGTGACCTGAGCTGTTCAAGTGAGCACATCTCAACTGTGCAAGCTAATGAGCCATTCAGATTTCAAAAAATGTGTACATCTTGAGAAAACTTTACTTTTAACTGATTCAATAACAGCTGTAGTTTCCACTGCCATTTTCTAATATGAATTTTTACAAGTGTTTTGTACATTCCTTTGGAAAGCACCCACAAGCCTGCTGGGCCTCAGACTGAATGACTGTGGCAGGGCTAATCTTGTATATTTAGTCATTAGCAATTATCTCTGTTTGGGTTTCCAGTGGGTGGGCTATTATCACTTTCCAGCCCATAACCTCCAGGGACCTCTCCACATGACCTTATCATCTGAGCAATACTGCACTATGTACACAGACAGGTGGGAAATAGGTCTGACAAGGCTAACTATCCTGTTACCATGGTAACAGGCTGTAGACAAATCACTCACACTCTCACTCCAGATTGGAAACAGATTCTTTACAGATATTTTTCTAATTCAATACATAAACTTCAGTTGCTGCAGATTTGAGGCCAGTATGTTCGGACTTGAATAAATTGAAGCTGTATTTGTGCTAAATTATGATGGTCACTTATGTAATTGTTAAGCAAACATTGCAATCAACTGACAAAGTGAAATTAAAATGAATAGCATCCTCGCTTTGTTAGCTTTCTAAAAATGTATAGTTTACCATATTTTATATTTGAATCCAAAGTTATATTCGGTAATTTGTGAAAGTCACTGCTAAGTTGCCATATAGCCTTAATCTTAATATTTTTTCAAAATTATTAAGGTGTATGGGGTGAATAATACATGTGTCTAAGGTCTTTGTCTGTTTAGCAGGGGGACATCAGCAAAATAATAATAACAACAACAACAACAACAAAACAACAATAATAATAATAATTGTATGAATGTACATACTAAATGTATGAAAAAAGTTCAGTTCATTATGTGCACAATCATGTGACTCTTTGTAATTTATGCGTCTGCAGGGACCAGTAATAATAATAATAATAATAATAATAATAATAATAATAATAATAATAATAATAATAATAATAATAATAATAATAATAATAATTATAATTATAATAATTGCATGAATGTACATATTAAATGTATGAAAAAAGTTCAGTTCATTGTGTGCACCATCATGTGACTCTTTGTAATTCATATGCGTCTGCAGGGACCAGCGTACATAGTCTACATACACATCGTTCACATTAAAACCCTCTTTCAGCTTTTGGACAGGTCTGTATATGAGAACTGCTGATGCATGTGTGAAAAATTGTGTAACAGCATTTGACCTGCTCAAGAATAAAATGATTCACAAAGAGGACCAGAGCAGAGGCTGACACAAAGTGAAAATGTTTTCCTGACCGTTTCCCCCTTGAATTAAGACTGAGTCAGCAGCTTTTGTTGGCGGGGGTAGTAATTTATAAGTGCCTAAACCATGCCAAAGAAAGCTGTTGACCTGGGGCATGTGATCTTGGTAGGTCTCTACATTTTTGAGTTTGTTTTTTTTTTCATCACTGTTGAAATTAATTGAATACTATAGAAGACTTTTGACCACCAGCCGGTTTTGGTCGGCTTTAAGGGGGAAAGGGTTAAACTCCACTTTCTTCTCAAAAGGCATGAGATATTCACAAGCTCCAGGACTAGTGCCCTGGCAGTCAACCAGAGCCAGTCTGGACACAATGCTGTACTGAAGGTACTCAGTCATGATGACTGGGATGTATTTTACTTTATCTATTTCTGTGGTTTGTGAGCCTGAAGTCAAACCATTGTACAGTAAACCTTTATGCATGTGACAGTTGATTTGTGTGTTTTCATACAACTGCATAACACCACTAATCCTGAAGTGATCTGGTTAAACCTTGCAATGATTTTCAGAGGACAACAAAATGCCTCTCCTAATCAAACAAAACTTGATAAAAGATGTATCAAGGGAATGAGGACAGCACATGTACAGGAATACTCAATTTGCTTTTGTGGAAAAGAGATTTGCTTGTGATGATTATTTATTAAACTGTTTACTGGTTATAAGACTGGGTCAACAGATTTCCGTGACACAGGTTGGACATAACCCTTGGGAAAGAAGGTGTTAACCTGAGGCATGCTTTAATGATACATCTTATCTGCAATTCTGTCCAGAAATGTGTTTTCTATGTATACTAAATACAGGTAAAACATTAACCCTTAAAGTGCTGATTAAAGATTGAGTCAACAGCTTTCCTGGGGGCACTTTGCACGCATTGCGCGCAAAGTGCCCCCAGGAAAGCTGTTGACTAAGACTACTTTTTGCTTTAGACTAGGCTTGCTGGTATTTGAATAAAAGTTCTCTTCGTGAGGAATTTGAATATCCTAACCATTCTATGTTTAACAGTAATGAGAAAACGGCTATAGCAGTGATTAGCACTTTAAGGGTTAAGGCACATGACAATTTATAACTGGGTATTTTTGTTTTTGACAATTTGATTGGGTGAGGGTTAATACCAGAATTATGAAATCACAGTGCCTGCTTCTACCGCCAGGATCACACAACATGATTCCGCGGTACTTTGTGGGAATTACGACACTTGCTGGAGTGGCCGTAACACAGCATTGCAATGCAAATGGTTTGAGAGCAGACAAAAGAAAACATAGCTATTTCTGCAGTTGCTGACAAGGTACCACCTTGAAAATACCTGTGTACAATTGCAAGGTGCCAGGCAGTTATGACCATGCAAGGAAATATACAACCATGGAAAAGTACCCATGGATGGAAGGGATTACTTTAAATAGTTTTCCCCACAAGAGAGAGACAAACAAGGAAGGAAAAAGTGGATTAACATGGTCAGGCGGCCAAAAGACTGGGAGCCTAGTAAATTCAACTGAATTTGCTCCAACCTCCACACATTTCGCTGGAGGTAGAGGACCAACAGAACAATTTCCTGTTCCAGCCCTGTTCCCATACAATAATTGGAAAATATTGTCAGTGCACTGGGACAGGGCATATGGTGTTCTACAGTATTTCATGACTTTTTTTGTTAGAAATTAGAATACACGAAAATGGAAGTGTCTATAAATCTTACAATTTTGAGTCTATGGCAATAAAAATACCAGCACTGCACCCCCCTTACAAAGATCTGTCCAGTGATATATAATAGGATATGGTTTTGTCAGGACACTTTAAAGAAAATCACTAGGAGCCTAACGAGACTGGCAAAGACTGGCGTGTAACTATGCATGCTGGTGAAGCATAAACTTTCACCTGCTAGTCTCAACAGCGTGCCTCTGTATGCCCCAGGCATGATCGTGTAATTGTTATGCGATTTTGTAGAAGTGATAGGTTCTGGTATTTGCGGCCCATTTTCCAGTATTATTTATCAAATTAAAACTTATTTATCATATAAAAAGAATATATATGATTTATATACTGTATTCTTATTGTACTTTACATACGGAAGGGAAATAAGAGGTGGTGTTACGAACTCGAACCATTAATTCTTGCTGCCGCCATTTGCATCATGATCATGGAATTTTAGCTCACTTCACTGATGCGAGAACATGTTTGAATATTCACTCAGTTTTCTTGGGAAACATACCAAATTAAAGCTTAAAAATCACAAAAAACTTGGAGCAATATTCATATTTTATATATTCTAAGATCATTGAAGTTTCTGTTCTGAAGGCTATCATACGTCGGTTCCCGGTAAAACTAGAAGGTCTTCCAATTTACCACTCACCACTCAACAATAACCAAGCTTTTATATGAAAATAATCAAACAAATAACCACTTTATCATCTCTTTTAATGTAATTTAAACCCATAGAAACCAAATATGCTGAGTTAATTAAATTATAAATTAATCTTACATACATGTAAAAATAAACCTCCTATTAGGTGCTGTGTTTACATCCCCTCACGGCCGCTGATGCCTGAACCAGTCGGGCGCTCAAATTCTTCACTTTGCCGTGTTGATCAAAATTTTCCACGGGACATAACTTTTGAGGGCATGGCTCTACTGTCTTCTAATAAAAAGTATTATTTTCACTAGGTCATGTACAATCATTTTATGTATTGGGAACATTGCACCCCTCGATCTTGCAGCTAATGTTTTAAATCAACTACTCTCATGTTCGCAAAATATTTGAAGTTTTGCTCTCGCAGTGCACTGCCGCTTGCTGGCTTCATCCAGTTACCGTGACCAGGGACGTGTAGCAGCAGGTCCCTGGCATGACCTACTTGGGCAACAAGAACTGTGTGTAACTAGGTTATCAGTCATGCGCACAATGGTCACGCCTCGCCCCAGGGAAATTTGAACTACATTTCGTCAGTTCGGTATTACACAGAACTCTTGTAATAAAACTGTTGGAACTGTAATTCTTACACAGCTATCTGAATATACATGCACCTACATAAAGCAAATATGGTTACAGTGAAAACTCATTATAATGACACCATCTGTTCCCCAAGAAATGTGTCAGATAACCAAATATGTCAGATAAATAAATCAAATAACAAAGAAAATAAACTTTTTCCCATAAAAATTTGTCATTATATTGAATATGTCAGATATCTGAGTGTCGTTATAATGAGGTTTCACTGTATTATGTTAATTAATAGATTGTACTGTACTTAAGGGGAAAGTCTAAAACAACTGTCTTGAATGTTTTGACGACTACAAACTCAAATTATATTAAGTCTGAATGCAAATGAATCTTGGTGGGCATCAGCATATAATGTTTTCATTTTTCTATCAGGTGTGGTGACTTTCACTTCTAGTGTTTTGTACATAGTGTTAAAATTGATATATATGTACACCACAAACTTTCCATGTAATTTGCCTTTAACACTTCATCCCTTAAAACAATGGCTTAGAACTGTTAATGCAGATCCTAAGCTTGACATGCAATTCATGCCAATGAAAGCCATGAAGCCATATGTAAGCCAATTGTCATCTTGATAAATTTATGCAATTCACATTCAAAATATTTGTTGTTATTCATAAACCTACATGTAACAAGAAGTTACTGATTTTGCAAGACAATATCAAATGTCTCCCTGTGGAATATTTTGTCTATGAACAAGAAAACTGATACATTGCGAGGAAACTAAATTCAGACATAATCCCAACTTAGTCTCATCTATATGTGCTTAATCTTTCCCAGTTCAAAGTTTTTTTTAAGCTCTTTGGAAGTTATCACAAAGAAATTCATATCTCACAAGTGACTCACTGTGTGACCTTGGCAATTAGGTCAAGGTAACTCAGATAAAATCCCAACCGAGGTCTTACAATGATACAACATCATTTCTGGCTCTTCAGTGGTACAGTAGTCCCTCCTTTGAAAGACCACTCCTTTGGGAGACCACCTCTTTTGAGAGACCACAGTTGTCAGGTCTTTCTGTAGTACTTTTCATGTTATTTATACCTCCTTTGAGAGACCACCTGCTTTATGTGACCGCCTTTTGGGTGGCGCTAGGGGCGGTCTCTCAAAGGAGGGACTACTGTACTGCAAAACGAGTTTCACGTTATAAGGGACAAACTTCACATAAATGATCCTGTGACTTTGAAAATTTGACCAAGGTGTCCCAGTAACAGTGCAAACTTAGGTCTCGCTAAGGTACTTAATCCTACCAAATTTTGTAAAGTTATGTCAAGTTCTTCAGTAGTTGAGTCAAGTTGACTGAATACAATCCTCAGCTAGGCCGAACCCAATATAAAATTCTACCAAGTTTAATCAAGTTTTGTAAAGTTCTTGAGTAATTATTGCATGGAAACTTATTTCACATACAAGGTAACCCTATGACCTTGAGAATTAGGTCATGGTCATCCAGATACAATGCAAACATAGATCTCACCTAAATATATATTTCTGCTTAGTTTCATACAATTTTGTTGAGTCCTTCATCAAGACTTACAGCAAGGAAATCAACTGTATTGAACAACAACATGCAGAAGTGCAAGAAATGGATGCTAAAACAGTAAATCAACTGAGAGACATAAAATGGTAAGAACTTTTTTTTTTAAATACAGACAACATTTTACATGTGTCCTGTTTTGTCCAGCTTCTGGGCATAAGGGTTAAGCACTATACTTGAGACTTCATCCTTGGTCTGTGTGGGCACAAGAGGTTACAATGACATTACATGTATTTAACTCTACAGACATACAATACACATGTACATAGACATCATGATTCCACTGTATTGTCATACCGTCTACTGCCTCACACTGTACTGTCATTTTACTGGTTAACTGAACCCTTTCACCCTTAAACCAGCCAAAATTGGCTGGTGGTCAAATGTTGTCTGCTTCAGTGTTGTCAACTAATTTCAACAGTAATGATAATCGATCTGACTGAGTATTGTAGATGAGACCTATTAAGATCAGACACACCTGGTCAACAGCTTTCCTTGACATAGGTTGGACACTTAGTGGCCAACCTATGTCAAGGAAAGCTGTTGACACAGTCTTAATTCAAAGAGAAAGGGTTAAAGAGTTTGTTTTTTAAAATGAAATTTATTTGACTTTTTTTCTGAGTATAGGCGGACAAATAGAGCTGGAATAGATTCCCCACAGTATGTATTTCAAACAATTAGGCCTTTATTGCTTATAAAATATCAATGGAAGGTACAGAACTGCCCTTAATTATGTCATCAATACCTGGGCATCTATTATAACCTAACTAGAGTAATTTATCTGTTACAGAAATAAAATCCTTGGTATTTGGGTCAACAAGGTGCACATATGGTCAACCCACACAAGGTTAGACAAGCTGCTCAACCAATATTCAAAGACTGATGTACGCACATGTCAGGGCAATCAATAGCGGAGGCTGCTGTATCAATTGTCTGTCATAAAGGTAACTTACTCAATACTGTGCACATCACAATAATGAAACCGGCCAAGTCAAGAATACCATTCACCTGACTGCTCAAGTTTCCCTGATGGATGACTCCAATGTCTGCCCTTGCTTTTTTTTTCTTTACATAAATATTTTTTCTTCAGAATTTTCTTGGCATCATTGATATATTTATGGCTCCAAATAGCTCAGAATTGACCAATTCACAACTCAGGTTTTTCAAATTTCTGGGGTTTGTCCATCCCCCCATCATTACTAAGCAAAAGAATTAAATATTTTGCCCACTTAGCCCCCCCCCCCCCCCCCCCCTTCTCAATACCTCAATCCATTTCTATGTGGACCATTCCCCCCATGCAGCAGCTGCAATATGCCTTTACCAGGCAAACAAAAAAACGCTGACTGTAGACATGTTGTGTGTGTGTGTGTTTGAATAAAAGCTCTTTTTATAAGGAGTACAATAATTCCAGTACATTTCGAACAAACATACAACATATCTTGTACCATGTAAAATGCATCAGTTCAAAGTGGATAGTTATAAGCTGACAAGCACACATGTCAGGCCTGTCATTTGTTAACTTTTATTCTGATTTCTTCTCCCCCCACCCCCACCCACCCACCCACACACACTTTCTCCGAGCTTATGGGAGGGTCAGTCATCCATTTATGTCATCAGTGCACAATTCACATTTTTGACTTCTTCCAAAAATTGTAGGCCAGATTCACTTGAACCTTGGTGGGGATGAACCTTGTGTTGGTCTCTACCACATTTGTTCAATTGGTCATGGTCCTGTAATTTTTGGATGTGTTTAATTATTTTTTTTTGTTCTATTTTTGGCAAAATCTTTAAAAAATCTCTGAAACAGCCAATCAAATTGCTTTAGCAGCAACTGTGTTTTCTGTTTCCCATTTATGACTTGATCTGGCCTGGCACAAAATTGGCAACTGTTGTGCAGGTTATCCAGAGGTAAACATGATTGTTTATTAGTTGAAGGATACTTGGTTCACTGGAATGGGCTGTCCTACATGCAGACATCTGCTGGTAACTGTACTAAGTGATGACCATCAAATTACAGGTAACCCATCATTACCAGGGGTAGAAATTAACTATTTTTTCAAGTTTCCCCTCAGCAACCACAGCATTTTTACAAGTTGCCCAAGCCCCCATAAAAAGTTGCCCAGTTTCCCACCATATGATAATTGCAGTTATTAGTTAGCTTGTTAAAAGACACTGGTTTTTAAAATGTTGCAAATATAGATGAACAAGAGCTATATTTGTCAGCACTATGAAAACACCATTTCCACACGAAAAAGAGGACTATTGTTGCAAATGATATGTTCTGCTGAAGATAGAAAGTTGCCCCATGGGAAACCAACTAAAGAAATAAAGTTGCCCCCACACCAATGAAAGTTGCCCGGGGCACCTAGACACCTGCTAATTTTTAACCCTGATTACTAGGTTACCAAGCGTAGTCTTTATTTCCACTCCTGTTAATTCACCCTTTTTTGTTTCACATACAGTGGTCACTGTATGTTGTGTGAGGAATAGGTAAGGTCAAGATCGACTGGTTCATGTGGGTTCTCATTGGAGGGCTCTGTAGGCAGGCGAGCTGGGTATGGGTATTTCAATTAGTTTCCGTCACAATTTGTCCCTGCATAACTTGAAAACCACCCTACCTAGGAACACCAAATTTCTTGTGGTAAATGACTGGACATAGTTAAAATACCACTGTAAATTTGATAACTTTGGCTGCAAAACCGTTCAACATATAAAACATTCCTTTTACATAGAATCTTATGGGAATACACACCTCTAGCCCACAAGAATTTTGTGTGTTGGGTTGCGTATTCAGAACAGAATATCAAGACATGTCCTTCATCAGCAGCTTTCATGGGCATGATCTTAGCACTGAGAGCACTACAGAAAGCTTTTGGCTGAATTATCCACCTGGGGTTTTTTTTTTTTTTTTGTCTTCTTTTCTTTCCTAAAAACACAAAATACGTGACATTGAACTCTGTACATATATTAACAATAGGTGAAATTTGAGCACTGATGCATGACTGGCATCTGTGGCAAGACTGCCAAGTTGCAAGCATCTCTTTAATTAACATGCACATATATTGCACCATGTCTGGCACGGAACAGAATAGAATTATTGGTTCTTTACATTCATACCGTTCCACACATGACATAAACATTTAAATAAGGTGCAGTCACCACATACAACAAATAAATCATGACTGCAGCGAAAAAATGTGCAGCACTTTGCGTGGAGTATTCATATACATCTACATGCCTCTCTGCCAATCCACCACTTCACTCATTCCATACCAGTCCCTGATATTTGCGTATATTTACCAAGATTTAAGACGACAATAGCATATTTAAATTCTTCATGAAAAGAGCTTTCGTTCAAGTACCAACATGCTTATTGTCTTAAGTCAGTGGTTCTGGCACTGCCTGGCAAGTCATGCTGTGCCAGAACCACTGACCAAGGCCTGTGACCATAGTATGGAATGAGCTAAACATCTCCACAAGCAAACCATATTGCTAATAGGCCTCAACAGGAACCTAATTTCACAGATTTTTTTTTTTTTTTTTGCATCACAATGGGTTAGTATCAGTGAGTGCAAACCGTCCAATAATGATCTGTCTGTTACAGGGCTTCCTGTGTACCTTTCAGTTTTAGCTCAAGTTCTGCAGAAAAAATAATGAGTTGACATAAGCCCCAATACACACCATCCATATATGTAAGTACTGCCAACCAATAAAAATATCTGTCTTAAGTCAAAATATATTTTGACATGAAAAAGTACCTGCAGAGGATGTTATATGGTCACAAACCTAGCAATATCCATTAGCCAAATAGGCAGTGGCTCAAAAAGTTACAATATGGCTGACAAAATTTGGTAAGCTTAACTCTTTCAGTGATAGCTGCCACAAAGTCAAACTACTTAAAATGAACTGCTCTGAGTTAAAACAAAGGTGCTAGATTCAAGTTCCTTGTAAAAAGAAATTTCGCTCCAATACCAGCATGTCTGTAGCATATAAGCATATTTTGAAACACAAAATTTTGAAAATTGTTTTGAGTAACATGTAGTTAGCATTTGGCTCAAGAAAATAGTGTTGCTTCAACCAGATTGGTCACAGAAATGCCAAGCACCAGCCTAGGGTCATATATTAACCTGTTTCACTAAAAGTGATATCTTGAATTGCGTCTCATGCAAGGAAAGGGTAACACCAATGCAAAAGGGAGCAAAACATCCTGAAATTCTGCGTAATTTGGTACCTGTTAGATCCCATGATCCTCTGCTGTACATTGAAAAAAGGAACAATGTTGGTGTCTATGCAGGGGCTGTGTTTACAATGCTCCAGCCAGGTAAATGCACTTTGTATCACTTACTTCGAGAGCTCAGAGCATGCTGAGAAGTAGCTTGTCATGGTGATATCTCACAGGCAGGATCTTTCATGACAGGCGTCTGTGTTTCTGTTTCCCCATTTTTTTGGCAAAGCAAGAGACCAGGTCAACAACTTGATGTGTCATGGAAGCATGTTGACCTGATAGATCACATCTACATTTCATATTTGAAATAATTTCAATGAACAAAATATCTAGGAATGCCTTTACACCTATTTGTATCCACCTTAGCATATGTGTCACTTAAGAAGATACAGTACAGGATACGGGCGATCAAGATAAGCCCAACATGTCTGTCTCAACTCAATGGGGCCAGCCACTGGCCATTGAACATTGCCGGGCTATTCCACAAATCAACTGCCGGACATGTTGCTGTCACATGTGATGCAGTCCCCATCTTTACAGACCACATTGAGCAGGTTTCTGCTGCCCCCTCCCCCCCCCCCCCCCCATGTTATTTTACCTTTAATGAAGGACTACCAGTTTTGAGCCGATTTGTACTTACCTGTATACAGTGAAACATCAATATGACACTAGTTATGTTTTCCCTGCAATATGTGTCAGATATCTGACTATGTCAGATATCTGACTATGTCAGATAAATGGGTCAAATAACAAAGGAATTTGACTGAACTACCTCACAACTTGTGTCATTCAGTAAACATATTTGACATCTGAGTGTCATTATAATTAGGTGTCATCATATGTGATCAAGATGGGCACAAGCTTGCCTGTGAGCTTAAATCCTCTTTCTCATCTGGAAGTGAGGAATTATGTTTATTTGTCCCTTCAATTTCTTCATGTCCATCTGGTTGCTTCTATTCCTACCATATCACATTGAACACATCAAGTTCAGTGAAGTAAAAAAATTAAATGTTTAGAATTTATGCTGCTTAGAATGCAACAGATGCCAAGATTTTTAAGAAAAATTGTGTTCAAATGTGATGCAAATGTACCTTATATGGCTATGATGAATTGGTAATAGACATTACATTCCATGTCACTGTGACTTGACCACAAGCAGTAATCAGTTGAAAACAAAACATGTGACAGTAAAAACAATTCCAGGGGCTTCATACATATAATTTAAGTTGCATAAAATATGTGAGATACTGTGTGGGTGTGCATAGTGGGTATTGTGACAACCCCTTTGCATAGGTGTCAACCCCAAAAGACACATAACTGGGAGGTTCTTGTAAAAAGTGCATGAAATCAAAGAAAATGGTCAATTTTGCCTCAAAATCCCTGTCATTTAAAGAACTTTTTGAGTCTCCAAAATGGGAGACTTCCAGTGAAAACAGGAGAGTTGACAGCTATGCCGTTGCCTCAGGCAGTTATCATGATATTCAGCCACCATCTATACAGTATCTCACACATATTTGACCCCATGCAGTCACCAGGATTGAATGTTGTGGTCTCTCATGGGTGGGCATAAGAACCTTCTGTTCATGCCCTTGGGTATTAACTAATGTTGGTCTGTGACCTTTACAGTTAGGTCAAAGTCTAGCAACTTAGAATAATCATTGTGTGCAATATTACAACCTTACCCAAACAGTTCTAGAGCTTTCAGCCAGACACAAGTTTTCCTATGCCCGTGACCTTAGGAATTCCACAAAGGTCATTCATTTAAAATCTCAATCTAGTTCTTTATGGAGGGCCATCGTCATGTATAATACAAGTCCAGCTGAAAAAGTTTCCAAGTGATTATCGAGAGATGAAATTCATTAAAGTTGCCTGGTGACCTTTACAAGCTGGTCAAGGTCACCCATATGCAATCTTAATCTACCTCTTAGAGTGGACCATCTCCATTCAGTATCAAAATCTTATACATGTATAAATAAAATGAAATAAATAAACAGTTCTCCCATTACAATCTCTTAACTGAATGCACCAAAGTTGCCCTGTGACCTTGTGAATTTGGTCATCCATAGGAAGAATTTTAACCTGGAAATCCCCAGATGTGATCTAATGTGATTTCAAACCAAGGCCACAAGTGGGTTCAGAATAGGATTTTTACAATTAAATAAAAATGTGTAAAAAATACACTATCACAGTACCACCATGGGCATTAACTGTTTCACATGCCCATCAAAGGTACATCTCCACAAACCAAGACTAGGATCCAGAATTCTTACACTGAGCTCAATTACATATACATACTTTCCTAATGCCAGAGCTTCACCAACTTTGGCATGGACCAAGCCTCTGGGACCTCAACAGATTTGGACCAAATTATTAGTTGGATACTAGAGTTAAAATGTCCTGAAAAACACAAAATTCCAAATCTAAAAAAATAATAGAATTAGACATGCCAAATTTATATGATATATAGATCATGTCCCATGCTAATGTTATATATGATCAGTGACCTTGACCTAATTTTGTAAGGTCACCGGACCCATTAAGTCGGAAGAGGTGATTTTGTAATGGTAGGGTGTAGTTTGGACATCAATGGCAAAGAGAATTGAGCCTCCAGATCATTTTGGTGATGGTGGTCAGCAGAGCATTAGGCTCATGAGCCTCTTGTTATTTTGATTGTTTGCACCAGGATCAAAATAAGCAAAAATGAAAACACAGTAAAATCAAATTGAGTCTGGTGTGGTGCCCCTCCTGTAAGACCCTTCTGGTGACAAGCATGATATTTTCATTGTATTTTGAACCTTTAGGAAAGCCATCCCTCTTATAAGGCCACACTTTGTGTGCATATGGGGTGGCCTTATAAGAGGGGGATGACTGTACATGTATTACCATTCACCTTCTGTTCTGTTCTAGTTCCACATGAATGACATCAATGATAGGCAAGAAAACACAAATGAACATGATACTGAGAACATGCTTCTGTGTCTGGCATGCATGAATTAAAGGATAAACAGATCTATGTCAGTACTGGTGAATCCAAAATCAATATATGTGTTCAGTGAAGACCATTGTGTCTCAGTTCAGATACTTACTTTATAAAATTAAGGATTGGTTCATATGCTCTGCTGGCTACCAGTGTCATGATAATATTAAATTCAACTTTGTCAGACTTATTGAATCAGGTAACTTTGTTTATCTAAATTTCCAGTATAGCATATAAGATGCCCCTCATTGTCAAGAGTATTTTCTAGAATATAGTTACATATTCTTCATCTTCAATTTTGTCCATAATAAAAAGTCTAAATTACTGTTAGTCAGTGTTGAGTTTTTGTGTGTGTTTCTGTTGCCTCATTTTTTAACCGGCAGGATGTTGGATCTAATCTGCCATTAACCCTTTCCCCCTTCACCGTTTAATTGCCGCTAGCTACTTTCGTGGCTTTCTGGTCAAAATGTTTAGGGCCACACTGGTGTACATGGCCCAACGCATATTTAGACTAATGCAAAATTTTGAAGTTAGCACTTTGACAGTTAGACCAGGCAAAATTGGCTGGTGGTCAAATATAGTCTGCTTCATGGATTTCAACTAATTTCAACAGTAATGAAAAATAATTTTGACTGAGAATTGTAGATGAGCCCTATCAAGATCATAAGCCACAGGTCAACAGCTTTTCTTGGCATGAGTTGGGCACTCAGTTGTTGACACAGTTGTAATTCAAAGGGGACAGGGATAAGTGAACGCTTGTCTGTGTCAAAATCAGCTTAACCTTTTCCCCCTCAAACCGGCCAAAACCGGCTGGTGGTCAAATGTCGTCTGCTGCAGTGTTTTCAACAGTTATGAAAAACAATTTGACTGAGAAATGTACATGAGACTTATCAAGATCACATGCCCTAGGTCAACAGCTTTCCTTGGCATGGGTTGGGCACTTAGTGCCCAACCCATGCCAAGGAAAGCTGTTGACTCAGTCTTAATTTAAGAGGGAAGGGGTTAAAAAAGACAGGGCTCCTCCAGAGCATCCAATGTCCCCTGCCACCATCACTTTCTCCTGCTTGTCTTTTCCCGGTGACCTAGAAAATAGGTCTGATGTCAGTCATCCATTTGTAAGTACATGTGTGCACACATGGATTATAGGACACTCCTACATGTACACTGCATATTAGTTTGAATGGATCATTCATAAATGAAGCCACACACATCAAAGTCAACGTGTTTGTTTTTTATATGACCTGAAAAAAAATCAGCATCACCAGAAATAAAAAATGCATGAAAGCTTCACGGGATGCTGCTTTTGGTATAAATGTCAATGTCAATGATGTTGTCCAATCTCAGTGGATATTTGAGTAATGGAAGGTGTTACTACATATGACAATATTAAACAGCACGAGGTCATAGAGATGGTGAGACAGATGTATGCACAGAGGACGCACGGACACCTGTCTACTACTTCTACCCCAGTTTACATGTTAATTTTCAATGTCAGATAAGGATCGATTATGAATGAATCACGATTTGATTATTGTCAGCAATTATAATTGATTGTATTCTGAACATGAAGGTGGACATGATTGATCATGACTTCATTGTCAAGAATGTCATCATGGTCACAAAAAATATGTATATCATAATCAATGCATATATATATATATATATATATTTCTGGCCTTGGTCTATAATATATTGCAGATTATCATTTTATATATTTTATATTTTAAATGGCAACCTTTGAAGAAAATGTACAAATAAATATAAAGTAATGTTATTAGGAGCTTCCTGTTCCATCCATTTGCCAATAATTTTTATTTCTAAATGATGAATTGTTATATCACATTTTTCTGATGTTGTTAGTCCATGGTAATAAGTATCTGCAAGGATATGAAACAGTTCAATTTGACAGTTGTACCACAAACATGCCCATACTATATTTTGCCTTCAGTATGCATAATGCATGATAAAGCTTTTGACAAACAATACTGATACAATCTATGTTCTTCAACAGTATTATTTCTTCTTACAGAGTGTGGCAAAGAACAGAACCTTGTATCATGCCAATGTTGGAGGTGAAGGCTTCTGTAAATCCCAAGGTCTGTCTTTACACAGTATTTTACATCTTGGTGTGTCGTTGCCAGAGTGGATACAATGTTACCTGAGGTGTACCTTTCACAAGAATCCAGTACAGTTACAGTAAAACCTGTTTTGAGAGACCCCTCCTTTGGGAGACCACCTGCCTTTTGTCACCACTTTTCTTGTGCAAAAACACATCCCAATGACAATTTACCTCTTTTGGGAGACCACCTGCAGAGCATGACCAGTGACCACTCAAAATAGCCCCAAGAGACCACACATCCAACCACAAATACCCCATTTAGATAAGTAAAATCCACCAATTTTAGCAATATTACTAAAACTGTTTTGATAAAATCAGTTTACAAAAATTAAATATGTTTATATCAATAGACAAATAAACATCTGACTGCCAGATGGAATTGGGTGCAATAAATGTAGGAACATGCATGTATGAGTCTAAATTATGGATGGAAATTCAAACTTGAAGTTAGTTGTTGACCAGTGGCACAACAATCAACCCTCCTTTGGGAGACTACCTGGTTTTGTGACCACTTTTGGGTGTGTCCCAGGTGTGGTCTCTCAAAACAGGTTTTACTGTATAACAGTGCTTGCCTCCAAACTGAGTCAAAAACATGCTTGAAATCAACCAAGCAGACCTAATATTTTTTCTTGGATTTACTATCCAAATACTTGTCAAAAAATTATGAACTTGTGTTAAAATATGATCTGCAGTCAGACATCTGTTCAAACTTGTTTTCATGCTGTAAAATAATAATGACCTTTGCCCGATCCTGCTCATTTATTTGCTGTGAAATAATGTTTTATTGCATTCAAAACATGTTGTTTCTCTCAAATTTAATTGTGAACAAAATATTTGGGAAACTTGTCTGGGCAGAGCAGTCCCCCAATAGTTTCCGGTCTATCAGGATCCTTCTTTTTCTAATGGGAAACAAAATATTTTCACTCCAACAAGATGAAAATGTACCACCTTACATGCCACATTTGGATATAAGCATGAGTAGAGGATTACGACCACAGATCGCACTTTTAAACATCTCATTGAAAATGGAATCTGATCACACATTGTCAGGAATCATTTTGTGGTCTTTAAGTACATATCTTTATTTTGTGTTCTGATCATTTATTTGGACAATTTAGACAAAGATATAAATGGTTCATAAACTTAGAGGAAGTGTTCGTCCAAGCAGATTTGGTTAAACAGTGAGAGAATCTGCATTTAAGGGGAAAAAAAATCCACATTTTTTTGTACCACCCACTATCTAGCATGTCTAAGTCCCAGAACAGTACATCTAATCCAAGTGAATCTGCATTGGGGGAAAATTACCTTCACATTTTGTTGTACAACCCAAGTCTTAGTCCCAGAAAAGTATATGTAGCCCTATTGGTATTGCAAATTGCTTTATTTTTGTGTGTTTAAAATTTCACGGTTTTTGTATTTTTGACATTTCAATGTAGTTTTAATTTCACTATTTTGGACATAATTCCTATTCATACAATGTTGAAAAACTATTTCACAGTGTTTTTATATTCATGGTTTTGTGCCATCAGCGAAAAATAAGAATATAGCAATATTAAAGCAATTTACAGTACATCAATTATCAATTTTGGGGGCTCATTTTTGGTTAAAATCTGAAACAAGATGACTAGCCACACCCCTTTCCTTAGCTCACTTTGCATGCACAGGTAGGAAAAATTATAATCTTGACTGTGCATGCGTTTATGCTGAAATACTTTATACTCGACAATAAACCATGGTGGTCATGGTGTTTCAGCATACCCACAGCCACAGTCACTATTACAGGACGGTATTGTTTTCAATGTAAATGTACGAATCCCCATGATAGAAATCAGTTTGACTCTCTCTGCACACAAGATGCATGCACAATATATTATTAATATATAACCTGACACCAATGAACCTTTCCTGAATCACTTTGGGAATGGATTTGTCTCTTTTTGGTTGACTATGGATCTTGCTATAAACTTGAAAATTTGATTTGAAAGTAGAAAGGGCCCTGTACATAGAAAGACATCATCTATCCTGAAAATGTATCCCTTTGTGGAAGCACAGAATGATAAATTTTCATATTAGGTTTTGGTGGCAGACAGCTATTGCTCACATTCGTAGCACCTGTTTCAGGTCATGGTTAGCATTTCTGTCCAGAACTAGTTATGGATAACTTTCCTCACATTCTTGCAACTAATTTCCTTGGTCAATTACTTGAATAGCAAACAAAAATGGCAAACATGTCATAGGAAATTTTGGTCCTATTCAGAAATTATTTTGCAATTCCTGTCAACATAACAAAATCTACTTTTGGGTAGCAACTGCACAGGGACAGATCTAGCCTTCAGAAATCTGTAGCCATGCAAAATTGGAAATACAGGCATAACCCCAGTGAAAAAAATCAGTGGGATCCCACTGTGATTGCAGTGGGAATCCAAGTGGAAGAATCTTACAGGATTTATTTTTGACCCACTGAAACTTCCATTGGAACCCCAGCAGGATGGAACAAAATCCAGTAGGATTCTCCCACTGGAGTTTCCAATGGAACTGAAAAATCTGATACTGAAAAAATTCATTAAGATCCCAATGGGATCCCAATGGATGCACAAGACATACAGGTATCCTGCACCCCTTCTGGGCACAGGTTTAGAGCAGTGCATGAGCAAACTGCCACATGGAACAGACCTCAAGTACATTGTTTACCAGTAAGGTCTCAGAGCTAATGATACACATTCCAGCTAATAGGAATGTTGTGCATTGAGGTTTATGGAACATCCATGGTAACTACCACTGTACAGTGAACAGTGTTATTGGCGAACTCTGCAGAAAAATGCAACATAAACTAGAAAACATGATTTGCTGCATAGCAAATCAGTGTGTGTGTCGTCAAAGCATACTGGTATGGCAATGTACAAGTATTACATAACACAGGAGAAGAAGTTGGAATGGCGTCTCTATCTATTATAGCTTTGAAGTTATTCAAGATTTATTATTTCTAATGGTGCTATCATAATTTAAAATGCTACAACTTTTGTTTTTAATTCATTAGGTGTGCAATGGTCAACAACCCCTTAGTAAAAGTTGGAATGACATCTCTATCTATTATAGTCTTGAAGATTTTCAAGATTGAAAATTTCGAATACTGCTAATTGGCATAATTTAAATTACTACAACTTTTGTTTTAGATTTATTACATGTGCAATGGTCAACAATAAAATGCCCCTAATTTGCAGAAGTTTAAACATCCTCGTTCCTCTGTGTAAAAAGGTCCAACTCCTTGAATGGAGGTACAATCATGCCAAATTTGAAGTTTCTATGTATAATAGTGTCTGAGAAAAGTGTCAGACAAATTCACTGGTAAAAAAAGAAAGAAAGAAAGAAGAGAGAGAGAGAGAGAGAGAGAGAGAGAGAGAGAGAGAGAGAAAGAAAGAAAGAAAGAAAGAAAGAAAGAAAGAAAGAAAGAAAGAAAGAAAGAAAGAAAGGAAGAAAGAAAAGTGTGTGTTGATACACACACTTTAACAAGCTGCACAGTAAAGTGTCACACCTACTCTAGCATGTCAGATAAGCACTCAGGCATGTGAACTAGCAATTAATTGACCGGTTGTGCTACCAGGAATTTTTGTATAAACACTTGCACATACTAGTCTTTGATGAGAGTTTTGTTTTTTCCCCCATGATCCTTCAAGATTTACCCATGATGCCTGAAGATTCATTTTAAGTTCCATACACCCTGTACTTCCTGTGATTAGGACAAATTAATGGATTTCTCTCTGAGAAATTTGGCAAACAGTTTGAAACATCATTCTTGCATTTTTCCATATGTTAAGTCATTGTTATAGTGAAATTGTCAAACCAACCATGCTAATTCACCAGAGCATTCCTTTAATATAATTAAATGATAAAAGTTCACTGGAATCCCACTGGGAAATTTGAAATGATACAGAACCCATTTCAAACAAATGGGATGAGGATATGAATGTATAATATCATGCATGTTTAATTCACATTCCTAATTCCCAGAACCTATCGTAACTAAACATACACATAAATTGCATATATTTATTGTATGCTAAAATAGGTACAATGGAACCTGTTTTGAGAGACCATTGTAATGAAAGACCACCTGCCTTTTAAGACCTTATTTTCAAAGTCCCTTTTGGTATCTTTCCTATGTTACTGCACCTCCATTGAGAGACCACCTGCCTTATGTGACCACTTTTTGGCCTGCCCTAAGGGCGGACTCTCAAAACAGATTTCACTGTACTCCTCAGATAAGTAAGGATTATAACAAGAGCTTGAGCCCAATGAACAGAAGAACACTGAACAGCAGAAACAGGACAAATGTTTGTTAGTTAAAAAAGATTAACAGTTGGCTGAATAAAACATAAGGTACAAACAAATTCAATTACAGCTTCAACTTGGAAAACACTAATAGGAAAAAAAAAAAAAACGGACATAAAACTAATGAAAATAGTCAAATATATGGACATAAAACTGGCAAAATTGTCCACCAGAATCTACCAAATTGCACCATTTTACGTCTTAAATTTCAAAATTTTCTGCCCCCCCCCCCATTTCCTTCACTTCCTGCAGATGCTTACTGGACAGGTTTGGGCAGGTGAAATGTATAGTCACCTGTCGTGTACGACAGACCTGCAGTAAATATAGTAAATGTGTACCCTGACCTGTGGTCTTCCATAGAGGATTTGTCAAAGAGGTGAAAAACTCATTTACTTCAATATTTCAAACCTCCTATTTACCATATGAAGCTTGTGCCCTACATATTATGTGTTTGGATCAAGCCCACATTCTTATCTCTCTCTCCCCCCCCCCCCCCCCACCACCACCACCCAGGTAGTGAGAGCGTTTTTATCCATCTACCCATTCGTCCATCCCATATGACATGAAAGTTGTATCTCCAAAAGTATTTCACCTGTAGGATTATTAATCATCATATGAACAAAACACAACATGGGGTGATCTAATTATAATCTATAATGAGATTATCTTATGTTGTGGCTGTTTGTTACATATACCACACATACTTGTGGGATGATACATCATTTTGTCCTTTGTGTCCACTTGGTGTCAATTAATTCCTGCTTGTGCTCAGCTGGAATCTAAATTTGAGGAAATTAAGTTGCCCCACATGAATAAAAGTTCCCGGGGGGGGGGGGGGGGGGGGCCCTAGACACCTGCTAATTTCGAACCCTATATTCTATTTTCATTTTGGCTAATTTCACTGATGGGCCAAACTGTGAGAATAAAACCACAATGAAATAGTATTTTTAACATAGCTTTAATAGGAACTATTTCCAAAGTTGTGAAACTAAAACATCAGTTAAAAATGCAAGAACTGAAAATGTATACAGGTGAAAATAAGAGTAAACCAATACACATGGACAGACAGACTTGATCTGCCACAGGTGAGCAGCTTTGTCATGCCAGCTGCATTCCATAATATTACTGTTTTCATATCTTTTCCAGTGCTGTGCCCTTTAATTTAAAGTTGGTCAGCCAAATTCAGAAATTTTGAAATTCTAAGCAAATTTCTGTATATTAATATAATTTTGGTGATATTAGACCTAGATGTTGGTCCGACCAGTCTGACCAATTAGACCCCAAGGCTACGGCCCTGTTTTCATATCAAGTGTGATGGCATGCTATATGTAACCCGACTTGTGCAGAAGAGTAAATGCTGATTGTATGCTCTGGTCATTGTAGCCAGAAAATGGACAGTGGACTGTTTGACTTAGACACAAACCATCTCGAGTGCGGTGCCTTGAATGTCTTCAAAATGTTCAGTATAGATTTCTCGAGACCCAGCAGGTCATGGGAGACATTTAATGCTCTCAGATTAGGGACCATCTTTACAAATTTCTGACACCGATGACCTTTGACCTCACATTATTATATTAACAGCAATTTCCTGTGATCTTTATGTTGTGCAGAAGAGGCTTGCTAAAATGTAGTGCCGATGATGAAATGATGACACCAATTTTCCTGGCACACATTGGCCCTATTGGCAGTGATGGTACATTATCAGAAAGGCAACGAGACCTAGGTCACATAATCGTGTCCTGAATTGTATAGATTTGTCTATGAGCACATGTAGAGCTTTGAATGTTTGGCCATCTCCCCTCCATAGAATATCTGTGGGTCTGGGATGGTCCTGGTACAGCAATTACCAGCTGTTCACACCCACTCAGGGAGTTTTGGGAAGTGACTATACTGCTTTGCATCAAGAATGGGTCTGTAAATGATGAAGAGCAGCAGCTGACTGATAGCATGCAACATTGAGGCCAGGTTTGCATTCAAAGCAGAGTAGGGCATACAAGATAATGAATCCTGTTTCTACTTCCCTTATGATCATGTCATAACAATAGTACCTGCTCTAAAGACCACCTCTCATGAGAGACCATAATAGTTCGTTAGACTGCCCAATAAAGACACTGGTTTCTTATTCCTTTGTTAATTTACCTGCAATTCAGGACCACCTGCCACATGTGACCACTTTTTTCTGGTACTGTGGGTGGTCTTAACTCTTTCAGTCCCAATCACGTCTAAAGACAATCTACTAAAGTCAAACTAGTCTGAATTATCAATAGGATAAAGTCGATGTACTAAAGTCAAACTAGTCTGAATTATCATTAGGATCTAAGATTTGTATTCCTCGTATAAAGACCTTTCATTCAAACACCAGCATGCCTATAGTTCAAGAGAAAATATCCCATGTCAACAGCTTTTCTTGGCAGGCATTGGGCGCATTGCACCCAATGCATGCCAAGAAAAGCTGTTGACTGAGCCAAAAATTGGGCCCATAAAGAGTTAAATGGCAAGTAAAACTGTATTTCAACTGAATCCTCTTACTGTTTTTCTTGTATCATTTCAAAAGAAAGTTACTAAGTGCAGTGTCATTGATGCTTACTTATACTTTGGAGATGTTACTTACCATAAGTATGATATTTCATGTCATAAGAGGCTTATATTTGAGGGACAATAACATCAGTCTCGCTGGATTTTTATGAAAATATCTTGCACTTTGACCAGACATGTGTATGTTTTAGACTTTTAAGTGGTACAGCAAGTATACAGTAAACAATGTAATAAACATACAGTTGGATTATGAATATAAAACTCGCCAAACTTGTTAAGAAAGGTGCAGTACTTAGACAAAAGATCCACATTATAGTCAAAATAAACAACCAATTGTACTTGGTGCACCTGTGTAGCTAAAATATGAAGGTAGTATCTTCAAAAAAATCCTCAAAAACTTACCAGTAAGAATGCAGAGATCAGTCAACTTGCACAAATCTAGTGCTTTTTGTCCATGCAAATTGACTGTTGGCTTCATCCATATAGGAAATAGATTTATTCCTTTTACCCAGAAGTTTTGTGGAGGTCATTTATACAATGTCAATTCTGCCGTGCACAAATTGAAGTGCCTACACCCTGTACTCTGGCATTAACCCTTCCCCCCCCTCAAACCGGCCAAAACCTGCTGGTGGTCAAATGTCGTCTGCTTCAGTGTTTTCAATTAATTTCAGCAGTAATGAAAAACAATTTTGACTGAGAATTGTAGATGAGCCCTATCAAGATCACATGCCCCAGGTCAACAACTTTCCTTGGCATGAGATGGGCACTGTGGTGATGTTTAAAGAGAGAGATAAGTGCCATCAGAAAGCAAAACTTAGTGCCCAACTCATGCCAAGGAAAGTTGTTGACTCAAGTGTCAATTCAAGGGGTTAAGGGTTAAAGAGAGATAAGTGCCATCAGAAAGCAAAAGTTCAAAATGTCCTTTTTTCCTCATCATGTATGCCTCAAAAAGGTTTAACCAGAAGCCCTATAATGCCCTGGCCACTATTGAAATTAAATCAAAATAACCCTCCTTTTTTCCTCATCATGTATGCCTTAAAAAGGTTTAACCAGAACCCCTCCCTATAAATGCCCTGGCCACTATTGAAATTAAATTAAAATAACCCTGCATTTTTCACCTATATTTTGAATATTACGGGTGTAATACCATGAAAAAGATAGCGAAATTGTGATATTTAATCTCAATTTAACCTGTACCTTTTTTGTTGCCCAAATAAAACACAGTGCTCAAAACAGCATGGATTAGCCTCAATGGAAGGATTACATCTCTGCATAGAGAAAGTATTCCAGCATTAGCCATCCGTAGGTATGTGGAAAACTTCTGACCATTAGTTGGACATACAGTAAAACCTCCCTAATCGAACACCTCAAATATACCGAACACCCCCTTATACTGAACACTTTTTCTCTGTCCCATTTTCTTCCCATATATACTTCCATTATGTATTAAAGCAAACATCCCTATACTGAATACCTCTCTATACCAAACATGAACACCCCAAATGAATCACCAATTAAAAAAAAAAAAAAAAAAAAAAAAAAAAAACCTCCCTATACTGAACACACATTCAGTATTGTTTTGGTGTATTTCCAGTGAGTAATTACTGACAGGCTGAAACTAAAAAAATAATTGTTTTTACAGCAGCAGCAGAAACCACTCACAGGCAAGCTGTTGAACACCTGTTGCCACTTCAAAAGATGGCAACAACAGGGTGAAGGGTGAAAGGGTCAATGTTACTTTAATAACACCTCGCTCCTAAAAACAGTGACAAATTAAATCATAGTACCATGAGAACACTGGAGTGAGCAACAGCTTTGCTAAAATAAGGCACAAGTTCATCAGCATGTTATGTTAGCAGTGCTGTTACTCTTTTGACATATTAAGACTAACTTTTTAAACATCACCACAGTGATCTATTTTTAACATTATGTACCAACTATTCAGCTCATTGCTGCTGTTAGAGGAGAGCACAACTACATGTTCACAATGTCCAGTAGGAGGAGAATCTGATCTCTCTCTGAAAAGCTTCAAGTCATACAGGCTTGTGCTTCAGGTGAACTTCTCTAAACTGAACACCTCCCTATACCGAACACTTTTGTTCTGTCCCAAGACTGTTCAGTATAGGGAGGTTTCACTGTACAGGTATTTTCTGTCCTTCCCATCTTGATGGATAATAGCTTTATTGACTTAAACCGCATGCAGAGTATAGTCTCACCTGTTCTAAATTGTACCAAAAACAAAAACAAAAAAAAACAATCATGATAAGACTAGACAGTACTGGTAAAATTTGACACACATACAATATATGTACAACTGCTTGCAGGTACATCTAAAATGATGATAATGTGCTGACATACTAAGATATCATGTCTCGGCTCAAACACAGAGTTTAGAAACTAAACATATGTTCAGATATCTAATTGTCTGGGATGGTTCATCAAGTATCAAAGGGGGTGGGATGAAGTACCTGGGGGAGGGAGGCCCCAAAAATATCTCAGCCTTAATGCTAACCAGGGGCAACTGAAAAATTTTCATAATAAAAGGATGGGTATTGAAATTTTTGTCCTTGAAAATTATAGGGGATTGGCTTACACAGTGTAAGAGATAAGATTTTATGACTGTATAGCAGTTTTAACTTTTTTCAAGCATTTTGCCCCACAAGATAGGACATTCGATTTTAATTGATTCCAAAGTGTGTAGCAGTGACATCCATTCAGCGTAGCAAACTGTGATGCGATACCGACTCCATCTTACACTGTTACATAAAAAAGATGTGAGACCTCATGAAACCGTATTATATATACATAGGATGTTATATATAAGGAATTCCTAAAGCTACTGTAAATAATTATTACTTTAATTTCATGGTATTCTTATTTTGCTGATGGCACAAAACTGTACAAACAAAAACACAGTGAAATAGTATTTTAACATTGTTTGAATAAGAATTATGTCTAAAATAGTGAAACAAACAACAGTGAAAACAGTCTCTCTCCATTTTCAGAACCCAGAACCAGACACCTACCCTGGATCTGATACAACCTACAGAGAAGACACAACACTGAAGATTTCAAGAACTTTGTTTTAATAAAACAGCACTAGTCTATGTAAAAAATCTAGTAAAGTGTCCAAAGGACACGGATGCCCCCACCTGTCATTGCCCCCATCAGCACTGGAAAGAATATGGCATGTAACTACATGTAGTCTAAGACCTCAAATACTTTTTGAGACACATGCGACACAAATGTGACAAGTTTAACATCGAATCACCATTTTCCCCAAGTTAATTAATGATTAATTAACACAAGATAATTAATCCAAGAGAGAAACAAAATCTTAGGTGCACACTTTCATATATTGATGTGTCCACAAAGTTTCATGGTTGAACCTCAAATACCTTTTGAGATACATGCGACACAAATGTGACAAGTCTAATGAGGAATCGAACATTTTCTCCAAGTTAATTAATGATTAATTGACACAAGATAATTTATCCAAGAGAGAAACAAAACCCCAGGTGCACACCTTCATATATTGATAGATGTTTCCACAAAGTTGCATGGTTGAAGCTCAAATAGCTTTTGAGATGCATGCATACATCTGACACAAATGTGACAAGTTTAACCTTGAATCAACATTTTCCCTAAGTTAACGAATGATTCATTAAGACTGTATATTCAACCCAAAAGACAAACAAAACCTCAGGTGCATGCCTTTGCTTTTATATATTGATAGATGTTTCCACAGAGTTTCATGGTTGTACCTCAAATGCTTTTGGAGATATGCGCGACACAAATGTGACAATTTTAGTGTCAGATGGACAAACGGACAGACAAGGGCAAATCTGTATGGTGGGGGCATAAAAATAATACATCTTATCACAACTGCATCCTTATTTCAGTACCTTAACTGATCATAATCACTCATCCTCAGGTCTCCTCCCCCACCCTTCAGTAAGGCCCAGGAAGGCCCACCCCAGAGAATGAAACCAGATTTGGTATGTGTGCTGGGGTTCTTTCAAGATCAACATAAAATATACAATGAAAAGTCACTGGAATGGAAGTTTCATGCAAAGAAATATAATGTGGGCCTAAGCAAGATATACAGTTTGAATCTGAGCAGCATTTGATATAGCATGTTGGCAAAATGAGAGGCCCTGTCAAACAAGCACAGTCCAAATGTAGTACATTGTTGGATACTCATATACAATTACATGAGATGATATTCAAATTTGATAGCATCATTAAGACCAATATATCATCCACATACCAATTAAGCCTGACCTGCTTGGTTTCTAATCTCTATCAGTTTATCCATGTCTATAATCAGTGAAAGTGTGCATTTTATCTCTGTTGTTTCATTTCCATTCATTCATTGATTGATTCATACATAAATAAAAGTGAAAAATACCCCCCCCCCCCCCCCGAGAACTCAGATATCTAACAAAATTCACAGGTTTGAGATATCTCAGAATCATGCATATACTTTTCAAAATTTTACAAAACCCATGGCTTATTCTTTACAAAACTGGGTTTTGTTTGTTTACAAAACCTTGGTTTGTCAATATCCAAGATTTTTTCCTTTCTTTCTTCCTTCTTCTTCTTCTTCTTTTTTTTTTAAATTTCATAATAGTCAAGTTGATTCCCACACTCGCTTGGGTGATGGGGGTGCAGTTTATCTCTTTCAAATGACAGTGTCTGTGACTTTGTAAGTGCATTTTGAGTGATAAAGAATGAGGAAACATTATAGCATGCTCAGTGTCACAGAAAGGAAAGTCTGCTATGATTGGCCTGATTACAAAAGCTATGGTTTCATGAAATCACAAACCACGGTTTTTGCTGCATTATTTCCAAATTATAATACCCTGAGTTTTCTATCTTGACAAATAGAAATAATTCACTGTGTATGAATGACACGTTTGTACTTTTAAAATTTGCTCAGTTATTTCTGGACATTTTACAAAACCTTAGGTTTGTAACAAAAGCCATAGTTTTGTCCACTAGACACAGGCTTTTGCCACAAAATCTGCAATTTTGAGCATGTAACTCAGTTTTCTGTGACTTAATCATTAGATGGCACATTCTTTAGGTCTTTTTTTTTTTTTTTATTTCATTTTCATTTCATCTTTATTCAAAGTTTTTACAAAATGAAGCACTAGCTGGGAACTATTTTCGCCGACTTAAGTATAAATATGCAATAAGAGACAAATAATAATAGTACACCAATCATAAAATGCCAGACATAGGTACATATGATAAATTTACCCAATACCAAAATGTAAATCATAGGTATACAAATTTAACCAATCATAAAATGGAAATCATAGGTGCTTTTTATGTAAAAGATAAAATATGGAACAGGTCTGAGTGAAAACAAAATTGGTTTAATATGCGTAATCCAACATTATCTTCCATCTGCATGCAGTTGATGCTTAATATTGCAGAAGTTGGTTCACGGTTTTGCAGCATCTTGTGCCGCAACGTGTCAGCTTACTGGCAGTGGTACTGGGACTGGTCATGTAAACACGGCAACGTGGCCGCCTATACCTTTTGCGGACCAGCCCCACATTGGCGCAAGCTTGCTGGCATCAAGGGCACTTGTTGCACGCGATCCAGGTTGTGGCAAATGCTGACGATAAAAAGGCTTATGTTAATGAAAGTACAGTGATCTATTCAAGATAGCAGTGTGTAAATACTTCATCAGAACTTGTGTTTTAACGTGTCATTTTTCGGAAAGATGACAGAGAATAAAATTATGTAACGCTATACAATTGACTCAGCGTGACAGAGCGTGACAGAATCACTTTACCTTTTGATTCCAGAAAAGCTCGGTGCAGACGTCTTGTGTGTTTCTGCGCGAAGTCCAGCTGAAAAGAGTCACTACGGCCGAGGAAAGCCTCCGATGTGTCAGTGAATGTGTCGCTGTCAAAACTGTCCCTCTGTGGACAGTGCCAGCGATCATATATTTCAAACAGAAGCCCGTCCACAATCGAGGAACAACTTTGTAAACTTTCTCTGTGGTCAATATCGCCATCTTGTTCCACAAAGTTGGAAGTGTTCGCACAGTTGTTGTCAAGTCCCAGAACAAGACCTTCCCACGTTTGACTGTGGG